>CM053032.1:137148129-137608129 GCA_028564925.1 Lithobates sylvaticus
GGCCACCCTGATGAGGCTTCCGAGGAGCAACCTGGGCCTTCCAGTCTGGAAGATGTGGAGGAGCCCAGCTTGAGCCAGGTATAGTAGTTTTGGAACCATTTTTGAGAAAAATTAATGATGTTCACTTAATTCAGGATCCCCAATTGCTTAGTTCCTAACGTGTTTGACATATCAACGGACAGTAGTGTTGGAGACATTTGGGGCAATAATCTAAACTGCAGGGCTGAGAATTGTATGGTTTTCTATTTGTAAACATTTTGCAACAGTCACTAGATGAAAATTGTGTGTGTTTGATGAACAAATAACTCAAACTATGTCCCTTTTTCATACACAGGAAGACCTCAGCCAGGAGGTGGCTGTGGAATGTGGCAGTCAGGAGGAGGAAGGGGTTAGTGGCAGCCAAGAGGTGGGTAGTGGCAGCCAAGAGGGGGGTAGGCCTAGGAGCCTGACTGTCTCCCAAGTCCCTCACCTCCGCCTTCCCTACAAAAGGGCGAGAAGGGGGGGTGAGGTGGGAGAGTCAGCGCTCCGGCTGATCAGAGAGGCTTCAGCCTCCCTACATGCGACACCCACCTACGAGGAGGCCTTTGGCTCCGTGGTTGCCACGAAAATGATGGCTATGGAGGTGGGGCAACGCAACATGTGTGAGGATGTCATCCTCAAGGTCCTAAATAAGGGTATGGCTGGGGGGATGACCCCACTCACACATGTTTGCGATAGTGACCTTGCTCCGCCTCCTCCTTCTGCCACCCCACCAGCACCACAGCCACAGCGTGCAAGTAAGTGTGGAAGGAAGACAAGAGAGTGACGACCTGGATTCAGTCTGGTCTGAGAGAAGATGGAGCCTCTCGTAGTACCAGAGCCTGGGGACCTAGATGGCATCTGCTGCAGTTCCGGATGTTTTGGACTTCAGGACCAGATAGCACTCCCTTATTAAGATACGTACTCCTCAGGTCACCAAGTTTTGAAGCTTAAAAAATGATGTTTGCCGTGGGTGTCCAAGGCTTTGCAAATTCCCCAAGTTTCTCCATCGCTGCGTTCCTCTTTGGTTTGTTGCGGAGACCTGAATAAAGGTATTTTTGAGTTCAAAAAAACATTGCCTATGTGTTTTACTTTTCTACAATGACAGTTTATTTGTGAGTAGGCAGGTACATTTCACAAATCATAAAGTCTAATTAACCACTTCAGCCCCGGACCAATTGTCAGCTTAAGGACCAGAGGTCTTTTTTCAATTTCGCACTGCACTACTTTAACTGGTAATTGCGCGGTCATGCAATTTTGTAACGAAACGAAATTTGCGTCCTTTTCTTCCCACAAATAGAGCTTTCTTTTGATGGTATTTGATTGCCTCTGTGATTTTTATTTTTTGCGATATAAACGGAAAAAGAGCGAAAATTTTGAAAAAAAAAGAGATTTTCTACTTTTTGTTATAAAAAAAATCTAATAAACTCAATTTTAGTCAAACATTTGGGCCAAAATGTATTCAGCCACATGTCTTTAGTAAAAAAAATGCCAATAAGCGTATATTTATTGGTTTGCGCAAAAGTTATAGCGTCTACAAACTAGAGTACATTTTCTGGAATTTACACCGCTTTTAATTTATGACTGCCTATTTCATTTCTTGAGGTGCTAAAATGGCAGAGAAGTACAAAACCCCCCCAAATGACCCCATTTTGGAAAGTAGACACCCCAAGCTATTTGCTGAGAGGCATGTTGAGCCCATTGAATATTTTTTTTTTTAGTCCCAAGTGATTGAATAAAGACAAAAATAAAAAATAATTTTTTTTTTCTTCAAAAAGTTGTCACTAAATGATATATTGCTCACACATGCCATAGTTATATGTGGAATTGCACCCCAAAATACATTTTGCTGCTTCTCCTGAGTATGGGGATACCACATGTGTGGGACTTTTTGGGAGCCTAGCCGCGTACGGGGCCCCGAAACCCAAGCACCGCCTTCAGGATTTCTAAGGGTGCAAATTTTTGATTTCACTCCTCACTACCTATCACAGTTTCGAAGGCCATAAAATGCCAAAATAGCACAAAACCCCCCCAAATGACCCCATTTTGGAAAGTAGACACCCCAAGCTATTTGTTGAGAGGCATGGTGAGTATTTTACAGCTCTCATTTGTTTTTGAAAATGAAGAAAGTAAAGAAAAAAAATTTTTTTTTTTCTTTTTTCAATTTTCAAAACTTTGTGACAAAAAGCGACATCTGCAAAATACTCACAATACCTCTCAGCAAATAGCTTGGGGTGTCTACTTTCCAAAATGGGGTCATTTTGGGGGGTTTTATGCCATCTGGGCATTCCATGGCCTCCGAAACTGTGATTGGCAGTGAGAAGTGAAATAAAAAAATTACTCCCTTAGAAAGCCTGAAGGCGGTGCTTGGTTTTTGGGGTTCCGTACGCAGCTAGGCTCCCAAAAAGTCCCACACATGTGGTATCCCCGTACTCAGGAGAAGCAACAGAATGTATTTTGGGGTGTATTTCCACATATGCCCATGACATGTTTGAGCAATATATCATTTAGTGACAACTTTTTGTAAAAAAAAAATATATATATTTTTTTTTTTTTCATTATTCAATCTCTTGGGACAAAAAAAAAAAATATTTAATGGGCTCAACATTGCTCTCAGCAAATAGCTTGGGGTGTCTACTTTCCAAAATGGGGTCATTTGGGGGGGTTTGAACTGTCCTGGCATTTTATGCACAACATTTAGAAGCCTATGTCACACGTCACCCACTCTTCTAACCACTTGAAGACAAAGCCCTTTCTGACACTTTTTGTTTACATGAAAACATATTTTTTTTTTGCAAGAAAATTACGTTGAACCCCCAAACACTATATATATTGTTAAAGCAAAGGCCCTACAGATTAAAATGGTGGGTGTTGCATTTTTTTTTTCCACACAGTATTTGCGCAGCGATTTTTCAAACGCATTTTTTGTGGAAAAAATACACTTTTTTTTATTTTAATGCACTAAAACACACTATATTGCTCAAATTTTTGATGAAATAAAAAATATGATCTTAGGCCGAGTACATGGATACCAAACACGACATGCTTTAAAATTGCGCACAAACACGCAGTGGCGACAAACTACATACATTTTTAAAAGCCTTTAAAAGCCTTTACATGATACCACATTAGATTCACGGAGGAGGTCTACTGCTAAAATTACTGCCCTCGATCTGACCTTCGCGGTGATACCTCACATGCATGCTGCAATTGCTGTTTACATATGACGCCAGACCAACGCTTGTGTACGCCTTTGCGCAAGAGAAGGGGGGGCAGGGGTGCTTTTTTTTTTTTTTTTTTAGTTTTTTTTTTATTTATTTAGCTTTTTTATTCTATTTTTAAACTGTTCCTTCCATTTTTTTTCTTTGTTATGATTTTTATTGTTATCTCAGGGAATGTAAATATCCCCTATGATAGCAATAGGCAGTGACAGGTACTCTTTTTTTGAAAAAATTGGGGTCTATTAGACCCTAGATCTTTCCTCTGCCCTCAAAGCATCTGACCACACCAAGATTGGTGTGATAAAATGCTTTCCCAATTTCCCAATGGCGCGGTTTATATCCGGGAGGGGGGACATTCCCTCCTACTGCTTGTAAAAGCAGTCTAGAGGCTAATTACCCGCTAGAATTGCTTTTACATGAAAGCCGATCACTGGCTGAAAAGAATGATACCAAGATGATACCTAAACCTGTAGGCATCATTCTGGTATAAACCATTCAAAGTCCAGCAACATACTGGACATATATTGTAATCTTTTTTTTTTCATGCAGCCTCTTGGCTGAACGAAAAAAAGAGATTGATTGGTGGGTATGCCCACCATTAGAATACCTCCCTTCATCCACCCACTTCTAATGATGGGCATACATGCACCATTTATATATGCCGATGCATGGGGGCATCCTCCTGCAAAAGTTATGCCGTGTACACACGGTCGGAATTTCGACCGTATGTACGTGGCATTAGGAGCCAATCGCTCCTCCGCCCCCCCCTGCTGCCCCCATGCTTCGGCACATATGCTCTTTTTTTTAACTGTGGTGGTGAAATCACCTCCTACAGCGTTGGAGTCGCGGCTTTATGTATCGTGGGAGCAAACGCTGTTGCTGTCAAGATAAATAAATCCGCGCTGCAACTGAATGGCGCACCTGAAAACAAAAAAATGCTTAACACTAAAACACAGTAAACAAAATTACATACCTGAAAAGCAAGCATGATAAAACATGATAAAACATAATAAAACATTGCAGAATAGAATGGAGTAAAAAAAGAGCAACAATAGAGAGAGAGAGAGAACAATAAAACGACAACTATTTTTGTTTTTTTTATTTTTTTGAGATTCACAGGTAAAAAAGCTCCTGACTGTTAGCGACTGAATCAAAACGCTACCACAAAAAAAATGTTAGCGATCGCAGGGATCAGGCCTGACTCTGCGAACACTGCAGTTATGTGTGCTTAGTGTTTTGTAAGTGACAGTGATCGATCGATACTGCACTTGGGTGGGCTGGGCTGGGCGGGGGGGGAAAACGCAGGTGCTAGCAGGTATCTGGGCTGATCCCGCTAACAATGCGTTTTTTTGGAACCCTAAACTGCTGGGACGCTAGTATAGATCTGATCAGATCAGATATTGATCTGTTCAGATACTATACCACTAAGGGAGGTGTATGCTTTGCGCGTGGGTGTTTGCGGTACTGGCACTAACCTGGGGCGACGCAGACCTTATTTGACCCTAAAACCTAATTGATATCACCCGCCGGGCGATCAGGGGGTTAAACCGTTATTGGGTAATAAATGGCGGGTGCCCTGACAGTATAAAAAACAAGCTAACTAACCAGCGTCACCCGTAACAGTAATACAAAAAAAAACTGGTTACCTAGCGACACTAATGCAGGGATCAGAAAAACGATCGCTTAGTGACACTGGCAAAAGGGGGTGAAAGGGTTAACTAGGGGCAATCAGGGGGTTAAACCTTTATTAGGTAATATATGGGGGTACCTGACGCTATATAAAAACCTGACGGGGAACCTAAATAACGAAATAACTAACTGGCTAACCAGCGTCACCAGTGACATTTTATACGGTGATCACTGGTGAAAGGGTTAACTCTAGGGGCAATCAGGGGGTTAAAACCTTTATTTAGGTTGTAATATGGGGGTACCTGACCTATAAACCTATTTATGAACCTATATAAACATGGCGGTTAACCTAAAAAAAAACTGGTTACCTAGCGACACTAATGCAGCGATCAGAAAAACGATCGCTTAGTGACACTGGCAAAAGGGGGTGAAAGGGTTAACTAGGGGCAATCAGGGGGTTAAACCTTTATTAGGTAATATATGGGGGTACCTGACGCTATATAAAAACCTGACGGGGAACCTAAATAACGAAATAACTAACTGGCTAACCAGCGTCACCAGTGACAGTTATACGGTGATTACTGGTGAAAGGGTTAACTCTAGGGGCAATCAGGGGGTTAAAACCTTTATTTAGGTTGTAATATGGGGGTACCTGACCTATAAAACTATTTATGAACCTATATAAAACATGGCGGTTAAAATAAAAAAAAAATGGTTACCTAGCGACACAATGCAGCGATCAGAAAAACGATCGCTTAGTGACACTGGCAAAAGGGGGTGAAGGGGTTAACTAGGGGCAATCAGGGGGTTAAACCTTTATTAGGGGGGGGTAGGGGGCTACCTAGGACCTAAAACTAACTGCCCTGACAGTTATTACAGTCACACTGACACTAAATGCAGTGATCAGTAAATAAATGATCACTGCAATTAGTGACACTGTGACTGGGGGGGGAGGGGGTGATCTGGGGGGTGATCAGGGGGTGACAGGGGGGTGTTTTGTGTGCCTAACTGTACTGGTGTCAGTGTACTGTTGTGCACTAACCTTAACATGTTCGCCGCTCGGCGTCTCCGGTCACATAGACCGGCGCACCGAGCGTGACATCACTTCCGCCTTCCTGTCTATACAATAGACAGGAAGGGGAAGCTTTTCATTCGCCAGGAGCGATCGCGAGGGGGTGGCCAGAAACCACTGGCCGTCCCCTCGTCCCGGATCGCTCCTGAAGCGATGCCGACCGTCCCCGCCGGCGGAGGGGGGTCCGATCGGACCCCCCAACCGCCTAAAGAATGGCACGTACAGGTACGTGGTTCTGCCTGTACGTGCCATTCTGCCGACGTATATCTACATGGGGCGGTCGGCAAGTGGTTAACAAGGGGCACCAACAACAAACAAACTCCTAGTGAATTTAAACAACAAATACAAATGTTAATAATGTTGTTTTGCTAAGTTGAGACACACAACCCCCCTCAAAAATCTAAATAAATTATCCTGAAAATATGTATTCCAAACCTAAAATGACAAATCATTCCAAAAATATAACAAACATTCTTTTACGATCTGACGTAAAAAAAACATCTAGCCAAGAAATCCTGAAAAATAATAAATCAATACATTTGTGAGAAGTGAGGGTGAATAGGAGCAGCTAAAACACGTCATTCTTCTTGCATTGTAAAGAAAAAGAGAATGCGCTGCATTAAAGACATTTTAACATTGCAGCATGACGAATGTGCTGTGTTGATTAGGAACGGTAGTTTTACTTGACCGAGCGCTTCCGTCACAGAATTTCTTCTGAGCATGCGTAGCACTTTGTCCGTCGGACTACGCTACACACGATCGGAATTGGTATGATCGGACTTTGTTGTCGGAATATTTATAGAGCAGGAGATAGAACTTTGTCCGTCGGACAATCCGATGGAAACTGTCCGATGGTGCCTACACACGGTCGGAATTTCCGACAACATTGTCCGATAGGACAGAATCCATCGGAAAATCCGACCGTGTGTATGGGGCTTTACAATACATCTAAAGCCCCATACACACGCGCGGATTATCCGAGGACCAGGTCCGTCGGATCATGTCTGTCATATTCTGAACGTGGTGACGTTTGTTGCCTACGACGGTACTACGTAGAGGCTAGTAGCCAATAGCTTTGGTCTTGTAATGTGATCTGAGCATGCGTAGCACTTTGTCCGTCGGAATTCGCTACACACGATCGGATTTGGTGTGATCGGACTTTGTTGTCAAAAAAGCTATCCAGCAGGAGATAGGATTTTGTCCGTCGGACAATCCGATGGAAACTGTCCGATGGTGCCTACACACGGTCGGAATTTCCGACAACATTGTCTGATAGGACAGAATCCATCGGAAAATCCGACCGTGTGTATGGGGCTTTACTCTTACTCATTGTATGCTTACATTGTTCAGCATGTGCTGAAAATATGCCTAATAGCCACATCAGTTTGGCTGATTCCATAATAATAACTCTTCAAATGCATGCAATGGTATGTAAGTATTCAATAATATTATGGTGTGGAATTCCAAAAATCACACACTAGTTAACGTGCAGAGTATTAGTTTGACTGGGATTTTAACTCATAACCTGAGTGCTTTGTAGACATCAGTGCACACCACCAAACCATTGTGCTAAGTACGCAGAGACCTGCATAATAGTGTAGAATGATTAAAGAATGAACATAACTAATTACTGCTTTATAGTCTCAAAAAACGGAATTAACTTAAAAAATAAAATAAAAATCATAACACAGATATGCAACTTTTTTGGGGGGTTAATAGATTCTGCTCCTTTAACCACTTGCCACCCGCCATATAGCAGAATGATGGTGGAAAAATGGTTGTGATATTCTGACCGGACATCATATGACGTGCCCAGGATAACATGGCTGGCGCGTACCCGTGGGGGCGATGCGACCGGAGATGCTGTGTGTCAGTCTGACACACCACAACTCCAATCATGGTATGAAGCCTCTGACAGAGGCTTCTTACCATGTGATCAGCTGTGGCCAATCACAGCTGATCATCACGTGAACCAGGAAGTGCTGGTAAATGGCTTTCCTCGGTTCACGCTGACAGGAAGAGCCGATCGGCGGCTCTCCATGTCAGAGGGGGGTCTGTGCTGATAATCAGAACATTCATTATCAGCACAGCCCCCATCAAAAGGTGTCCATCAGCTGCCAATGAGTGTCCAACACCTGCCAGCCTGTCTCCATCATAAACGCCAATCAGTTCCCCATCAGTAATGCCTGTCAGTAGCTCCTCACCAGTGCCGCCTATCAGTACCCATTAGTACCGCCTATCAGTGCCCATCAGTTTATTTATTTTTTAATTGTCTGTCTTTTTTCGTTTATAGTGCAAAAATTTTAAATTGCAGAAGTGATCAAATACCACAAAAAGAAAGCTCTATTTGTGGGAAGAAAATTATAAAAATGTAGTTTGGGTACAGTGTTGAATGACCGTGCAATTTTCGTTCAAAGTGCTGTGTCATTTGGCACCCTGTAACACCTGCAATACCTGGCTGATGCTGCCTGGCTACACCCCCCCTCTGCAAACAGACCACAATAATCATGGCTGCTGAGCCCCTGACATTGTGGTCTGTTTCTGTGCCTCTGTCATTCGCAGCCTGCTCTCCTCTGCCCCCCCTTCCCTCTCTGCCGGTCATCTATTTACAGTACCACCCCATCATGCTGCAGGAATAACATATATAGTGGTATACTATCTGTTCTGTATCTTAATACAGTGCCCGCTGTCTTAAGTGTTTTATTAAAAAAATACCTCCTTCACCATATCTCGCGGAGGCTCCCAGCAATCACGTGACCGGCCGTGTCGCCTCTCTCTTCACGTCCCATTGACGTCAGCGGGGAAATCTCAGCCCCGCCCACTGCTTCTGCAAGATGGGCAGAGAGGAGAGACAGCCGGTTACATGATTGCCGGGAGCCATCGTGAGATGCAGTGAAGGAGGTATTTTTTTAATAAAACACAGAGACAGGGTGGCACTGTATTAAGCTACAGAACAGATTATGTAAATTTGTTCAAGTGGGTTAACAACCCCTTTAAATGTTCAATACGGGGGCGTGGCCTAGCGCATGGAGCTGTAGGACGCACTTCGCGGCTGCTCCCGGTCCTCACAGCACTCTCTGGAATTTAACCGCTGATCCGGTGCCAGCACATACCCCAAATCGCTCTGATGGGTAAGGGGAAGCCCCGGGACCAATCCAAGCCCGCCGGTGACCGAAACCAGTGAGACATTGGCCGTTTTGTGACCCGCTCATCCGCGCCCTACATGAACCAGAAGCCTTCCAAGATGGTGCCGGGCGTCCACCTCCCCAGCCCGCTCTGAACCAGCAGATGACACACAGGTACGCAGCAGGGGCCCGCTCAGCTTCCCTAGCGGACTTAGATCCCCCACTATACAACCCCTACAGCCCGCACAGCCTTTCCCAGGCATCGCTGTGCTCAGGGGATGGATGGGACATGGAATCACAGATGCGATCCATGCATGCATATCTGCGCACCCTACCCACTAAGCATGACTTTGAACATTGTGTCTCCCGCATGGAGAAGAGCTACAAAAGGGAGATTGCTGACCTTAAGAGGGACCTAGGGGCACGTATGGAAGACATAGAGGGCACTACAGATGGCATTTGTACCACTCTGCAGACACATGAAGAGACCCAAAACTCCCACACGGTTATGATACAGCAGCTTATGTATCACCAGGACAACATTGAGAACCGTAACAGAAGGAACAATGTCAGGATACGTGGCATTCCTGAGTCAGTGGAGCCCAAGGATTTAGCTGGAGCAGTAACCGCCATCTTTAATCAGCTCCTGCAGAAGCCCAAAGATGCCCACATTGAGTTAGAGTCCACGGGACCTCTGGTCCCAGAAACACTGACTCCTCCTTTGTCAGGGATACGCTCTGCAGAGTTCACTTTTACAAGGTCAAGGAAGAGATTATGAGAGCTGTTAGCACACAGGACTCCATCCGCCTGAATGATGTTCCGGTCATGCTCTTGCCGGACCTCTCACGCCAGACCCTGGCCATGCGCCAGGCCCTCAAACCCATCACTGCAGTCCTCCAGGAGAAACAAATTAAATATCAATGGAGATTCCCTTTCCAACTCCGGGTCCACCATGAGGGAAAGACTGCACTATTCCGCACACTGGGTGACCTCCCCAGGTTTCTAAGCACACTAGAACTACCTCAGATAGCCCTGCCTGACTGGCCTCTCCAACCCACCACCCCTGGCCTCCCATTCCCCTGGCCTCCCATTCCAACCTCAATGGCAGAAGGTTGGCAAAAACAAACGCCAAAGGGGCTCCCCACACAGACCCCCTGATGATTGAAGCTAAAAAGGTGGACGCTATCGCAACTTGTTGACCCAGCTTACAGGTCTATCTCTCATATCCCCATGACTGTCACACGCTGACCAACAGTTATTTGTTGAAAGGGAAGAACGAAAACATCTATACGCCCTGCGCCCCCCAACACCTGATCATATAAAGAAGGCTCAGACTGCCACGGATATGTTGTTATTCCCTTTCTCACTTTTGGTTAGGGGACCATCTCCCTTTTTTGATTTTTCTTTTTTCCCAGATGGTGCCGGGCGTCCCATTCTACTCTCTCCAGGGAGTCCCTATTGCAGACTTTGCACCTGTACCGACTCAGGACTTCTGACCCATAAAGCACCACTGCCCTGTTACCGAGATGGAACTGACACTGTTGTCATAAATCTCCTCACTTCGTCCTCACATAGGCAATGTCGGCTGCCCTCCATGGATGATCGAGGGTCCTGCAGGGAAACCCTATATTACACCAAGTCGGTCAAACCTGCTGCTAGCTCTATTTTTGCACTTTGTTTCCTTCTATTTTTGACTCAGGTCCCAGGACTTGACCTGACCCATGTTTCATGGTTTGTTGTAACTTGATACCGATTGCCTCCGGTTAACCTTAGTTTATGCACCCCGAGGTGACGGGGACCGGGAAGCACTCCATGCGCTTTCCACAGTTACCCCCCACTAGGACCACGAGTACCGATTGGTGCACTTTGTTTTTCTTTTGAAAGTTAGTTTGATGCAGAAGATTGACGTTTTAACATATATTTTTTTTGCTTGTTTGTTGCTGCCACACAGTGGCCTGATGCCCCCTTTTCTCTTTCTCTCCCCCCCTACCCCCTTCTCTTCCCTCCTACCTCAGCCTACTCCCCCTCTCCCTCCCAGGGTTTGGTCCGGGCGGACTTCCGTGCTAGCACAGGTAAGGATTCTTGTCCTCACACCCCCTTTACGCCTCTGTCATGATGTCACTTGATAATATAACCCTAGACTCCTTTAACTGCAGGGGTCTTAATACTCCAGAAAAGAGAAGTCAAGTGTTATACCACTTTCTTAAGGCCAAGACCAAAATCCTGCTATTGCAGGAAACACATTTTCAAGAATCAGCGATTCCTACACTTAAAAACCCTCACTATCACCAGTGGTTCCACAGCACAAACCCACTCTCGAAATCCAAAGGGTTATCTATAGTTTTCCACAAATCATTCCACCCAGAAGTGCTGGACTCCCTTATTGATCCGCTAGGACGGTACCTATTTCTTAAGCTGAAATGTAATTCTTCTATTTTCACAGTGGCTAATGTTTATGGACCTAACCAGGACCAGGCGTCCTTCCTCTCCAAGGTGATTGGTAAGCTGCTCTCATTTGGAGGTCCCTGCTTCATATTAGGTGGTGATCTTAACGTAACCCTTTCTCCGGTCCTGGACTCCTCCTCGGGTAAGTCAACCTTATCTCACACTGCACTCACACAGATAAAGACGCTCCTGCACTCGGCACAACTTGTGGATGTGTGGCGAGTGCAACACCCGTTCGAGAGAGATTACAGCTGTTTTTCCGTAGCACACAATTCGTACAGTCGTATTGATTACTTTTTAATCTCCCAATCCCTACTTGACACAACACTGAAGGTTTCCTTAGGTAACATATTGTGGTCTGATCACGCCCCAGTGCACCTCAGCCTGGCCCCCCCACGGACGTCCCGCATAAGGACATCGTGGAGACTGAATGACAATTTATTAAAAGACACCCCGTGGCGGGCGATTCAGGACTTCATTGAGGTCCTTCGTTCTGATGGCACTAATCCCTTGACTAAATGGGAGGCCCTGAAGTGTGTACTGAGAGGTGTTTTCATACAACACGGCTCCCGCCTAAAAAAAGAACAGCAGAAATCTCCCGGCTATTGGCGGCAATAAAATCGCTCGAAGCATAGGACTCTAACCCGACGACCTATGTAGACTTATCTAATGCCCGCAGGGAACGTCTTAGTCTCCTAGACGTGCACTCCCTTATTGCCAGGGACAAGGGCCGCAATCATCACTACAATTTTGCGAACAATTGCGGACAGAACCTAGCTAGGGTCTTACAATCCCGGCCCCCTCGTAAACCAATACCCCACATCTGCACACCTGACCAACGGAAAATACACAACCCCCAAGGCATATCAGAGGCCTTTAAATCCTATTACGCTGACCTCTATAATCTATACCCACAATCAGTAGCCGACAATAGGAGGAGTACACATCTAGCTGACATGACAGATTATGTAATGGAGACTGCCCTTCCACGAATCGACCCCGAGCATACATCTAGTCTAGAAGAACCACTGACGACGGCAGCATTTGTTGTCGCGGCCAAGGGCTTAAAATCAGGTAAATGTCTTCTCCCCCAGATTTTACAAGTCGTTCGCCTCATCACTCTGCCCACTGTTAGCCTCGACGTTTAATGCTATTGATGACTCACATTTACCCTCGCACAACCTGCTATCCGCTAATATATCGGTCATTCCGAAACCTGGCAAAGATCCATCGCAATGTGGGAGCTATAGGCCGATATCTATACTCAATATCGACATCAAACTCTACGCGAAAGTGCTAGCGACTCGCCTCTCCCCCCACTTGCCCTCCATTATACATAGAGACCAGGTAGGTTTTGTCCCTGGACGTGAGGCCAGGGACAACACCACGAAGACCATTCACCTTATCTCTTACATACGTAAACACAGTTTAAAGGCTTGCTTACTCTCGTTCGATGCGGAGAAGGCCTTTGACCGAGTCAATTGGGATTTCTTACGCCTCTCTCTAGAACAGATAGGTCTTGGACCTGCATTCGTGTCCAAAATAATGGCACTATACTCTAATCCCTCCGCATCGGTCTTGGTCAATGGCTCTTCCTCCGCACCGTTGCAGATTTCGAATGGCACGCGACAGGGATGCTCTCTATCCTCGTTGCTATTCGCCATAGTGATAGAACACCTAGCACAGGCAATACGACGCAACACTTCCATCTTGGGCATACAGACGCCCTCCGCAGAATACAAGCTATCTCTTTACGCAGACGACCTATTGGTCTACGTACAACTGCCGCACACATCCTTACCCTCCCTGATGTTAGAATTCAGTAGGTTTGGGAAATTCAGTGACTTTAAACTAAATATAGCTAAAAACGGAAGCTCTTAATGTTTCCCTCCCTATGCATACTCTAACCCAGGTGCAAGCCAATTTTCCTTTCCAATGGAGTACTAGGAGTATATCTTATTTAGGAATTTGATATAGACGGGCCAACATAACAAACAACCTTTCTTACAATACAGATACCGTCTGATTTATCGGAGCTGTATACACTAAATTATCTACCCCTACTTACCCGTTTGCGTAAAGACTTAGACGACTCGAACACCACCCCCCTGCCATGGTTCGGACGCATAAACACTTTAAAAATGGACACCCTGCCCAAGTTACTTTATATCTTTCAAACGGTACCCATCTCAGTCCCAAAACGCTTCTTCACTCTCCTACGTTCTATGTCCATTTGGTTTGTGTGGCACCAAGGTATGTCCCGCATTAAACACACGCTTCTCACATACCCCAAAACCCAAGGAGGTGCAGGTCTTCCCGACTTTGAGTTATACCACAAAGCAGCGCTTTTAGCCAGGATCACTGAATGGTTCCCTCGCCCCTTCGCTAAAGCATCCACTATGGTAGAACAGGATCTATCTCCCCATGATCTCTGTGCCCTATTATGGGGGCACGGACAGTCCATACACCTATTTTCGACGTCGCCGATAACGTCTGCTGCCATGCATTTATGGTATAAGAAAGGGATTCAGTCACTCCTGTCCTCTGAACCCTCACCCCTCACTCCATTATTCGACCATCCAGCTGTGCCTCAGGGTGAAGGGTTCCTTACAATAGGCCCTTACTCCCGTACCGAGTGGCCAGTGGCGAGATCGTTTGTAGATACCACCTCTGGCAGACCGGTCCTGCTAGGGAATCAGGCAATTGGCTCACGGCCCTACGGATCGCATCATTCTGTTCGGCTCTCTTCTCCCCCTCCCAAATACATAGACCCCTCACGGAATTTGAACAGCTGTGCTCTCTCTCTGAACTCCCACAACATTCACTCTCCACTATGTTCACACTGCAACATACTCTATTGCACAAACATCCTCCATCTTACACCAGGAGGTGGTCCATGAACCTGGGAAAGGAACTCACTGCCTCCGACTGGCAGAAGTCGTATTACTTTACGCACAAGACCTCGACGTCCTGTTACACACAGGAGAAAAATTTTAAGCTTCTGGTGAGATGGTACAGGGACCCCCAAACGCTACACAACATCTTCCTAACCGTGCCCCCCACGTGCTGGAGGTGCGGTTCGGCAGATGGCAGTTATTTACATATTTGGAGGGAGTGTCAACTTGTACGACCTCTGTGGACACAGGTCTTCTCAGTTTACAGCAACTTATATGATAAACCTCTTCTTCCGTCCCCTGAAATTGCCCTCCTATCCATGCTCCCAGGCCCCATACCATCACAAAAACGCTCCCTACTACGCTTCTTCCTCTCGGCCGCGAGACAAATAATCCCGATGTTTTGGAAGACCACCACTAGCCCTCCCCTATCTCTATGGGTGTCCACCGTCAACGACATTATGCGCATGGAGGAAATGTTGGCCCTGGAAAATGACTCTTTCGCCACTGCTGTCACCACAGGGAGCAGATTAACCCCCAATCCCCGCTAAAGAGATTAGATGTGCTGCACTGGGACCCGCCCGGACCCACCCCCCCTCTTTTTTTCCTCCCTCCCCCCTATCTACTCTGCTTCCCCCCCCGACTTTGTTACTCTATGTATCAGTGGACTGATGTCAACCCCCATCCAGGGTTCAACCCCAGAAGGGTGCCCCTACAGTTACTATGGCATAACCTGTATGCATTGGAGAATATTACACCCCTGGGATCAGGGGCTGTTTTTATGCTGTTTGAATGTACCTCTTGCCTACTAATGCCCTCTTTTTACATCTTACGTCTTATATGTACAATGTACCTTGTTAAACTTCAATAAATATATATTTGACTCTAAATGTTCAATACATGTAAATTTACAGAATAGCAGACATTACTCTAATACTCTTTTATAACTGCATTCGTTAGCAAAAAAAAGAAAACTAACTAGGAATACGAATTGGAATATACATTAATACTGTATATGCATACGAAGTAGAGCACATCTCTCTTAAAAATGTTTTATTCACATTCACGTGATCATGACTGAAGCAGAGTTCCATATAATAAACTCGGTAGCAATTGGCACTTGCAAATTCATGGATATACCAAAAGGCATGTTCACAGGTATTAGCACGCTTTTCCATTCGCATGTTTGCCTAGTTGAAGTCTTAATTGGCTTAATTGGGCGGAACTAAATGCAGAACGACCATTACTTCCTGTTTTTCTTCGCAAATGAACCTGTCTCTCCAATAATAAGCTAAAAAACTTTTGACTGACAGCGGAATTGGGCTCTCAGCAACACCTCTCTTTCTAGACCTATCGCCAGTTACACAATTACAGTATCTCACAAAAGCGAGTACACCTCTCCAATTTTTGTAAAAATGTTGCAATATATATTTTCATGCGACAACAAGGAAGAAAAGACACTTTGCTACAATGTAAAGTAGTGAGTGTACAGCTTGTATAACAGTGTAAATTTGCTGTCCCCTCAAAATAACTCAACACACAGCCATTAATGTCTAAACCACTGGCAACAAAAGTGAGTATACCCCTAAGTGAAAATGTCCAAAATAGGCCCAATTAGCCATTTTCCCTCCCCGGTGTCATGTGACTCGTTAGTGTTACAAGGTCTCAGGTGTGAATGGGGATCAGAGGTGTGTCAACGCTCTCACTCTCTCATACTGGTCACTGGGAGTTCAACATGGCACCTCATGGCAAAGAACTCTGAGGATCTGAAAAAAAGAAAAGAATTGTTGCTCTAATTAAAGATGGCTTAGGCTATAAGAAGATTGCCAAGACCCTGAAACTGAGCTGCAGCACGGTGGCCAAGACCATACAGCGGTTTAACAGGACAGGTTTCACTCAGAACAGGCCTTGCCATGGTGGACCAAAGAAGTTGAGTGCTCGTGCCCAGCGCCATATCCAGAGGTTATCTTTGGGAAATAGACGTATGAGTGCTGCCAGCATTGCTGCAGGAGGTTGAAGGGGTGGGGATCAGCCTGTCAGTGCTCAGACCATACGCAGAACACTGCATCAAATTGGTCTGCATGGCTGTTGTACCAAAAGGAAGCCTCTTCTAAAGATGATGCACAAGAAAGCCTGCAGTTTGCTGAAGACAAGTAGACTAAGGACATGGATTACTGGAACCATGTCCTGTGTTCTAATGAGACCAAGATAAACTTATTTGGTTCAGATGGTGTCAGCCAGGTGAGGAGAACAGTCAAGTATGGTGGTGGGAGTGTCATGGTTTGGGGCTGCATGAGTGCTGCCGCCACTGGGGAGCTACAGTTCATTAAGGGAACCATAAATGCCAACATGTACTGTGACAAAGAAGCATTGCATGATCCCCTCCCTTTGGAGACTGGGCCGCAGGGCAGTACAACATAACGACCCCAAACACACCTCCAAGATGACCACTGCCTTGCTTCTACCGACTCACCGCTGAGGGTGGCGAGAGGAGATATTCCCCTTCCTGACGGCCTCCGGTGCTTCTACCGACTCACCGCTGCGATCGGTGAGTCGGAGAACGGATCCGCCGTCCCCAGATGTTTACCATAGAGATTTATGGCGGTGTCTCTATGATCGCAATGTTACGACGTCACGCCCGGCCTCTGCATTCAAACAAACAGCGCCGCCTTGACTGGGAAGCCAAGATCGTTATTTTTTATTTTATTTCAGGCTTCCCGTCTTATGGACCCCATATCTCACTGTAAAGAGGACCGATTATGCTATATTCCTATTTACAAGGGATGTTTACATTCCTCGTAATAGGAATAAAAGTGATCAAAATCTTTTTTAAAAAGTGTCAAACTAAAAAATTTTAAGTAAAATTAACAATTAAAATATTTTTTTTAAAAGTGCCCCTGTGGTCGCACGCAGAAGCAAATGCATACGCAAGACCCGCCCACATATGAAAACTGTGTTCAAACCACACATGTGAGGTGTAGCTGCGAACGTTAGAGCGAGATACATAATTCTAGCCCTAGACCTCCTCTGCAACTCAAAATATGTAACCAGTAAAAAATTTTAAAGCGTCGTCTGTGGGGATTTTTAAGTACCCAAGTTTGGCGCCATTCCACAAGCGTGCGCAATTTTGAAGCATGACATGTTTTGTATCTATTTACTCTGCGTAACATAATAATAAAAAAACATTTTGGCTAACTTTACTGTTTTTTTTTTTAAAGCACAACACGCAAAATTATATATATATATATATATATATATATATATATATATATATATATATATATATATAATGTTTGGGGGTTCTATGTAATTTTCTAGCAAAACAATGATGATTTTTACATGTAGGAGAGAAATGTCAGAATTGGCCTGGTTGGCAAGTGGTTAACCTCCATCTTTTGTTCAATGAATATCCTTGTGTATGTTCCACGCTACCTAATGCACTTCTGTTGTAAAGTTAAGGTCCCTGCTCTTTGTGGATCTGTTGAAAATTGTTTTTCCTATGTAATTTCTCATTTTCTTCAATAAAAATGTTATTGCAAAAAAAAAAAGTTAAATGTTGTGTGTTGTTGATTCAATAAGTCTGTCTGTATTTCTTAATACACATTAGATCATCCACTCAAATTTAACAACATTTTATTACACATACATTAATATTTATTGACTCTTTAGTTTAAAAAATGCATGATTAGATTATACATATATGAGCAAATTATATAAAAAAAGATTTTAAAAAGGTACCTCTTTATAGCAAATGTCAATGTTATACCTTATTTACTTTAAATTGTAATGTTATTACAGAGGGTACATTTCCTGTTGCTAATAACATTCCAGAAAAATGCTGTGATAGTATTTGATGTAGAATGGTTACATACATGTAACATTTTATATTAACAATATAGGTTGATAAACAATAAAGTTTAGGGTCAGCTTCAATCAAGATGAAAACTGTTTATTTGCTCCTTACCCAAGCTTTTTTCCAAAACAAGGGATACATACAGCATAAGGATAAGAACCTTTTAATTTCGGCTCCCTCCACCTGGCAGGCATTGGACAGAGCTTTGCTCTATGGCAGGGATATGCAATTAGTGGACCTCCAGCTGTTGCAAAACTACAAGTCCCATCATGCTCTGCCCCTGGGTGTCATGCTTGTGGCTGTCAGAGTCTTGCTATGCCTCATGGGACTTGTAGTTCTGCAACAGCTGGAGGTCCGCTAATTGCATATCCCTGCTCTATGGCATTGAAGAACCCCTGTCAAGTTATTCTGCCATATGAGGATCCTTTATAGAGATTTCCTCCAACTTACTGTCCATTGACAATAATTTTACCAGAAAGAAATGAGAAGGGAAAACAAAAGTCCCTAATAGACCTTTTTTTGCAATTTGTTTTATTTGTACACTTGGTCGCTAATGATTATGCTGACATTGGTCAGTTGTTAAAAAAATACAGAAAAATTGCTTTATCATATATAACATCTGTGATTGAAAATATTTTAAGCAGACAACAGAGATCTGTTAACTGCAGCTTTAAGAACCGAATACCAATTCACATTTTTAACTAGTGCCAGAAACTAACCAGTGGCAAACCAAATACATTATCTGAAGATTGTCATAAAAAAGTAAACATAAAAATTAACAGACCAACAATAAAAAAAATAAAAATAAAAATAAAAAAGTATAGCGAGACTACATTTGGCACATAAAAGATAAAACGCTTGTACAATATTGAATAAGAAGCTTCTGAAGATGTCTAGTAATAGGGGCGAAATGCATCAAGCAGGGGCGAAATAGAGACCTTTATCTGGTGACTGGAATACACGCCACAGCAGCGATCATTTATCACATATATGCCCAAAGGTTTTTAGTGCTTATTACGCTATGAACATCTCTCTCTTCATTGGTATGCCTTATACCACCAGTATGGGAATCTTGTAATTGGAGAAGGAAGAAGCTAGATTCAGCCACTGGTGCAGGACAAAACCATGTAGTTTTGAATCATATCCAGGGCTGGTGCAAGGATTTTTGACACCCTAGGCAAAATCAAATTTTGCTGCCCCCTCTTGGCTCCACCCCCTTTGCCCTGCCCATGTATACCCCACTTTTTTAATGAAGCACCCATCAAATGCAGCCTCACCAGTGCCCATCAATAAATGTTTGCTTTGCTTCCATTCATTCTGGAGTGGGGACCCAGACACAGTCCTCCGCCGCTGCTGCACCTCTGACACTATGTGCGAACAGAGAGGAAGCTGCACGCTGATGCTGAGACTTAGTTGCTTGCTGCAGAGAGATGAGAGTAGGGACACCAGTGGCCGGGCGCCCCCCCTAGGCAGCAGTGCGCCCTAGGCGGCTGCCTAGTTTGCCTAGTGGTAGCACCGGCCCTGATCATATCCCCTTCTAGATTGTAAGCTCTTACGAGCAGGGTCCTCTGATTCCTTCTGTACTGTCTGCCCTCGTGTTGTAAATTGCTGCGCAAACAGTTGACACTATATAAATCCTGAATAATAATAATACTATTGCTGGTGAGTGGCGACTTAGGAGGGGAGCACGGAGTGTCACCTGAATCTTCACAAGCAGGAATCAAGTATATTTGGCACTTTTCTTGCATTGATGGACTTTTTAACCCATGATTGCACTATGATGGATTAGAGATTGCACAGGCACTGTATATATGTTTATTATTTAGCACGCATGTTTTGATATAGAAGTAGCGCTAAGTTTCATTTTGTTGGATTGTCAATATTGAATATTTGACACAGAAAATTCTGAATATCTTGAAAATTACAAAAATATTCTCTCTTTAATATTGAAATTACTTTTGGTCAAAAAAAATAAAAAAATCTATATAAAAACAAATACAAATCTTGACAATTTTGATAAATAATATCTTTTACTTGCTATACATGAATTAAATGTGAAAAGTGTTTTCTCTTAGCATGCTGGTCCATTTCCCTTCACAATTTGCTTCTAGTGTTCAATCTTGCGGTTTGCTTTTGTTAAAGAATTTCCGCGCATCAACATCACTTAGTGACACCGAACAGCGGGATGGATGCTCCCTTCTGTATTGAATGCTTTCTTGGATCGCCTCCTTTATTACCTACAAAAAAAAGACAGAACAAACAAATTACCTATGTACATTTTAATTGCAACATTTGCCAAACATTTTTAATTTTAGTTAAATTTAATTCCACAAGTATGTGTCTTAGAAGACTGGACTGTTACATTACCCATTGCACGAGATACCCAGAAAAAAGCTTAAATGTACGGTCTATACTAACTATATGTCGAAATGGGCAAATTACAGAAGCCACAAGCCATAACACAGCATAACACAACACATTGTGGTCTTTTGGTTGGTATAATTATGAATACCTAGAATGTATATGCTGAAAGTCATATTAAAAGGATTTTTTTGTGACTTAAAATAAAAAAAGTTATACTTACCTTATATTGCAATCCCTTATTTTCTCATTTGGCAGTCCCCCACTGGCACTCAGCAGTCATTTGATTGCTCAGTTCTCAGGCTTACAGCTGATGTGGGACAGCTGCAGCATCACAACAATGCTGCAGCATACAGGTGAGTATAGATTTTTTTTTTTTTTAATGAACCCATGAAAATGATGTCCCTTGTAAATGTATATTTTTTCTTTGCTGGACTGTGGTGTTACTACTACTTTCTCAATGAACGCTAAGGGCTGCTGACCAGTCCTGTTGTACTGAGCCCAGGCCTCATCAGCTAAACAGGGGGGCCCAGGGCAGATTTATTGTTAATTTCTGCCTAAATTAACAAAATACATTTTACTAGACCATACCCTCACTCCTACTTGCTTACCAGGGCTTAAATTACATTTCTCTAGGCCCCATCAGGTTAACAGAGGGGCCCAGGAGGTGGAAGCAGAGGAGGGACTTTTATTTTATTTTCAGGTTGTAGGTGGATAAAGTCAGTGCTACTTTTTCCACTGCACCCTGGGAGGCAGGTGGGGTGTATGTGTCGTTGGGGGTCAGGAGGGTTGTATTGGGCCCCATGATTTCTAACAGCGGCCCATGTGCACTTTATAATTCATAATTTTTTTTTGCCTGTTTACTCAAATTGGGAAATCATAATACTACGTGGGATTGGGATAGCAGGCATGCTCCCGCTGCACAGCGGGGGTGCTGATGCTCGTGGCTGATGGTCGCGATGACCGCCGGCCACGAGCGATCGCGAGCACAAGGGACAGAACACGGAAGTGTGTGTGTAAACACACAAATTTGTGTTGTGTTCTGAGAGCAGTGACAGATCGTGTGTTCCTATTAGCTAAGAATGATGATCCATAACTTCCTCTAGTCAGTCCCCTCCCCCTTCAGTTAGAATCACCTCCCAGGGAACACAGTTAACCCCTTCACTGCCAGTAACATTTTTACAGTAATCAATGCATTTTTATAGCACTGATCGCTGCCAATGGTGCCAAAAATGTGTCAAAATTGTCCGATGTGTCCGCCATAATGTCGCAGTCGTGATAAATGATCGCCGCCATTACTAGTAAAAAAATAAATAAAAATAAAAATGCTATAAATCTATCCCCTATTTTGTAGATGCTATAACTTTTTGCACAAACCAACCATACGCTTATTGCGTTTTTTTAACCAAAAATATGTAGAAGAATGCATATTGCATAATGCAAAAAAAGGACATCAATTTTGTTTGGGTACAGCGTCGCACGACTGCGCAATTGTCAGTTAAAGCGACAGTGCCGAATCGCAAAAAATGGCCTGGTCATTCAGCAGCCAAATCTTCTGGGGCTGAAGTGGTTAATTGATGCAAAAGTCTATTTCCAGAAATACTCATATCAGTGACACAACACCTTCCATTATCTTCTAATGTTAATCATTAACAAAAGAGACATTGATTATACACATATATGTGGTAATCAAAATACAGCTGCAAGTAACATACTGTATATACGGTAGCTGTGTCTGACTTGCATGAGTAAAACGAAGAAGGGGCAGTAGCAACATTGTTGGAGCAGTGTTTGCATTGTCAGCTGCCTGTCATTCCTGGCTGTAGGTGCAGCCACATGATCCTATAGCACTGTAATAAATGAGCATACACAGATGAATACTGCAATGGATAGTAATAATATATTAAGGGAATGGAACAAGTTAATATGTTTGTGTTACAACACCATTGTGCTACTCACACCTTGCCAATGGGATTCGTTTAAGAGTTAGTACAAATTAGGTTGGCTGTATTTGTCTATGAAAAAAGGCCCAATTTTTAGATTAAAAAGATGGTGATACAATATTGCATCTAAAAGTAGATGAATTACAATCTTATTTAACCACTTAAGCCCTGAAAGATTTGGCCCCTTAATGACCAGGCCATTTTTTGCGATACGGCACTGTGTTGATTTAACTGACAATTGTGCGTTCATGCGACGTACAAAAACAAAATTGATGTCCTTTTATTCCCACAAGTAGAGCTTTCTTTTGGTGGCTTTTGATCACCTCTGCGATTTTTATTTTTTGCTCTATAAACAAAAAAGAGACAACTTTGAAAAAAAATAATATGTTTTACTTTTTGCTATAATAAATATCCCCAGATTTAAAAAAATAAATAAAAATGTCTTCCTCAGTTTAGGCCGATATGTATTCTTCTGCATATTTTTGGTTAAAAAAAAAAAAAAATCGTAATAAGCGGTTGGTTTGCACAAAACTTACAGTATCTACAAAGTAGGGGATAGGTTTATGGCATTTTCATTATTTTTTTTTTTACTAGAAATGGCGGTGATCTGCAATTTTTATTGGGACTGCGACATTGCGGTGGACAGATCGAAAACTTTTTTGGGACCATTGACATTTATACAGTGATCAGAGCTAAAAATAGCCACTGATTACAATATAAATGTCATTGGCAGGGAAGGGGTTAACACTAGGGGTGCACAAGGGGTTAAATGTGTCCCCCAGGGAGTGTTTCTAACTGTGGGGGGATGGGACTGCCTGGGGGAGGAGAACGATTGTTGTTTCTAAGCAGTAGGAACAACTGATCAGTTTCTGCACCCCTGACATGGAGATCTGTCTACTTACCTCTGTTCTGTCTATGTGGATCGATCGAGGGTGCCCGGAGGACATGGAGACCGCCGGGCATGCGCATCGGCTCAGTCGCCCCCTAGAGGTATTAAAGCGGCCAACATACAGCTATGACAGCTCGCCCAAGGGAGCCAACCTCTTTAAGCGGACCTGATTGGTCCATCCATTGCTCTCTGTGTCCGTTGATACTCGCTGACATCCGATCTGATTCGGTCTGCTAAAAAGAAACAGATGGGGGATCCGTCCCCCCATCCATATGGTGGATCGGATGACAGTTGGATGTAATCGAGCAGGCAGTCCGCTTACATCCGACCGCCCATAGAGGAGAGCGGACTGTGTCTGTGTCCACTTTGCATAAGTGGAGCAGACACAGACCTGTCATCTGCCTGCTCAGCAGAGAGATCCCCTGCTAAGCAGGTGGACCTGCTGCCAGAGCATGTCAATGTAAAATGGGCCTCATATAAACTTATATAACTTTTTATAATCTTAGCATCTGTTATAATACATATTAACCACTTGCTGCCGCCATATAGAAAAATTATGTCGGCTAAGTGGTTGCAATATCCTGACCGGATGTCATATGACGTTCTCAGGATACCCTGGGGGCGCACATCGCGGCGATCGTTATTGCGGTGTGTCAGTCTGACACACCGCAACTCCGATCTAGGTAAAGAGTCTCTGACAGCGACTCTTAACCAGGTGATCAGCCGTGTCCAATCATGGCTGATCATGATGTAAACAGGAAGAGTTGTTAATCGGCTTTTTCTCACTCACGTCTGACAGACTCAAGTAGAGGAGATCCTGACAGGGGGGGGTCTGTTCTGATTGTTTATCAGTGCAGTCCCCCCTCGGATGCCCGCCCAGGACCACCAGGATGCTGCCAGGACCACCAGGGATGGCCACCACACTGGACCACCAGGTATGTAACCACCAGGGAAATGCCAATCAGTGCCCAGGCAGCTGCCAATCAGTGCCCAGGCAGCTGCCAATCAGTGCCAGTGAAAAATGCCTACTAGTGTCACCAGTGATGCCTATCAGTGAAATTCAGTGTCAGCCATCAGTGCCCATCAATGCCGCCTTTCAGTGCCACCCATAAGTACCCATCAGTGCGGCCTTTCAGTAACCATCAGTGTTGGCTATCAGTGCCCACCAGTGCCACCTTTAAGTCCCATCAGTGCTGCCTATCAATGCCACCTATCAATGCTGCCTATCAGTGCCGCCTTATCAGTGCAGCTCATCAGTGCCCATCAGTGAAGGAGAAAATGTACTTATTTACAAAATTTTATAACAAAAAAAAAGAAAAACTTTTTTTTTATTTGGTATTTTTCTATTCGTTTAGCAAAAAATAAAAACCGCAGAGGTGATCAAATACCACCAAAAGAAAGCTCTATTTGTGGGAACAAAATGATTATTTTGGGTACAGTGTAGCATGACCGCGCAATTGTCATTTAAAAAGTGACAGCACTGAAAGCTGAAAATTGGCCTGGGCAGGAAGGTGCGAAAGTGCCCTGTATTGAAGTGGTTAATGAATCTTTCTTTATAAATTATGGGCAAAATGTATTCTACTACATTTCTTTGGGTAAAAAACGAATGGGAGTATATTATTGTGTATGAAAGATATATTGTCTACAAACTATATATTTTAAATCAATGAACCCTGATGTGCTGACTGCTTATTGCATTTCTTGAGGCTAAATTTTCAGGACAATACAAATACCCTCAAAACGACTCCTTGTTGGATAGTAGATACTCCAAGGTTTTTGCTGTGAGGCATGGAGAGAATTTTAAAGATTTCATTTTTTTTTCTTTCAGAAAATGAAGAAAGTAAATTAAATTTGATTGTTTTCACAACGAAACTTAGTTTGTAAGCAGTCCCCTCCACACAGAATCCTACCAGTCATTATAAAATTATTATTATACATGATTTATATACTGCACTTATAATGTTACCTCTACAATAAAAATTATAATTGCTTTAAAGTGGAACTTTTGTCAGAAAATTAAGTCCTAGATCACACGAGGCTGGCTCCTTTTGCAGATGTGGCTATGGAAAACATTAAAAATAAGTGCCTGTTTAAAATCCAGTAGTATACTGTCTCACCCTGATCTGCACATGTTCAGGTTTTATGTATTTTTAGGCACTGTGCTGAATTTGTAGAGGCCGATCTGGAGTTCAGCATTAAATACTGTACCTAGTAAGTTAAATAGGAATTTAGATTCATAGTGCATGTTAAATATATCCAAAATGGGTATCCCTGGATGAGAAACAACAGTGGCCGGGATATGTCAGAAGTTGAGGGAAACACAATTTTTAGTTTGCAAAGCTATAGCACTTAAATGGATTTAATCTATCCCCCCTTCTGTATGCAAATGGATACAACTGGTCAACCTAATATTACCATATAAAAGGTTATTTTTAAACATAGGGGTTGCTCCAAGAAATATTATAAAGTTTGGGATGCCTGGTGTTTCTCCTCTCTTACTATAATCAATACTTAAGAGTCACTTTAAAGTATAATTGGATCTTGAACCTGAGAAAGTGCAGTGCTGATTGTCAGGTTAGCTGTTTATTACCCATTTGTCTGCATTTCAAGTGATTTCAGGAAGGTAATTGGTCACTGACTTTGATTAAGATCATGTTACATTATATACTTACAGTTATGTACTTGCTGCCATGTCTGAACTGAGCTCTGTATTTCAATTTGCTCATGATGAGCGAAATGCTTATTGTACCATTGTTTTGCATTGTCAAAAAAGAGTTTATACACACACATACACACACAGAATGGCTGAGAATGGAGAGTTGATACTTATGACTGTTTTTTTATATTTGTGTAGCACATTCAAATGGTTAGATTTCTATACCATTGGACCAGATTGCCAGGTATAGCATAGTATAGGTCCTGTGGCTTGGTCCCGTGAGGTCATGTTAGTTACAGTCGCTACAGTTACAGACTATAAATCAAATCAGATTTGTACAATAAATCTTTTATGTAATACGTCAAACTAGAATTGATACTAGTCAAGTGATATAGCTTTGTAATAATATATACTAGTAAGTTTCTAAACTATATTTGAATTGGGGGCATAAAAGACAAGGTAGAAATGGCAGACATTTTTATCTAGGTATTTTTCTAAAGATACATAGTATACAGTATAGCAACAGTAGTATTCTTAAATACAATTAATGCAATTCAGTTTTTACTGAGTCATTGTATTTATAGAAGGAATGTAGTATTGATTCCCACGCAATATGTAGCATAACAGTTACGGTATTTGTTTTCAGATAGAGTACTTCATTTTAAAATCAATTGTCAAATCCTGAAAGGTTAATGCATTTTCAATAGTTTATGTCAGCTGTACAAACTGTATTTTACAAAGTGGTTAACACCTTCATAAGAAGATAAATCATATTCATGAAATAAGTGAAAACATTTCTTTTGTATTAGCATCAAACACATTTCAGTACGTCAAACATTTCATGAGCCTCTATTTACATTTTGTGGATCACTGTACAATGCCTGTTAAATTCCAAAAAATAAGAAACGTTAAATGAGTCAAACAGTACAAAGAATGGAAACCACATAAGCATTGCTATGAGCATTTATCTCAAAAAGATAAAGCAGCTGAGAATTTCAAAGACCATCTAGAATCAGAAGCATTCCTTAATCATCTTTAGTTGTTTTAAGATGAGCTATGAATCAGCATTACAGCACATTTCCAGACATTCTGTCATTACTTTTGATAAGGCTTAATGTAAGTGTTACTATATGTAGCCTATATTATCGCCAAGTCCCAGAAATACAAAGTTTTGCAATTTTAGCAGGGTTCCTTTGCTAGTTATGCAACATACTGAACAAAGGCTTGAAATGTTAATGCTCCCTTCACACTATACATTGCAATATTGCTTGTCTACATTAATAATGCAACAAGTTATCACATGAGAAGGTTGGCTATGTTAAGACAGCCTGCTCATTTTTAAAGGACTGGTAGAACAAATGCACATGATCCCTTTTTTTTTTTTTTAAATGAAGCAAGCAACAATGCAGAGCATGTGGCTTGCAGCGTGCTGCAGTAAGGGTAAGTGGCCAGCTACTATACTATAGATCAGTTGTAGCAGAGCCCTAATGTCTGCATGAAGACAACCTGTTCCCTGTCCATGCTATCACATTGGGTCTTGTTACCCCTCAGCTTGTAATAGCAATAAAGTTAAATTTAAAAAAGGTGTTAAAAATATAAGCTATAATAAAATAAAAACCCTGAACACATAGGAGAATGCAAAAGCGCGTGCAAGGTGTACATGTGTATGTAAACACTGACTGCACCACACATGTAAGATATCATCATCGTCAGACTAAGAGCAATAGTTCTAGAGCTATCATTCACTGTTAACTCTAAACTTACGAGCTCTAAAGCCTTTTGAAGCTTCACGTATGGAAAATTTTGGGTACCATCATTTTAAGGCTTGGCATGCTTGTTAACTTTTTTTTTATTCAATATAACCTGATCTTTTATATTTTACCAACAAACTGGGTATATTAATTGTGTACAGTACACTAAAATACATTTTAGTGTATTTTTTACTGAAAATATGCTTTTGATATACAGTTGCGTATTTTCTGGCACATAAATTGGAACGATCTCCATTCCCAGTCGATGCTTCTTACTGGGAAATGCATCGGGGGGAGAGACTGTCAGTGACATCCCCACTCACCAGCCTGCAGTATGAATTCCGTTGCTGGGTTTATATGGATTTCTTCATTTGTTCATGAGTGCTATAAATTGGGAATAAAACGACCATGTTTTACTGCACCATAAAGTTTCTTCTTTGAACCTTACATGTGAGAGCCAGTGAGCAGATTTATTGAATGAATGCTTAAATATCATTATGCGATTCTTGATGGATTAATCATTCCAGCGGGAGGAAAGTCTAACATTGGAGCTGACAGAGTGGAAATACTGCAGGTGGTACCTTGATAATCAATACCCGAATTTGGGGTCCATCATGTCTGGTAAGAGGCCAATTGTTTTTTCTTTTTCCTTGTGATTTAACCACTTGCTTACCGGGCACTTAAACCCCCCTCCTATCCAGACCAATTTTCAGCTTTTGGTGCTCTCACACTTTGAATGACAATTACTCAGTCATGCAACACTGTACCCAAATGAATTTTTTGTCCTTTATTTCCCACAAATAGAGCTTTATTTTGGTGGTATTTGATCACCTCTGGGTTTTTTATTTTTTGTGCTTTAAATGAAAAAAGACTGAAAATTTTGAAAAAAAACGCATTTTTCTTTGTTTCTGTGATAAAATTTAGGAAATTATTAATTTTTCTTCATAAATTTTGGCCACAATTTATACTGCCACATATCTTTAGTAAATATAACCCAAATTAGTGGATATTATTTGGTCTTTGTGAAAGTTAGAGAGTCCACAAACCGTGGTGCAAAATATACAAAATTTATCACACCTGATGTACTGGTGACCTATTTAATTTCTTGTGACACTGATGACAGATGGCACCGATACGTGGCATTGATGACAGGTGACACTGATAACAGATGGCACGTGACACTGACAGGTGACACCGATAACAGATGGCACGTGACACTGGCAGGTGGCACTGATGACAGATGGCACTGATGACAGATGGCACTAATATGTGGCACTGATGACACGTGACACTGATATGGCACTGATGACAGATGGCACTATGTGGCACTGATGTGGCACTGATGACAGATGGCACTTATACATGGCACTGGGGACAGGTGGCACTGGCAGATGGCAGTGGGGGCAGATGGAACTTATATTTATTTTATTTTATTTGATTTGTTTCTCTACTTACGGCCGCTGCAGTCGTTCATCTCTCCCTCCTCACGCGCTGTCTCTGTGGGAGGAGGGAGAGTGGCGCTGAGAGATGATCTCATATGTTTACATATGAGATCATCTCCCATTGGACACGCCGATCGCGCTGTAAACGGCCGCTGTGATTGGCCGTTTACAGCGATTTGTGATTGGCTGTGTCCAAGGGAGCGCGGAAAGGGGAGGACGTCATATGACGTCCTCCCGGGAATTGACATCCGCGCCGAAGGAGTCATTCGGCTATGGCCGGATGTCAAGTGGTTAAAGAACATACTGCTGAATATCGTGTATATCCATGCTCTGCACTGGAATTATACATGGGCACTCACTATATTTTAATTGAATTCATGCTCATTTTTCATGTGGACTTGAACTAATTGAATTTCATGCACTGGGCATTTTCATAATATTTTTTCACTGATTTGTGGTTTTATATGTTGTCAGGATTGAGCAATTTCTAAGTATATATACATAAATTGCAGCTACCACCTTTTTATTCTACAGGGCCTCTGCTTTCAGGAAAATAAATTTGTTTGGGGGATTTAAGTAATTTTCCATCAACATGCGTGTGAAAAAATTTAATATAAAATGTGGGTTTTCAGTCAGCACAAAATCAATATATAAAACAAAAATACAAGTGGCTAAACACTAAAGGTCAATATATGAAAAATCCTTTAAAAATGTACTAATTAAATAACAGTGCAGCACTAGTAATGCAAAAAGCAGACTTATTGAAAGTCCCCTTTGTTGAAGAAGATGAAAAAAAAAAAAGTTGACAGAAACAATCTCTGCGCTGATAAGGGTGCTCACAGACATTCATATGGTGTATCTTAATCCGTGATTCCTCCACCAGCTAGCCAAACTGCTCACCTCAATCACTGGACCCCTGAGCTAACAGATGGGTCAAACAGGTATTTGCCACTAAAGGTCCTCCATTATCGCTGAGGAAGACCTGCATAAGGAATATACGCGTGCGAGAGGACCCCGGGACTTCACTGCAGCCACCTTATCCACCCATGTCTATTTTGCAAGACTACGTACCATTCATCCCCACGGCCATATTTGGCAGCAGTCATCCGTAACCGACAGTTGGCGACCTTACTTCATGCTCGCCCTCAATCTATTTCCACTCGCCAAATGGGAGCAGGCGAATGGAAATTTTGAGGGCTGTGTTACATATTTAAGGCTGAATCTTCAGGTATGACCCATAGCGCCTCCAGAGAATCCAACATTATGGTATTTTCAGTTCTGCCAAGAAAAAAAATATGGCTGCGGGCAGGCTTTGGAACTGCGCAAATGCAGTTCCAGTCCAGCCTAAGCTCAGACAGGGGCGGGCAGCTGGCGTATGGTTGGTGATGTCACGGCGGCTTTTTTATTAGCTACAGGCTACAGCAGGGCAGCCGGGCTGGGCCGGCGGGACACGACAGCCTGAGTGTGGAGGTATCACATGAGCACCGGTGACCACCTTAGAGCCCTGGATGGTGTGCCTGCCACTGTGCCCAGAGGAGGCTGAGTACAGGGGAGGCAGGAAGAGGAGGTGGTACAGCTATCCTCCCCACCAGACAGCCCTCCGTGTGGAGCAGTGCCAAGGCATGCTGGGAATTGTAGTTTACTAATGATGTCCAGAGTGTCTGCAGCTGTGCTTCTACACCCTACCTGCCTGTAAAGTGCTGGGACTTGTAGTTCCACATCTGCAGACCAATACCAGGCTGCATGCTGACAGGAGGAGATAGAGCAGATGGCCGTGCACTGTCCAATCTGCTTTCAGATGGCCATACACTGTCCAATCTGCTTGCAAAATCTCCTGTAAGATGACCATATACTGTACAATCTCTTTTAAAGTGGATCTTCAGTCCTACTCTGGACAGTCTTCTGCCCCTCCGATGCATGGTAGATGTGCTCATGGCAGAGGCAGTTGGCACATCTACCCACACACAAGGACTGGAAAGAATTTGGGCATAAGGGGGAACTCTTCAGACCCTGATATATAGGGGAACTCTCGTGTAAAGAGCAATAATGCAGAGAGCAGACTCTGATGCAAGTGGGAACTCCGATGTAAAGGGGAATGCTACAGACCATAATGTTAGGGGGAATGCTGCAGACTCTGATATAAGGGACAACTTTTAAAAGTTAACAGTGTAGTTTCATGAGCTAATCTATAAGGGCATGTTTAGGGGCGTGTTTAGGGGCAGGATTAGGGGAGGAACAGGGTAGGGACAGGGTAGGGATTGGGTGGGGCAACTGGTGGCAAGCATCTCTTAAGGCCTGGCTAGTAGCTCAGGACCTGACATTTTGAGCCCTGATGTAACATATTCCCCATTATGGTTGCACTCTTTTTGGGGTATAGGCATGCTGAACCTTGTGGTGGCTTGTAAATGTATATGTGGCATGCAGTCCTGGAGGCTGCTCACCAACAATCATGATGTCCTGCTGGACACTTGGAGGAGTTTGGTAAAATAAAAGATGGGAGTGCCACACTAGTTTATACTGTCCATAAAAAATGTAATCTGCTACAAAAGCCAACTCATTTCAAGGGCTCAACACTCCCCCTTCCTCAGGGCTAAAAACAAGACTAGAAAGAAAAGAAAATAATACATCTAACTCAAACCCCCTCCCATTTAGAACACCAAACCTATACTATACCGTTCTTTTATGTACTGTGCTCTGCTTAGGTTAACTGTCATGTGCACCCCTATGTGATACTAGTTGCTTCTGTAACATACTCTATGTTGAGACTATTACTAAGCAGAAGTAACAGTCTTGGGAGGAAATCTGCTTTAAGTTCCTTGAACATGTTAAAAAAATAAATATATAATTATATAAAAATATGTGTTTACAGGTATATAGAAAAACCTCAATGAGTATAAAATACAGTTCACATACTGTAAGAGTATGAAATATAGTTACTATACATTTAAGTCCATACAGCAGAAATCTGTATTTTTACACAGATCTCAATAGAAGCAGATGATAAGATAAGATATGGACTACAATCATAAGATAATTAACCACCTCAATACAGTGTATTTTTACCCCCTTCCTGCCCAAGCCATTTTTCAGCTTTCAGCGCTGTCATCGTTTGAATGACACTTGCGTGGTCATGCAACACTGTACCCAGATGAAATTGTTATCATCTTTTCCCCACAAATAGAGCTTTCTTTTGGTGGTATTTGATCTCCTCTGCGGTTTTAATTTTTTGTGCTACAAACAAAAGAATAGTGACAAGTTTGAAAAAACACAATATTTTTTACTTTTTGCTATAATAAATATCCAATTTTTTTTTTTTTAAAACAAATATTTTCCTCAGTTTAGGCTGATATGTATTCCTCTACATACTTTTGTTAAAAAAATAAAATAAAAAAACGCAATAATCGTATATTTATTGGTTTGCGCAAAAGTTATAGCGTCTACAAAATAGAGGATAGATTTATAGCGTTTTTATTATTATTTTTTTTTGTTTGATCGTGACAGATATTGCGGCGGACATATCGGACACTTTTGACCCATTTTTGGGACCATTCACATTTATACAGCGATCCGTGCTATAAAAATGCAATGATTAGTGTATAAACTGGCAGGAAAGGGGTTAACACTAGGGGGGTGATCGAGGAGTTAATTATGTTCCTAGGGAGTGATTCGAACTGTAGGGGGATGGGATTCACAAGAGGAGGAGACCGATCGGTGTTCCTCTATACTGGGAACACACCATCCGTCTCCTCTGATATATATATTTGAAAAATAAAGATACAAATAAAAATGAAAATAAAAAACATAAAATTAAAAATAGAATTAAAATAAAAATAAAGATAAAATAAAGATAAATGGAAAATATGATGAAAAAAACATAGGCAATATATATATATATCTCTCTATATACATCTATCTATCTCTATTGTCTATATGACAATACACTACCTGTGAATAATTACAACAATTACAATAGCTGCAACAGTGGACAGCTCACCATTAAATAGCAAATAATTAAACTGAAGTTAAAAAACAAACACAGTGAATCTAGTCTTACTAGAAGTAATCAGATGGGTAGAAAAATATCCAAACCGATCGTGAGGGTAATGTGAACAACATCCACCACCATCTGATTTTACTCTCTCTCATTTATTTTAATAATCACTAATGAAACTATTAATGTCTAATTCGATGTTCATACCATTAGGGGTCAGTGTGTTCATAAGAAATATCCAACGGGTTTCACGTTTATGTATTTCACGAACAAGATTGGATCCCCTCCAGTTTGGTTTAATGCAATCTACACCCCAAAATTTAAGGCCTGTAGGGTCTTGATTATGGATTTTTTTTAAATGTAGAGAAACACTGTGATATTTAAAACCTATTGTAATATTGTACAAATGTTCTGATATACGCTTTTTTAAAGTTCTTTTAGTCCGCCCCACGTACATCAGATTACATGGACATGATAATATATAAACTATATGGGTGGTATTACATGTTATGAACTTGGAGATTTTGAACGATTGGTTATTTACAGTAGAGGTAAATTCAGTAAGTCCTCTAATTTGATTATTCACCTGTGAACAAGTGTTACATCTCCTACACAAATAAAAACCAGCCTGATTCCAAAACATGGTTGGTCTGCTGGGTACATCAAGAACTTTTTTCATTATTTTGTCACCAAAATTGGGTGCCTTCCTGTATATGAATGAAGGTTTGGGTGGGAGTGTATTCGTTAATACTTTATCCATACACAGAACATGCCAGTGCCGCCTAAAGAAGTTTTCAATCTCTTTATACTGACCGTGAAAGTTGGAAATAAATCCCCAATCCTGTCTTAAATTGTCCTGATGTTCTTTATCCATCAGACAAGACTGCCTTGAGGTCCTACCCACCTCCTGTATTATTTCATCCAATCGTTGTGCAGTATAACCTTTTTGTAAAAAACTATTTTTAATAATCTCAGATTTTTCATAAAAATCTGAGCTAGCAACTTTTTGCATGTAATAATGCTGCTGGAATAAAAATCCAGTTTATATTTCAGGCTTTGTGTCTGGCTCTCGGCTTGCCTCGCCGCGCACGCTGTATTAGCGTGTGTGTGGTGGTGCTGAGTGTGGGAACATAGTCTGTCTGGGTCCACATCTCATCTCTCCGGAGAACAATGTCCAGACTGACTTCACAATGTTGCATGACACCACAGCTTAATTCACCTGGTGTCTAGATTCAGTATATAAATTGGGCAGTCACGTTGTGAAGCCACGCCCTCAGATGATGTCCTTTGATGATGAAACGCGTCAGAGCGGGCTTAAACGGCGTTCAGGAAGCAACACCGCTTGGAGACACGGAGCCTGCTACAGCTGGAAAAGGACATCTGACTGCGGTAGGAGATGCAGTGCTATCCATGCTGTAGTCTGCAAATGGGGCTTGTGGTTGATATTATGCGCGTTTACATGTGATTTTAAGGAACTGCAATTCCTAAAGGGGGTGTATTGTGGATTTCAAGAAATTTTATTTACTGGTTTACACTATGGAGGATATCCTTTTCTTTTCCATGCGGTTTGAAATGAGCCTGCCATAGTGATTCCCATCCCTTCTGATGCAGTTCAAATTGGGAGATTCGTCAAAGTCATAAAGAGATATACAATTTCTGCCTATATTTATCTTTGATCTGGTAAGAGTTTAATACTAAGGGGGATGTGAGTGCCCCCCTGCTTTATCACGAGTGTTGGTGTTGGTGACAGCTTATCACGCAAGCAGGACCTGATCTTACCCTGGATGATTTTCACAAATAATTTACAGCAATAGACTATGGACTGTTTTCTGCACTGCTTTTAGCACTGTGAATATTAGTGTTATTTTTGATACTCTAAAATATGATACATAGCACTGCCAATATCTGTATATATTTTTTTACCTCTGTGTGACCTATTTTAGGTTTATGGTAGCAGCATGAGCCTTCACTAGGCTATAGGAGACCTGTAATAAGGATCATTTTAAAAACTGTCACCCAATCCATTAGCGCTTGCGTAAGAGGAATTAGGCGGTTTTTCCTACTTGTTTACACTATAAATGGCTAAAATGTCACCCAATTTTAGCAGGGAATTTGAGCAGTGGGTGGCTTGTCCGTAATGGATATTCACAGACAGATGTAAAAATTATGGATTTTACAAACTGTTTATAAATTTACTGAAAGTTGGCAACTCTGGGCACCACCCATCTTAACAAAAATCCAATTAAAAATTACTAAGCTGTGTGTAAAATTGTTGGAAAAACAGGGACTGCATGCTATCAGATGCAGTCACGGTTAGGGTAGTCAGGCAGCTGCAGGTGCCACGGCTGTTTGAATACAATAGCCAGTTAAGTCCAAACAAACTATTTAAAGTGGCATTAAAGCTGGAATTATACTTTAATATGTTACTAAACCCACAACCGTAAAATCAGTCTGTAAATGCAGTAAATCATGTTTGTTATACTCACTGTGGAACCTAGGGGGTTAAGCCTCTACATTGTGTAAAAATGCTGTTTGATCCCGTCTTCTCTAATTCTTCCACTGTCTCCCATTTTTCCCAATCCATCTCCTGATAGTACAGAGCCTTTGGAGTCACTCTGCACATTCTCAGTTTGGTGAGTATTGCTAGAGAGTTTTTTTGTTCTTGGGAGGGTGCATCTGATCAGCACTGTCCAGACAAAGGGTCAGGGGTCCTGCAGCCTCATAGGACAGTCAGAGTAAAATGAAAAATACTCCTACAAGCTTTAACCAGACACTGATAGAAGTCACAAGATTGCTATATACGGTTGATGAGAAAAGGCATTTAGCAGTTTACATTTACTAAAATGATTGCATTTTTATGGTCTGTGTACTGTGGGAGACCAGGCAAGTGAATGCAGGGTCCTGGGTTTAGACACCAACTCCTAACAGATTAAAACACACAATAGGGAGAGGAAGAAGCAACACAAAAAAAAAACAGTTATTCTGCAGTGCTCATATGCCAACAAATAACATGCTTACAGGGGAAGAGAACAGGATGACAGAGCGATAAACCCAGCAGTCTGCTGCTCATCCTTCACTGTCCATTCACAGGCTGGGGACAGGGTCATGTTCCAATTACATTACTTCAAAGACCAGGTCTCAAGGCTGGCTGTGCGGTCTAGCTGGATTGCGTGAATTTCAAAAATGAACTTATCAAACACCAAATCTTTTCACAGATAAAAACAACGCTCATGTATACATTTCATTAATGTGTTTAGTTGTCGGCTTAGCATTTCGCTGTAAAATAAACGGTTTAATTTAAAATAAATAAAAAGGCATAATAAAATTTAAATATATTATATTGTATTTTGTGAAGCTTTGAGTTCTATAGCCTATATTGCACTAAATATATAGCTTCTCTACATACATGTATGTTGTTGAGTGTGTTGAACTCCATGAGGTCATGCATTCTTTTGAATGCGTCATTTGGATACCGAAAATTAAATGTTGAAAATGGGCTTTCAGGATCATCAAAAATGTCAAAATCTGCAAAATCCCTTTCTTCCGTAGTCTCTCGGTGAACACCTAAATAATAACATAACATAGATTATCACATCAGTAAAAAAACAACACAAAATGCCTAAGTTGTGAAATGTAACAGAATAAATGGTTTAATTAGAAAAACTGAATCTGGAAGTTGTACCTTGGCTATGTAGTATAAACATTATGTTGTCCATAAAGAGTATTATTATATGTCACTCTCTTCGGTGGATTCTAAACTTTGGAACTTTGACAGACTTTATCTATAGATATTCTTATTGATTTTTTATGTTAGATTAACTCATACATTGTGTTATTTTTTTTAGATACTAGAATTGTCATAGTGTTTTTAAATGGATTTTTACACATGATTATTTTTACACTTGTGTGGAGATCTAAAAAAAATTCTGCACTTAAAATTGCAGACCTCATCCAAGGCACATAGAAAACCATTGTTTTCTTCGTGCCATGTTTACACTACATTGGAGCCCATCAGGTGTGGAAAAATGCAGCGGGTCTCTAAAATGCAAGGCATGGCCTCCCACTGCCGATACAGGACAGACACCAGCCTGCATAGGAAAATGGATAATTATACTCTGATTAGAATAAATGTATACCGTAAATGCAGAATATTATATATATACATATATACACACACACACACACACACACACACACACACACACACACACACACTAGACTGTATGTATATATATTTTATATACACATACATATGAAATACACAGCCACCAACTAGCCTGCCTGCCTAATCTAGCTCAACCTATCTCCGTCCACAGTCACACATTATACACGGCCGCTATGTAAGCAGCCTTATAAAGTGTGGGGCATGGACTTAGTCCCTCGGACCCATGATTGGCCTTTGGCCAGTTCTGGCTCTCACAGCAGAGCATGCTGTGATTGGCCAAAGCATGCAGGTCAGGTGCATGCTTTGGCCAATCATCAGACATCAATGCACTGCGATCTCGCAGGGAATTATGGCGTTTTCCGTGGCATTCAAATTTGCCACGAACGCCCTATAATATTCGCTGTTCGGCGAACGGGTGAATATCAAGTTCATCCCTAGAGGCTAGCCACAAATTTATAGTTTTATTTGAACAATTCTCTTAGGGCACTGCACTGGTTGTTCACTTTATATAATTGTAATTCGATTGCCAAAATATTTTATCCATAGAAATGATTAATCATGTTATTTTACAGCTTAATTAAAACAAAAGCATTCATTCATTGCACGTACCTGGAGCTTTGAACTTTCTAAATTCAATGTTAGCCAAAACAAAATGAATCACTGTTGGACAATCTTTTTCTATTGATGGGTTCTTTGGTCGAAATATGTAACATTCCTTCAAACCTTCTCTATCAAACACATGCGGGTCTATCTTTGGAAATGGTAGCTTATTCATGCGTGCCCACTTCTCTGCAAGTAGTAGTTCCTTGAGCAGAAGTAAAGTTTTAAGATGTTTAAAATTCTTTTCAGAAAGAAATATTTTTATAATAAAGATCATTATCAGATTTAAGACATGTGAACATCACTATTACGCAGGAATGTGGTTATTTAAAGAAGTACAATATTCACACAACTATGCTAAGTGCTAGTTTTATCTAAATTTACCACATATCATTACTGCAATAAAAAAATACATTTTTTATTCTACGAAATCCAAAAAACAAACAAACTCACAGTTAGTGCTTATGAGGTATCCGTTATGTTTAACAGTCACTTATTGAGAAGTTAAAATTATTACAAGCCACTGCTGATGTTCCTCGGCATGCCAAAACAGTCGAAGATTAGGAGCTGATGCAAATAAAGCTTTTTTTCCTTACTGTTTTCCAACAACTCTCACCTGTTCCCAGGCTGTGAACTATAAACTATTTACATATTTTTAACAATTAAACAAGCCCTTACTTACCTCGATAGTTGCTTTTAATATGAAGTTATTCATTCTCTAAGATCCTCAAAGATCACAACAAAGACTCTAAAGTAGGGTTTCAGTTGTTTAACAGCTTAAAAACATCTGCCTTTTGTTTATCTTAGAAGGCTGACAGCCTACCAGAACTGCCCTTATAAAAAAAACACAGACCCAGTGAATTTTGGAAATGTATTTCTGCAGAATAGCAGCATAGGTTGGACTTGATGGACTTGTGTCTTTTTTCAACCTCACCTACTATATAACTATGTAGCAGAGGTGAATTAGGGGCTTGCATCAGTCATGTGGATAAAGTCAAAACAGGTTTTCATAATGGCATCATCCCTCTACAGGAGAGCATAAATTTGAACAGTGAATGTCCCCTATCCACACCACAAGAGAGTGGAGAGTGAGATACAAGACTTTAAATGTGCCGTAATCTAAAGATCAAAAAACCCTTTTAAAAGTATAAATCTTTATTTTAGGACATAATAAAAAATTAAAGTTAAAAGTATCAACATAAAGTCTGCTGTGTACAAAGCTAGACAAGTTCAAAATAGTTTTGCAATATGTAATGCATAATCAGCTACTATTTACAGAGGGTGAACAGAATCCGTGCCAGCAATATGGAACAGCAAAACCAGATTATGTAATATAAGCAGCCACTACAGCAGAGAAGGAATTACAAAATAACTTCACAAACATAAGTTTGAAGAGCCAGGGACCATTGTAAGTATAAATACTCAAAATGCCCAAAGTGCAATGCATCCTGGCCAAAGTAAGATAACCTTATAGATTAAAGCTGAGGAACACCAAACAAAAAAAACTTCAAGTTCCTCTTTAACATCTGTACTCCACAAAGTAGTCACAGCAAGGACTTTTTTTTTCTGTTATAAAATTTTGCAAATAAATAATATTTCCTCATAAATGTAGGCCAAAATGTATTCTTCTACATTTTACATTTGAAATTAATTTGTTGGGGCCCTAAAATGCCAGCACACTGTAAATGCCCCCTTTTTTTGGAAAGTAGATAGTCCATGGTATTTAGTAAGAGGCATGTTGGGTTTTTTGAAGTTGTCTTTCTTTGGAAAATTAAGAAATTAAATACAATTTGGCTTTTTTTTTTACTTTTTTTGCATACCGTCACCATATGACTAGCATAGGGGTGACTGGTGAATATTAATATATATATATATATATATATATATATATATATATATATATATATATATATATATATATATATATATATACACATATACACATACATACATATATACACATATACACACACAGGCACACACACACACACAGTGTAGACATTCTTTTCCTTTTTTACATTTTCTTCCCGTTTTCTTTTTTACACATACTACGACTAGAGCAGTACAGTGTCATACCCTGACAGAACATATGATTGACACATTTTTCAGAGAATATGAATGATAACACAAACTTTTCTCTCACTTGTGGTTAGTGTTTGGCTGAAGCCATTTATTATCAATCAACTGTGTTTACGCTTTTTCTCTCGTGCCCACTCCTCTTAGTAAAAAGCCTCCAGTTCCTATAAATTCTTGGGCTGTCTTGCACGAACTGCACGTTTGAGATCTCCCCAGAGTGGCACAATGATATTGAGGTCAGGAGACTGAGATGGCCACTCCAGAACCTTCACTTTATTCTGCTGTAGCCAATGACGACTTGGCCTTGTGTTTTGGATCATTGTCATGTTGGAATGTCCAAGTACGTCCCATGTGCAGCTTCCTGGCTGATGAATGCAAAATGTTACTCCAGTATTTTTTGATAACATACTGCATTCATCTTGCCATCAATTTTGACCAAATTTCCTGAGCCTTTGTAGCTCACACATCCCCAAAACATCAGCGATCCACCTCTGTACCTTTCATCATAGGCCTTGTTGACCCCTCTCCAAATGTAGGGTTTATGGTTGTGGCCAAAAAGCAAAATTTTGGTCTTATCACTCCAAATGACCGTGCCAGAAGGTTTGAGGCTTGTCTCTGTGCTGTTTGGCATATTGTAAGCTGGATACTTTGTGGCAATTGCGTAGTAATGGGTTTCTTCTGGCAACTCGACCATGCAGCCCATCTTTCTTCAAGTAACTCCTTTATTGTGCATCTTGAAACAGCCACACAACATGTTTTCAGAGAGACCTGTGTTTCACCTAAAGTTATTTGTGGGTTTTTTCTTTGCATCCTGAACAATTTTCCTGGCAGTTGTGGCTGAAATTTTAGTTGGTCTACCTGACCATGGTTTGGTTTCAACAGAACCTTTAATTTTCCACTTCTTGATTAGAGTTTGAAAACTGCTGATTGGCATACTCAATTATTTGGATATCTTTTTATATACTTTTCCTGTTTTATACAGTATAACCACCTTTTCCCGAAGATCCTTTGACAATTCTTTTGATTTCACCATGACTCAGAATCCAGAAACATCAGTGCAGCACTGGATGAAAGATGCAAGGGTCTGTCAGGAGTCCAGAAACTCATTGACCTTTTATACACACACACTAATTACAAACAAACAAATCACAGGTGAGGATGGTTACCTTTCATAACCATTCAAACCCCTTTGTATCAACTTGTGTGCATGTTATCAGGCCAAAATCGCCAGAGTATGTAAACTTTTGATCAGGGTCATTTGGGTAGTTTTGGCTGTCATTATCATTTAAAAAAAGTAAACAGTCGATTGATAATATATGGCTTCAGCCAAACACTAACCATGAGTGAAAGAAAAAAGTGTTTGTGTTATCATTCATATTCTCAAAAAAATTGCCAAGAAATCAAATTCTGTAAACTTATGAGCACATATAAGATTATAATGATTATATATATATATATATATATATATATATATATACACACATACATACACATATATATATATATATATATATATATATATATATATATATATATATATATATACACATATATATACACACACACACACACACACACACACACACACACACATATATACACACACACACACACACAGGAGGAAGACAGATTGTTGTACCAGGATGGCCCTCGTACCATGTGATCGCTGTGATCACAAGCCAGGTGAAAACAATGGCTTTCATTCATAGCCATTTATTATGTACTATTGTGATCTTTGTGATTGGCCCTGTACCACATAAGCACTGAATGAATGAATGAATGAATGATTTGTATAGCGCTGCAACTGCGAACTGAATCGCCTCGAGGCACCTGTGACCTATCACAGTGGACCTGTACCATGTGATAGCTGTGGCCAATCACAGGTATCAGAATAGTACACTAGAGACAAGTGCACACTGAAGTATTTCGTTTGGGAATTTCGGTTTCGTCCAAAAAAATTAAATGTAGTTACTCACAAAATTCGTTTTTATTTTGATTTGTTAAAAAATGCATTCGTACGAAAATCCGAAATAATTATGGGCGAATCTGTCAATTGAAGGCTTATGGTTTCTGTTGAATATTCTTAGAAGATTCGATGAAGCAGCTAAACTGTATGACGCACAATCATACATTTCTGGTCGAATTCTCTGCCCACAAGCTATAGTAGAACTCTAATGTTGTTTGACTAGTAATTATTATTTACCCCATTTACCACTTTTCCTGTTCTCTTGGCTAAAGTGGGGTCCCCAAGCTGGGTCATGCCAAACTTTTCTCCGGTTGTGGGCAGGTCCATCTCCGGAGGGGGTTCTCTGGGTCACCTGTGAGGACCTCCAGGGAAAAATTTGGAGACTTTCTCCTCGTTCTGATCCTCCAGCAGCTCAGGGCAGCAGGGGTCACATCCAGCTGGGCGCCTTGCTCCCTTGATGTTTCCCCACAAATCCCAGAAAAAAAAAGGGATGTCTCGTCCAAGGACAGCATTATACATTAGATTTGAGACCACTCCCACCTCATGGTCTATGGTGCCACAGGCAGATTCGATAGATACAATGGCTGTGGGTTAGCACTTGGTATCCCCATGAAAACAAACAACCCAGATTAATTGTCGCTGCAACTTTTGGGGGTTCATGAGACTAGCATGCACTAGAGTGGCTAGAATGCCAGAATCCAGCAAGGCAGTCATCTGGCAACCGCCCACTTTAAATGACACAATTATGTTTTTTGGTGCCACCTGGCTGTTGTGGGGCACCTCCTGTTTTTGCTTTTCTGGGTAATACTATAATCCATAGGTTCCTGGTTTAGTAGACAACTGGTGGCCAGGTGCCTCCGTTCTTGGCAACACCAGCACACTATAGGTCCCCAGTCCTGTCGGGTCTCTCTTTGGCGATTGGGCCCTATGAATAAAAGCCATTGTGTTCACCTGGCATGTGATCACTGTGATTGGTCACAGCAATCACATGGTACCAGGGCCACCCGGTACAACAATGTCTTCCTCTGTATCCGGCGGACACAATAGATCGCAGGTCACATTGCTGTGTGGCCCCAGGGGTGGGGGTGATAGGATACCTTATTATTATAGTACGCATGGTGGGAGGTGGTTTATAGCCTGTGTATCAACTAGATAGGTAAATAATGCCAATTTAAAGTGGAATCTTTGAATTTAGAGTAAAAAAGGAAACTAAAAACCGAAGCTTTTCACAGCTCCATACCTTCAACCTCCTCTGTGCTGGTTATATGTTAAATTACCAGTACAATGAAGAACCGAATGGGAAACTTTTTTTTCAGTGCTTCAATGTCCTCTATTCTATTCTTCTTTTCAAGACTTTTTGGGGAAATGGTGGAATAAAGCCAATTATTATTTTTATTTTTTTTCAATTGGCATTTTGAGGATCTACTGTACTAACACAACTAAGCATATCCGGTGGCAAAATGTGGATCAATATCAAGAACATGGGAGCTTATTTAGAAATTCAGTGCTCTTGGAGTATATGAACACCCTTTTTCTTTAGTTTTGTTAAAGTAAGGAAGGGTTTATGGTGTTTGTTTTGTTGGGAAAATTTCCCTTTACTTTCTGTCAGAGACACAACAGAACGTATCAGAGAGAGAAAACTATAAAACACTGGGGGCACAGAAAACAAACTTGAAAGATGTTCTAACCCTTTCACACTCCATCCAAAACTCGAAAAAAAGTTTTAGCTATGCATACATAGCTTTTGTGAGCAATGCTGCTAAGCAGAATTCTATGTCTACAAGTGCTAGTTGAAATAACTGCCAACAGATATATAAAGTAATAGCCCTCATAGATTAGTAATAGTTCCATATGCTAAATAAGACATAGCAACAAAGTGCAGCTTACAGCGATGTTGGACAGTAACCAAACAAAGCTACCCCTCCCCTCTCCAGTCTTCTCTTAACAGTAGAGGTCATCGGAAGAAAAGAATGGTAATATCACGGTTTGCTTTTGTGCAGTAGGTACTCCTCTGCATTCCTTAAACACTGAAATGCATATAAACTCAGTATCAACATCTGTGTATTTTTATTTATGGCCTTACAAAAATTATTTTGCTCTTGACCAGCCCATCTGTTAGCTAGATTGTGTGAAAACTAAGGAATTAATTTACAGTCTTTGAACATCTGTTCCACACTAAGGTCTACATCTGGGTTACACAAAAACACAGACAGCTAGCAGAAGTACTCCAGATAGTTGCTCAAAAAAGTGTAACATTTTGGATTTTGTAGGAGAATAATGCTTGTTTCAGTAGCAGAGTGATGAAATTACACGATCGTCTGCCAATTTGGATGAAGGAGTGCATATAGTGCTTGGCATCTATTTTCACGTAACTATGCGGTTATTCAACATTGCTGTTATCCTGCTGGCTGTTTTAATAAATCCAAAATAAAAAAAGCAAAAAAGGCAGGTTGTTGCGTTTTTGGTGTAATAAATATTTAGGTGAAAATGCTACTACTGAAACTACTAGTTTTAAAATACCAGGATTGGGGGGGGGGGGGGGGGTGAACTAGAATTAAAATCGGGCAGACAGATCAGTTAGGGGTCAGACATTAATGGAGGGTGGCATGAGGATAGATGGGGGGAGGGTTATGGCAGGTGACAAGAAGGTTCCCATGTTGCAAACACCCATTGGAAATTATAGTGCTATTTGTACTACTAAAAAAGATATGCAAAACACCAGAGCAAAATGTAATAATGCATTAAAGGGTTTGTTCACCAATGCCAGAAGTCTGTCAAGCAAAATAGGCTAGTTGGAAGCTCTGGTGCACGAGGAGAGCTATAATGTAATCGGTATTGCTGAATTTTGGCTTCATTCCTCACATGGCTGGGCTTATAATATTCCTGGCTATGCACTCTTTCGGAGAGACAGGGTAAAAAGGAAAGGTGGTGGTGTCTGTCTCTATCTGAGAAGTGATCTCAAACAGAGTGATGGAGAGTGTGATGTGACTGAAGCATTATGGGTGGAATTGCATATAGATGTGAGTAGGTCAAAGTTAATCATTGGAGTTTGTTATAGACCACACAATGTTAATGAGGAGGTGGAGACTCGGCTCATTGCACTGGGACTGTGATAATAATATGTGATTTTAACTACCCGGAGTAATGGCACTGCAAACAGTTAAAAGAGCAAAAATGTATAAACCTATTGCAGGACAATTTTATGGTCCAGTTTGAGGCCCCAACTAGGAATGATGCTCTGTTGGACCAAATTTTCCAAGGATGAGGGCTGCTCTCCAAAACTTAGACTGGTGGGGGGGATCTTGCCATTGGCGAACACAGAACAGAAATGGGAGTTCTTCAAAAAGACTGTATATGTATACTCACTGCAAAAAATATTCCCATGGGCAATACCAGTGACGGTGCGTCCATAAAGGGCGCAGGAGCGCCGCCCCCCCCCCCCTCTCCTGTCACTCTCTAATCACCATAGATAGATAGATTCATGCAATGCATGATCTATCCATGGTCGCTGCTGACACCCCCTTTTCGGTCACCGGGCACCTGAATTACAGCAGTGGGGGTGTTTTTTGGAAGCACCTTATTAGCACCGTATGCGCTAATAGGCATCAAAAAAAGTGAGAAGCGGAGGCAATGCTGTGCGTTCCTTGTCACTCAGCAGTATGTTAGCAAACCGAAGGAGTTTGCTTTGCTAACATTGTACCACCCCTTAGCCAATCCATAGCAATCAGCCAATCAGTCTGTGTTACCTGTACCCTGATTGGCTGAAACGACAGGCGATGTGATTGGGCGCCTATCAGGCGTCCAATCATAGCAGAGGATGAGAGGAGGAGCGGGCAGGAGGAGAAATGGAGGACACTGCTGCCGCCGTCACCCGAGACAAGGTAAGTGCCGGGCGGGGGGCACAGAGATCAGCAGCATGTGCAGGAGATGTATTTATGGTCTTCTTTGCAGGGACAGCTTTATTTTGAAGCAACTGAGTCACAAGGAAATCTTGCTCTCAGGCTCTATGCAGTTGATGGTTTTTCACTTTATTTTAAATGATTCAGAATGCAACAGGAACACACAAAGTGAGTGGCACAAAATTTACTGAGAAACAGATAAAGAAAGTAAAATGCAATGTACCTGTATCTGCTTTACACTGTATCTGTGCAATTTGGAGGACTTAAAAAAAAAAAAAAAAAAAAGAAGAGGATTGCTTGAGTGATTTTCATGAAGGATAAATTGTGAAACCTGTTGTTCATTATGGGCAACAACTCACACTTTTTTTCAGTTTTTTTTTTTCAAAGTGGCTGCGTTTGATGGACACAGTGGCTGCGTTTGATGGGCACAGTGGCTGCGTTTGATGGGCACAGTGGCTGCGTTTGATGGGCACAGTGGCTGCGTTTGATGGGCACAGTGGCTGCGTTTGATGGGCACAGTGGCTGCGTTTAATGGGCACAGTGGCTGCGTTTAATGGGCAGTGGATGCGTTTTAATAGGCACAGTGGCTGCGTTTTAATGGGCACAGCGGCTGTGTTTTAATGGGCACAGTGGCTGCGTTTGATGGGCACAGCGGCTGCATTTTAATGGGCACAGTGGCTGCATTTTAATGGGCACAGCGGCTGCGTTTTAATGGGCACAGCGGCTGCGTTTTAATGGGCACAGCGGCTGCGTTTTAATGGGCACAGCGGCTGCGTTTTGATGGGAAGCCAGGAGGTTCACTGCTGGTGTCCCCCACTTGCAACACAGCCAACTACAAAAGGTAGAAAGAGTTGATGCTCTGAAGATGGGGACATGCAAGTGATCAAGTGTGGGTGCCCCAGTATTGTGAGGAGGACTTTCTTGCAAATTTTGAGGACTTGGGGGTCCAGTATTTAAGACAGAACAGAGTTTATATTCGACTTGAAGGCCCGGGAAGAAATGAAAGAAACTCTTAGCCTCAAAAATAGAGGGTTTTCCAGATGGAGAAGTTTGCTTTCATCCTCTGGGGCAAAAAGGTACTCTTACCTCTGACCTCCTTGATAAAGTTGTCCAGGGGTTCACCAACAAGACAGTAACTATGAAAGGGCATATGCAAGAGGCAGACCAACATTTCAGCCAAAGGATTCTTCTCGTGTGTACTAAAAGGAAGCCATTCTGGATATTTGGGTTAAGCTTGTCTGGATATTTAGCTATCCCAATATTTATTCACAAGCCTGTAAACAAAATAGAGTATGGTTTCAGGCATGAGCTCAAGCTGCTGGAGGACAGAAGGATCAATTAAGATAGATTCAGGATCCTGGGACATTGCCTTAAAGGATAAGTTCACCTTCGGTAACATGTTATATGTTATACCCATATTTAGGGTGCAAAACATACCATGTTGCTTTGGTGCAGTCCCCTGCACCCCGATTCCTCCTGTGACAACGGGCAGGTGATTCTGTCCACATACCCACGGTTGCATTTTAAAAACAGCTCCGCCCACACAGCTGCTTCATTCATTCACAGAGTTCTGTGAATGAATGACCTACAACTTCCATCTCTAACCACGGGAGGCGGCTTGTAGTTCTCAATGAACTACGAGTGTGCTAATGTGTCCTCGTAGTTCATTGACCCTTCCTGCACTTCAGTAACCGTATGGAGGTCCAGGCATACAGCTGTACAGAGGGTCTGGAAGAGCCTGGTATTGTGCGATTTACTAATCACGGGTGCAATGCTTCGCAGGCTGCAGTGTAAAAAAAATAATAAATTAATTTTTTTTTACCTGCACAAACATGTGCAGTTATTTTGAACACGGGGATGTCCTCAACAGGGATGGTTAGAGTCTTGGTAAGACAGGAAATGGCTTGGCCTACAATGGGGGCAGTTTTTTTTAGGAACTCATCTCATATTGCTCACTAAAACATTTTTGAGGAGCAAAAGACTTTACTACCTTTCAACACCAGTTAGAATAGGGAATGCACTATAAAAGTCTTAACAGGTTGGGGCTTGTTAAAGAATGCAGACTGGTAACTTTGTTCATAGCTGATGCTGAGGTAGCTCCATGTCTAGGCTTAAGTGGGCTGTGTTAATAAGAATGAGATGGTATTCTTAAACTTTGATGGTATTTTTGTAGATTAAAACTCTGTGATCCAAAGTAAAAAACCTGACTGCAGCACTCATTGATATTAACAAATAAATACCGAAAGACAACGGAAAAAAATTTGTGTTGTGCTGTCAGAAAAACGTCTAATTCAATATATAGTATATAACAAACAAATCAAAAAATAATAAAGTCCTATAAACAAATAAATAATCAAAGTCTACCAAAAGTGTGCAAAATCTTCATGCGGCTTCTGTGCACCAACCACCAAGTGATTATAATGCTGCTTACTAAATCCTTAGACCCCACAACTCAAGAGGTCTAAATCCGCATTTAAAGGAGACAGCTCCTGAATGGATGGACAGCTCCAGCTCTTCCTTTTCATACCTCAGCAAGCCTCGAGCTTCACTCTCTCATGAATGGCATGCCCCAAAAGTGGTCACAAGATCACTTCTCATATACCGGTTTTACCAGGAAGAACAAATACCAAGGAAAGAGAAAGTAAATCACATAGGGAAGACTATCTTGCCCCTTGGAAAATGTCCTGTTGGACAAAACATGCATAGGGCATAGTTATCATGCCTGTCTAGAGAGTTGGTGGTGCTGTGCAATATGCTTGTCATACTTTGTTTTGTAAAAACCCACTTAGATTAAGACTACTCCTGTACCAATTACTCAAACAAGCATAATGCACAATCCTCATTCACTCCAATCAATGGAGGCAGCAGGGAGTCCGAATGAAAATCTTGGAGGATTAAGATGTGGGTGCAGCTGAAGGCAGCAAAAGCTGAAAAATGGTAAGCACATGCACAGTAGGACCAAACCAAAGGGAGGCTGTACAGAGGCTGCGCAGGGGTGCAAGGTATGTAAGCCTTGTAAAAACTGAGCCAAATTAAAAAAAAATGCTGCGGGAGCAGAATGGGCATAAATGGACACACCAGGCTTCCATAGCAAAGGGTGAAAACACTGAATTACTCAGTGGTAGTTCTGAGACCTGCACACACCAGGAGTCACCTCAAAGTAGGGCACTTTAGGGGGTAGTTAAGCAGGATCCATGGGACTTCATTCCCCATCCAGCCAGACTTTACCCTCACAGTGGGCATACTCCCCAAGGAATTTTCATGGACAGGATTTCACCAGATGATTGCACAACAGCCCTGGACACTACACCAAGGGTGTCTAGGAGAGCACTTAACAGAGTCCAGTGCTTACGGGGGGCGCATGTGCGCGATCGCGGGAGATGGCTGCCTAATCTCAGCGCTCCGCGCCACCGGCCGCAAAATCCTCGGCTGACAGAGCACTAATCCCCGCAGGCACAAACAATCCATCCCCCGGGACAGCGGACATCCCCAGGCACCCGCGGGTATGCACCGAACGCAACAAAAGAAGGCTAAATACTCCAAAAAGGCTTCTACAACGGCCGCAGTCACTGCATCCAGGAGGCCCAAGATGGCGCCCGAACCTCCGGAGCCTGATGACACCACGAGGCTCTCAGCTTCTGCTCCAGCCTCCCCAGCAGACAGCTTACAACAGTATCCCTCGGACCTGGTAAGCCCTGATAATAACGTTGATGCTATGCTGGCAAAGTTCCGCACAATTGTTAGAGATGAGATCTCTATAGCCTCACGCAAGCTTTCCTCTGATCTCATGCGGGGCCTTAAAAAGCTAGGCCACCGCACAAATCAGCTTGAACAACGTATGGACTTAACCACTACAGTCCTGGAAGGTCATGAGGAAGAGGTGGATAAATTGAATGCTGAACTAGATAGCCTGCGAGATAAGTTGGAGGATTCTGAAAATAGGGCCCGCAGGGACAATCTTAGAATCCGTGGGTTACCCGAAACAATAACAGACCTGCAAGGCACTGCCACAGCTTTCTTTCAGGAGCTGGCCCCTGAGATCCCATTGGAACGTCTTGAATTCAACCGCATCCATAGATCCCTGGCACCTAAACCCTCTGAAGGCCCCCCCAGAGATGTCATTATAAAGTTTCATTTCTACCGCACCAAAGAAAGACTCCTGCAAGCAGCCAGAGAAATACCCAAGATTTCTTTCCAAAATCATTCTCTGCAGCTATTTGCCGATCTCTCCCCAGTCACGATTGCAAAAAGGAGAACCTTGAAATCTTACCTTCAAATCCTACAAACCAATGGCATCAAGTACAGGTGGGGGTTCCCCTTTAAACTTTACTTTTCGTACCAAGGCCATCATGTTCAAGCGTCCTCCCTACCTGATCTGAAACGCCACTTCCAGGATCTCCACTTGAATCTCCCTCCATCACCAGAGGGTCCCTCCTCATCGTCCCGCCCGCAGATGTCTCAGCCTCCCCGCAAGCCTTCACAGGCCTCTCAGCAAAGATCCCAGGCCCTCCGTTCACTTCAGGAACAACATTTCCAGGACGCCTCCAATGGATGAAGAAATTAACTTCCAAGTATTTGGGGTTACTATTTCACCACGAACCTGACACCCAGAGGGGCTCTTTTGAGCAGCACCGAGGGTATCTAACTAATATACGTTATTTTTCTGCTTCATTTTACAGCTACAGCATAGTTATAACTGTTTTTTTTTTTTTTTCTCTTTTTGGTTATGCATCACAGTAAGGTCGACTGGTTTATCTACGGGTCCACCACCCCGGCCGACCAGACGGATTGCTGGCGGCCGGGGTGGAGGGTGTCCTGTAAACAGTGAAAAAGGGGTGGGCATGAGGATCGACCAAAGTTAATTCTTAATTTTGCCAAGGAGGGGTATAGCCCGAGGCCCTTTAGGGACCATCGGGCACCCCCTTAAGGTTATCAGAGTTGTTCCAGCCGTGCCTACGGCTAATTATAGGCCTTGCTAGATTTTACGTAATATGCTCCACTCCAACCTCAAAAGGGACCCGTATGAAGCCCTTTTATGTAAGCCCACTCCTGAACTTTTTCGCTCAGAACGACAACTGGCTCAACACCTCTTTAGTGCTACTAAATTGACCATCGCGAGGGCCTGGAAAACTCCAGTACTCAGCTTTGAGGCTGTTAAAAATCGCATGAATGACATCATGATAAATGAAAAGCTAGCATCCTTCACCTCTGACACCCACGATAAATTTCTTAATGTTTGGCGCCCGTGGATAGCATACCACCAGCCCTCTAGATTCAACACCCAGCTTCGATATAATTGGTTTCTGGACGCACCCCTCAATACGGGAACTCTTCCCCCTCTTTTCTATTCCCCCCCCTTTTTCTTATTTCCTTTCTCCTTGCAAGTCATCTCTTCTATGACTCGCAGGCTGCCTAACCTCTGTTTTTCCTCACACATCTCTCTCTGAGGCTCCCGATTATATGGAGCCGGGCTACTGAAGACGCTCATCCTGCACTAAAAATATGTTAAACAAAGTAGCCATGAGATGAGGAAGTACATTGACGACTATTACTAGATCTCTGATAGACTCTTAATTGAGCTGTATTGCAGATAGTCGCTGTATATTGTCCTTTTTTCCCCTTTTTTTATTTTTTTTCCACTGTATGCTAAGTTATGTTTGCAATGTCCCATTATTGGGACCCCCCTCCTTTCTCGTTATGTGTTTTGATGTATCTGTTACATACTTGTACTCACCTGTTATGTATATTTTCAATAAAACATTTGTAAAAAAGAGTCCAGTGCTTACAGGGCACATTAAAGGCTAGCCTTGACCCTTCTTTAAAGTGTAGTATGTGTATGGCCTCCAAGTTTATGCCAAAGATGAAAAGCTGCTTAGTGGCATCACAGAAAGTGAAGAATCTTGCTGAAATAAATAAATGTCTTAGACAAAATAGAAAAGGTTTGCTTCTCGCAGAAAATAGAGACGATGTCCATTCTCCTAGGACAATAGCCAAAAAGTGGCCAGTCCCCTGAGGCAGCAGCATAAAACAATTATTTATTTCTGTTTCATTTAATGTAAGTTTAAGAAAGATTTTATTAAAATAATACCCGGTGATCCTACCATGAAGGTCTTTGTTAACTTCCCATTATATGCAATAACATGCAAATGGCTGCAAAAAAAGGCAGAAGGAGATCAGCAGCCGTGAGATGCAAAAAAGAATTTAAAAAAAGAAGAAGTGACAATTTTATTTTTATTAAAAATTTTGAAACTTTGTATATACAGTTCAAACTAAACATCGTCCAGTCAGAGTTTAAATCAACTTTAAACTATAATTATGCTAGCATCTGGGGTGTGAAAGGGTTATCAATATTTAACCAAATTCTTGAAAAACAAACCCATGTTTTGTCTTTCCTGCAACTGACATCACATTTCCATGTGCTTTAGATATCCCACACAGTACATAATTTTAGCAGATATGGTCCTACTTTATTTTTGAATTTTTGTTTTTTGAATTAGCCCAGTTGGGTACATACACAAAAGAAAAACAAACAAAAAAAAAAACATTACAGAGGGTTGCTGATTTGCAATTTACAGTATGCATATAAATGTACAGTCTTTCTGTATGATAAATCAGTGTAAAATTTCCTACATGTGAAATTTTTGTATTATGTTGCGTAAGTACAGTATGTGCTACTAGATGCACCATTTTCCACTTTATATATGCAGCACCCACCTAGATAGGTGCTAGAATTAGGAAAATTTAGTTTGGCTCAGTGTATCCAGTGGAGTTGCAGTTCATTGTTCAGCAAATTTCGTTGTGACTCACTGTAACCAGTGTAGCTGGGTTGATTGCTTTGGTCTGTTTGGTGTTTCAGTGGCTGCAGGATTAACTGCTTCCCCATGGCTGGCCCAAAAAGGTCTGTTAATGGGCAGGAGGAGCATAATCAGTGGCTGAATATTCATACAGCCCTGACCACTCCCTGGGGGTAAATGCTCAGATGGTGACTGGGAGTCTGTATAAATACTTGGAGACAGAAGGCGGCCAGGTCTTTTTCCTGAGACGGAGATCATAGCCTAAGGGGTAATGCTTGCCCCCTTAGGCCATGTGCCTGTGGGGTGTCAATGCCTCAGGTGGGCTACCTGCAGGCCTGCTTTGCTGAAAGCTGACTGAGGGACTGCCATCTGAGAAGCTAGTTTGGCATCACAGGGTGGAAGAGTCACAAGGATATTGGAAGGAGGAAACCAATTCTCCAAGGACATTTGTCAGTAAAGACTGGTGAGAGATCCTGAAGACCAAGTGCTGAGGCCATCCGTTGTGTGCTAGAGTCAGCGAGTTCGAAGGGGACATTGTGTACCTGAGTCCTGAAGAGCTTAGTCCATTTAATTCCTAGTGAAAAGACTTTGCTTGGGCGGTCAAGAGGGTAAGAATAATCTCCTAATTTCCCCCAAAAATATAAGCAGTTGCTACTACAGAGCTCAGTCTATCACAGGGGTCTCAAACTGGTGGCCCTCCAGCTGCTGCAAAACTACAAGTTCCATGAGGCATTGCAAGGCTGACAGTTACAAGCATGACTCCCACAGGCAGAGGCATGATGGGATTTGTAGTTTTGCAACAGCTGGAGGGCCGCCAGTTTGAGACCCCTGGTCTATCATTTACTTGTACAACGGCTTGGCTCACAGCTTTACAAGAGAGTTCAGGGTCCTCAAATTGTTGCCAAGAGTCAATGGAGCATCCTACCAATGCCCACTACCCAGTGCCGATCCTGACCTCCCTGGGGCCCTAAGCAAAATTCTGCTAAGGGGCCCTCTACCTGACCCGTGATGCGGTGAGCTATGTAAACCATTTGCCATTGCCACACAGTCACAACTGACACTTCAGCGCTCCCAATACAATCCTCCCTCCTTTAAACAAAACAGTCAAAGAATAAGTACAACAATATAGAACAGACATTATATATTTATCTTTACATGTCTGAGTGTGGATCCCCCACTTACATCAGGGTCCCGCGAGAGCCACCCCTTACATCAGGATCCCCAGAGAGCCACCCCTTACACCAGGGTCCCCAGAGAGCCCCCCCCCCCTTACACCAGGGTCCCCAGAGAGCCCCCCCTTACACCAGGGTCCCCAGAGAGCCCCCCCCCCTTACACCAGGGTCCCCAGAGAGCCCCCCCCCTTACACCAGGGTCCCCAGAGAGCCCCCCCCCTTACACCAGGGTCCCCAGAGAGCCCCCCTTCTTACACCAGGGTTCCCAGAGAGCCCCCCTTCTTACACCAGGGTCCCCAGAGAGCCCCCCCCTTACACCGGGGTCCCCAGAGAGCCCCCCTTATACCAGGGTCCCCAGAGAGCCCCCCCCTTACACCAGGGTCCCCAGAGAGCCCCCCCCTTACACCAGGGTCCCCAGAGAGCCCCCCTTACACCAGGGGGCCCAGAGAGCCTCCCCTTACACCAGGGTCCCCAGAGAGCCTCCCCTTACACCAGGGTCCCCAGAGAGCCGCCCCCCCATACACCAGGGTCCCCAGAGAGCCCCCCTTACACCAGGGTCCCCAGAGAGCCCCCCTTACACCAGGGTCCCCAGGGTCCCCAGAGAGCCCCTCCTTACACCAGGGTCCCCAGAGAGCCCCTCCTTACATCAGGGTCCCCAGAGAGCCCCCCTTACATCAGGGTCCCCAGAGAGCACCCCCCTTACATCAGGGTCCCCAGAGAGCACCCCCCTTACATCAGGGTCCCCAGAGAGCACCCCCCTTACATCAGGGTCCCCAGAGAGCACCCCCTTACATCAGGGTCCCCAGAGAGCACCCCCCTTACATTAGGGTCCCCAGAGAGCACCCCCCTTACATCAGGGTCCCCAGAGAGCATCCCTATAAAGCCCCTCCTTACATCGGGGTCCCCAGAGAGCACCCCCCTTACATCAGGGTCCCCAGAGAGCACCCCCTTACATCAGGGTCCCCAGAGAGCACCCCCCTTACATTAGGGTCCCCAGAGAGCACCCCCCTTACATTAGGGTCCCCAGAGAGCACCCCCCTTACATTAGGGTCCCCAGAGAGCACCCCCCTTACATTAGGGTCCCCAGAGAGCACCCCCCTTACATTAGGGTCCCCAGAGAGCCCCCTATACATCAGTGTCCTCAGAGAGCCTCCCTACTTACATCAGGGTCTGCAGCATTGCCCTTTACATCAGAGTTCCCCCTTGCACTGTAAGGTGGAATCCTGCATACTATGATGTAAAGGGGAACTCTGGGAATGTGGGGAGGACTCTGGTGACCAGAGAAAGAAAACACTAAGATAAGGGGGTTTACTGATATAAGGGGGAAACCTTTATATCAGTTCCCCCTTACAATATTGTATTGACCCCCCCTAGACTGGCCTGGCGTTGCTGTCACTGACCTCCTCTCAGATGCATCATGCAGGGCTCAGTCAGTCGGCTCCAGCTTGGTGGCTCTGGTTTTATCCCATAGTTTCCTCTCCACAGTCCATACATGTCTGACTTCTCCCATGACCCCCATCCTGGCTGCGCTCCCTCTCATGACTCAGGGGAAGTCAGAGGCTGCGGATGGGACAACAGGAGAGGTCAGAGGCTGTGGGGGGGACAACAGGAGAGGTCAGAGGGTGTGGGGGGGCAACAGGAGAGGTCCGAGGCTGCGGGGGGGGCAACAGGAGAGGTCCGAGGCTGCGGGGGGGGCAACAGGAGAGGTCCGAGGCTGCGGGGGGGGCAACAGGAGAGGTCCGAGGCTGCGGGGGGCAACAGGAGAGGTCCGAGGCTGCGAAGGGGGGGACAGGAGGTCCGAGGCTGCGAAGGGGGGGGGGGCAGGAGGTCCAAGGCTGCGAAGGGGGGGGACAGGAGGTCCGAGGCTGCGAAGGTGGGGGACAGAAGGTCAGAGGCTGCGAAGGGGGGGGGGGGGACAGAAGGTCAGAGGCTGCGAAGGGGGGGGACAGGAGGTCAGAGGCTGCGAAGGGGGGGACAGGAGGTCAGAGGCTGCGAAGGGGGGGAAAGGAGGTCAGAGGCTGCGAGGGGGGGGACAGGAGGGCAGAGGCTGCGAAGGGGGGGGGGGACAGGAGGTCAGAGGCTGCGAAGGAGGGGGGGGACAGGAGGTCCGAGGCTGCGAAGGGGGGGACAGGAGGTCCGAGGCTGCGAGGGGGGGGACAGAAGGGCAGAGGATGCGAGGGGGGGGGGACAGGAGGTCAGAGGATGCGAAGGGGGGGGACAGGAGGTCAGAGGATGCGAGGGGGGGGACAGGAGGTCCGAGGATGCGAAGGGGGGGACAGGAGGTCCGAGGCTGCGAGGGGGGGGGACAGGAGGTCCGAGGCTGCAAGGGGGGGACAGGAGGTCCGAGGCTGCAAGGGGGGGGGACAGGAGGTCCGAGGCTGCGAAAGGGGGGACAGGAGGTCCGAGGCTGTGAGGGGGGGGGGACAGGAGGTCCGAGGCTGCAAGAGGGGGGGGACAGGAGGTCAGAGGCTGCAAGGGGGGGGGGACAGGAGTTCAGAGGCTGCAAAGGGGGGGGGACAGGAGGTCAGAGGCTGCAAGGTGGGGGACAGAAGGTCAGAGGCTGCAGGAGGTCCGAGGCTGCAAGGGGGGGACAGGAGGTCAGAGGCTGCAAGAGGGGGGGGGGGACAGGAGGTCCGAGGCTGCAAGGGGGGGCAGGAGGTCAGAGGCTGCAAGGGGGGGACAGGAGGTCAGAGGCTGCAAAGGGGGGGGACAGGAGGTCAGAGGCTGCAAGGGGGGGGGGGACAGGAGGTCAGAGGCTGCAGGGGGGGGGGACAGGAGGTCAGAGGCTGCAAGGGGGGGACAGGAGGTCAGAGGCTGCAAGGGGGGGGACAGGAGGTCAGAGGCTGCAAGGTGGGGGGGGGGGGGACAGGAGGTCAGAGGCTGCAAGGGGGGGGGACAGGAGGTCAGAGGCTTCAAGGGGGGGGGGGACAGGAGGTCCGAGGCTGCAAGAGGGGGGACAGGAGGTCAGAGGCTGCAAGAGGGGGGGGACAGGAGGTCAGAGGCTGCAAGAGGGGGGGGACAGGAGGTCAGAGGCTGCAAGGGGGGGGACAGGAGGTCAGAGGCTGCAGGGGGGGGCAGGAGGTCAGAGGCTGCGAGGGGGGACAGGAGATCAGAGGCTGCGAGGGGGGACAGGAGATCAGAGGCTGCGAGGGGGAGGGGGCCCAGGAGGTCAGAGGCTGCGAGGGGGGGGACAGGAGGTCTGAGGCTGCAAGGGGGGGGGCAGGAGGTCCGAGGCTGCAGGGGGGGCAGGAGGTCCGAGGCTGCAAGGGGGGGCAGGAGGTCCGAGGCTGCAGGGGGGGACAGGAGGTCAGAGGCTGCGAGGGGGGGGGGCAGGAGGTCAGAGGCTGCGAGGGGGGGGGCAGGAGGTCAGAGGCTGCGAGGGGGGGCAGGAGGTCAGAGGCTGCGAGGGGGGGCAGGAGGTCAGAGGCAGCGAGGGGGGGCAGGAGGTCAGAGGCTGCGCGGGGGGGGCAGGAGGTCAGAGGCAGCGAGGGGGGGGCAGGAGGTCCGAGGCTGCGAGGGGGGGGGCAGGAGGTCCGAGGCGGCTGGGGGGGGCAGGAGGTCCGAGGCTGCAAGGGGGGGGCAGGAGGTCCGAGGCTGCAGGGGGGGCAGGAGGTCAGAGGCTGCGCGAGGGGGGGACAGGAGGTCAGAGGCTGCGAGGGGGGGGGGGCAGGAGGTCAGAGGCTGCGAGGGGGGGCAGGAGGTCAGAGGCTGCGAGGGGGGGGGCAGGAGGTCAGAGGCAGCGAGGGGGGGCAGGAGGTCAGAGGCTGCGAGGGGGGGGGCAGGAGGTCAGAGGCTGTGAGGGGGGAAGGAGGTCAGAGGCTGCGAGGGGGGAGGGGGGACAGGAGGTCAGAGGCTGCGAGGGGGAGGGGGCCCAGGAGGTCAGAGGCTGCGAGGGGGGGCAGGAGGTCAGAGGCTGCGAGGGGGGAGGGGGGACAGGAGGTCAGAGGCTGCGAGGGGGCCCAGGGGGTCAGAGGCTGCGAGGGGGAGGGGGCCCAGGAGGTCAGAGGCTGCGAGGGGGAGGGGGCCCAGGAGGTCTGAGGCTGCGAGGGGGAGGGGGCCCAGGAGGTCAGAAGCTGCGGAGGGGACGTTTTATTTTTAAAAAATGGCGCCACTCGGCACCATCGTGTCACTGCGCATGGGCCGCTGCCAGGGAGGTTAACCAATCTAGGGGTATGCTTTTTCTGATGCTTTATTAAGAACTTGGATAGGTAGTGGCAGAGCCGATCCGCCCTATACGCGGACTATGCAAGCTGCGTAGGGCCCCGCCGCTGTGCGGGGGCCCCAAGGGCGGATCGGCTCTGCTCGGGGGCCCCTGGGGCCGCTGCCGCCACTGTGAGGGCAGCGGCGCCTGAAAAAAAGATAGCCGCGGGGCCTACATGCAACTGCGCATGCGCCAGCGCTATCGCCGCTGCTCGGCAATTTTCGGGAAAGGCGGGCGCATGCGCAGTTGCATGTCGGCCCCACGGCCATCTTTTTTTCAGGCGCCGCTGCCCTCACAGCAGCGGCAGCGGCCCCAGGGGCCCCCGAGCAGAGCCGATCCGCCCTTGGGGCCCCCGCACAGCGGCGGGGCCCTACGCAGCTTGCATAGTCCGCGTATAGGGCGGATCGGCTCTGCCACTACCTATCCAAGTTCTTAATAAAGCATCAGAAAAAGCATACCCCTAGATTGGTTAACCTCCCTGGCGGTAATCCCGAGTCTGGCTCGGGTTGAGTTTTTTCTACCAGGAGCGGTAACCCGAGCCAGCCTCGGGCTAGCGTTGCAGGATACAGGGGGAAGTTACTCACCTTTTCCCCTGGATCCTGCGATGTCTCCCCGCTGTATGTGCGAGCCGTCTGCTCGCTCGATTCACACAGTGCCCGAGTGCCGCTGATCTCCGTTCCCTGCGACGTTCCGACGCACGGGAGCGGAGATCGGCGCCAAATTCAAAAGAGTTTAAAAAACACAACACACATACAGTACTGTAATCTTACAGATTACAGTACTGTATACAAAAAATACACATCCCCTTTGTCCCTAGTGGTCTGCCCAGTGCCCTGCATGTCATTTTATATAATAAAAATATTTTTTTCTGCCTGGAAACTGGAGATTGTCCATAGCAACCAAAAAGTGTCCCTTTATGTCAAAAGTGGCTTTAGACCAGCTAGAAAACACCGATAAAAAATTAGAATCACGATTTATCATCAAACAATAAATTTAATGACAGCGACTATTCTGCAACTGAGCAAATTTCAGTGTTTTTGATTTGATTACATTATTGAATCATTTTTATATATATTTTTATTATATTATAATTTATGATTTTGTGTTTCAAACTTTATCATACCCGGGATACCTACTAGACTCTGGTTCGGACAGATTTAAGTGAGTTATTCATAAGAATTGCATGCCTACAATATAAAAACGCCAAATTTCCATGCAAAATAATTGTACCGCTTTCAGCACTAAATTCCGGACAGAATCATACTGCCAGGGAGGTTAATGCAGTGTTTCTCAACTCCAGTCCTCAAGGTGCCCCAACAGGCGCCATGCTTGGACCCCGCCTCTGGCGATGCCATTGACGTTGAATTAACGTCACTCTTTTTCCATCTATGGCCATGCACGGGACGGGCTTGTGACCCATTGCTGATGGCTCCCCCATGTACAGCTGGGTGCCTCCACCTTTCCTGTGCACTGTGGCCAATTAGACATGGCGTTAGCGGGGCCCCTCCCTGTGGTTGGGAGTATATTAGCAACCCGGAGGTAGCAGGTGGTTCATTTGCTTGATTCAACTCTAAGGACACACATCCTAATCCTACACACAGGTTACTTCCCTGTTGGAAGATCAACTATCCTCTTAAGGTATGTTGCAGCTGCCTATCACTCTATACACACCCAATCATGTAGTCCCTTTGTGGAAACACATAGATAATTTGTCCCCTCACCCTCACACCCCAATATACTAACACTAATTCCCCCTTTTTTTCTTTGACACCCCTTTTTCTAGAAATACCATGCACTTCTGGTGTACACATAGTCCATTGAGTCTTGACTGTGACCACTATGCTGGGCTCCGGGGGCTGCTCCCCACCCTGGAAGGGTTCCCCCGCTTCAACCCTGGGGGTTGACACCATGCCTCCGGCCCCTGCTTGCCTTGGTAGATACCGAACTGGGCCTAGGGACCACATGTAAGTACTCTAATGTAATTTTCATTACAGTGAGACTTGATAGTCTCAGCCCTCCTCTCATTCTTATTATTAACCCCTGTTCTCCTTTTCTCAGTTTACTACTTCATAACACTCCTGATGAATGGTTGAAATACCAGGAAACACGTAGAGTGCCATTATATGTCAACAGTTATTCCTCTATATTACAATGATGTACTACAATATGTATATCTACTATGTTTATCTGTATTGTATACAATGTAGCAACATATGCATTGAAAGTCTAATGACTACCTATGTACTTGATATAAAACATTCAACATGTATTTTAGGGTATAATAAATTTTGTATTGTGGATTCAATTTCACTTTATATTGTTATTTTTAATTCTCTACATGGCGTACCCTCATTTAAAGTCCCATTAACTCACCCTTCCCCAACAGGTCATGTTTTCAGTCTCTCCATTATTTTTCACAAGTGATTTGATCAGTTTCACTGCCTTAGCAATTACCACAGCTGTTTCATGTAAGGGAAAACATGACCTATTGGGGCATCTTGAGGACTGGAGTTGAGAAACACTGGCTTTACAAGCCTGAAGAGTGACTGTAACTGTGTGTTTGCTGTGAGGAAACTACTGGAAAAAGGATCCGTGAAATCCACTTAGCGGCCCCTACAGGGGTAGCGCTACATATACAATGGTTTAATGTGTGTATAAAAAGTGATTCTGAATTTGTATACAGACAAAACAGATAGCTCCATGTATGGAAACGATTCTTAGTAAATCTTAAAGAACTGTTGCTTTCACAACACTTGCTGGCACTTGCATACTAGTACAAAATTGTAAATGTTTGTCATGTACACATACATCCTCTATATAGGCTATATGTGCAAACAAAAACCAGTGCACACTAAATTCATTTTGCAAACATCTAGAGAAAACCATTAGGGGTTTGAAGTCACAAATTTTTGGGGGTAAATGCTCTTTGCAAGATGTAATTATTACAGGATAGAAAAGCCTTTTCAATCCATGAATAGAATGTTATGGGTGCAACCAACCCTGGGAGTCCTTTGTTGCCAAAAGTCAAACCAACTGGAAATATTTTCTTACTACCAAAGAATAAAACTAGAACATAGGAAAAGGCAGCAGATTAGGGAAAAATGCATACTATGCTTATTTAATGATCATGATAATATTGTTTACCTTGAATGGGGGGCTTGAATCACTTGGCCTTGCAGAAAAATCAAAGGAGATGATCAAATCCACTCCCCGTTGAGGTCTTAGGATTAGAGGGTATGGTAGATTGAATGTCAAACCACTATCTACAATATGTATTTTCTTGCTTTTCACATCCAGTGGCTCGTATATCTGTTCAAATTCATCAGGGTCTGTAATTATATCCAAAATTAGGTCAATACCACTGTAAAATATAAACTACACACCTAGTAAATGTGAACTTTACATCTCATCTACTTTCACTTCAGGATCATCCATGTAGTGTATGTATAGTATGTTTAATTTGTAAAACCTTTATTCAGCTTTGACTGACAGAAAATACTAGGAATGTTTAGTTGTATATTCTGTTCCAATATTTTTATTAACGTTTTAATGACAAAATAAAAAAAAAGGTAGGTACAAGTGCGAAAATCATTAGATTACGTTGGTCAGATCTAAAGGCAATTTTTAACGGCTTGCCAACCAGCAGCCACAGTTTTACTGTGGCAGAATGGCATGGCTGGGCTAAACAACTATGTATGAACACCGATCTCTGTCTCCTTGTCAGTCCCACTCCCCTCATAGTTGGAACACACACTAGGTAACACAATTAACCCCTTGATCTCCCCCTAGTGTTAACCCATTCCGTGCCAGTGACATTTCCAAAGTAATCAGTGCATTTTTATAGCACCGATCGCTGAATAATTGTCAATGGTTTCAAAAATGTGTCAAGTGCCCGATGTGTCCACCATAATGTCGCAGTACCGATAAAAATCACAGATCACCGCCATTACTAGTAAAAAAAAGCCATACATCTATGCCCTATTTTGTAGACGCTAGAACTTTTGCGCAAAAGAAACCAGCCAACATCCAGCCCGTCTGTAGGGCAGCCAGTCTGACAGAAGGCAGCCGAATACTTTTATCTAGCGGCTGCACATGTAAATATTTCATGTACTAAAAGGTTAGTACCAATAATGACCTATAATATTATCCTTTGTGATATTTTGTATATACATCTGATCTTCTATCATGTCATATGCTGTATTTGCACTAATCCTATATATTGCACGTTTTGCTAATAGTTTACTCTATACATCTACCTGAGGCACCTCTGAAGAAGGTTGCTTTGAAAGCGTCGGGTGCTTTTGTGCTATTGTATAAGCCAATCACGGATGTGCTATAAAATAAAAAAAAAAAAAAAAAAAGAGTCCATGTTGCCTGCCTTGCATTGAGCCTCTGCAGATTTAATAACTTCAAGATTTTTGTGGTCAGTAAGGACAGTTTCAGGATGTGTAGTGCCCTCCAGAAGGTCTCCATTTAGAGAAGGCTTCTTTTATTGCTAGAAGTTCCTTGTTGCTGATATTATAGTTCTGTTCTGCAGTTGTCATTTGGCGGAGATAGAACTGCTCCAATAGCTGTATTGGAGGCATCTACATCTACTATAAAAAGGGAAGTTCTGGGTTAGGATGTACCATTACAGGTGCAGTGGTGAATAAGGTTTTCAGATGTGAGAAAGCCATTTCTGCCTCTGGACCACTGGAAGCATACCTCCTTTCTTGTCACACGAGTAATGGGAGCCATAATTTTAGAAAAGTAATTAATAAATCTCCGGTAAAAGTTTGTGAACCGTTTCACATCCTTTATGTTCTTCAAGGTAGGTCAGTCTAGGATGGCTTGGATCTTGCTGGAATCCATGTTCAGCCCTTCAGGACAGATGATGTAGCCCAAGAACTGTAAACGTGTCTGTTCGAAATTACATTTTTCCAATTTAATATACAATTTATTTTGTCGTAGTAGTTCTAAGACAGTACGGACATGATTCCGGTGCTCCTGTAAATTGGTTGAAAGGCAAGTATATCATCCAGATAAGCCACCACAAGTTGGTCTAACAAGTCTCTGAAAGCATAATTTATAAAATGTTGAAAGGTAGCTGGTGCATTACTAGAGATTCAAAATTCCCATATCTTGTCTGAAAGGCTGTCTTCCATTCATCTCCAGGTCGGATGCGAACATGATATGCACCCGCAGATCAAGCTTGGTAAAAAATCTATGCTGTTCTTAGCCTCTCGAATAGTTCTGAAGTTAATGGAAGTGGGTAATGATTCTCGACTGTCATTTTATTTAATTCTCTATAATCAATGCATGGGTGCAGGGTTCCATCTTTCTTTTCAACAAAGAATAGCGGGGCTCCAGCAGGGGAAGTTGAAGGGCGGATAAACCCCTTCACCAGATTTTCTTGTAGAAAGTCCCTTAATGCTTTCAGTTCTGGCTCAGAAAGGTCGAGGTGACCAAAGAAAATTGGGGCACCTGGCACAAGCTCTATTGGGAAATCATAGTCTTGGTGCGGTGGCAATTGGTTTGCATTTTTCTTATCACAAATGTCTTTAAAGTCTTGATACCTGGGGGCAATCTTTCCGGGTTAGTCAATGTCACTCCGATAACAGTGGGTGAGATATCTTTCATTAGACAATGTAACTGACAAATGTCAGAAGAGGTTTCTGGCCTGCCATTCAACAGTGGGGTTATGAACCAATAGCCATGGTATTGCCAAAATAACAGGAAAATTGAGGAGAAGAAATCAGGTTGAAAGATATTAACGCTCGATGTCCAGGCTCTATACTTGCAGACAAACAGTCTCAAGAGTGATTTCTTCGGAGGGAGTAGAGAGCCAGTCTCCATATGTACTGGGGATGGTTTAGGTGTTTGGGTGATGCAATTTTCTTCAACAAACTTTAAATCCAAAAAGTTACCACCAGCCCCGGAATCCAGCATTGCTGAGGTGGCGAATAACTGGTCTCTCTTTAAGAGTGATGCTTAAAGTAAAATGTGGGGGATGCGAGATGATCTCATTTTCTTTTTGTGTTACAGAAAACAAGGAATGTGTAATAGATTGTACTTGTTCCCTAGATGTGGACAATTCTCTTTGACCGGCCACTGCAATGGTTTGCCTTGGTCATCTTGATTTATTTGGACACCTGAGGGCGTAGTGAACTGACCGCAATAGATGCAAAGATTCAGTTCACGTCTGCGTCTTTTCAGCAAAGCTTAGAGCCAAAACCCGCATAGGCTCAGGTTCAGTTTTATAGCTGGCAAACGATTTAGCCATAGGTTGATCAATAGAACGTCTATCGATCCTAATGCTCAATTTAATAGTCATCAAGATCATTGGGCATAGCTATTCTGGAAAGTTCATCCTTTATATTCTCAGAAAGTCCTTTTCTAAAGTGAGGTGGTATCAGTTACCCATTGACGAAATTCAGCAGAATATTCAGCAATAGGACGTCTTCCTTGGCGCAAGTTCAGTAAAACGGTTTCAGCAGTTACGCTGTGATTCGGATCATGGAAAATTTAATGTTTGTCACAAACCCTTCAAAATCTCCTAGAATCTCATGGTCTTGCTCCAAGTATGGGGAAACCCATGCCATGGCCTCATCAATGAACAGAGCTATAATAAAGTCTTGGAGCCTGGAGTTGCAAATCGGTAAGGTTGCAGCTGAAAGTGCAGTCGACAAGGATTCAGAAAGCCTCTATAGAGTTTAGGATCCCCATTGAATTTATCAGGCAAAGGGAAGGGGTTTGAATCCCTATTATTAGCGGTATGTTGGCACTGCTGCACAAGTTGTGTTCGCAATTCAATTACTTTTCCTTGTAATTCTTGCACTCACGCTTGTAAGCCTTGAACAACCTCAGTTAGCGAGACAACATGTTCACTCAGGGATCGTGGAGGTGTGATGGTCTCCATGTTGTGGCCAGATTATTCTGTTAGGAGAATACCTGTAACGAGTGGAGACCAATGGATGACAATGCCAGACAAGCTCAGTTCTCAGGTCTGTGAGAGATAGGAAAGTCTGAATAGCTAGACCAATGATCAGTGTAATGCCGCGTACACACGAAGGGACTTTTCCCGCCGGACCTAGTCCGGCGGACAATCCGCCGGACTTTCCAGCTGGCTTCGGCGGACTAAAAAGCGAACGGACTTGACCACACACGATCACGCTAAAAGTCCGGCGGTTCACGCGATGACGTACAGTACGTACGACGGGACTAGAAAAAGAAAAATACTAGAAAAATACTTGCTACTGAGCATGCGTCCTTTTTGGTCCGCCGGACCATACTACAGACGGCCGTATTGTCCGCCGGACTGCCAAGTCCAGCGGATAATTTTAAAACAAAAAACTTAAAACTTTAGTCCGCCGGATTTTTTGAAAAAAAGTCCGTCGGAGGCCCACAAGGACGGGATTATCCGGTGGACTTAGTCCAGCGGACAATCCCGCGGGATAATCCCTTCGTGTGTACGCGGCATTAGGGTCACAAGCCAAGATCGTGCAGGAGAGAGTTTTGTAATCAAGGTCACAAGCCAAGGTCGATGCAGGAGGAGAGTTTCATAGTTGGGGGTCACAACCCAAAGTAGTTTTGAAACAGCAATAGAAGTAGGTCAAGTAGTAAGCAGGATCAGCCCACAATAATCTTGAGACAGGAAATGCAGAGGCAAGGTTTATATAGGAAGTTTATGCAAGGAGTTTAAGTTTCAACAGCAATCAAGACAGAAGACACAAGGCAGGATTGTCCAATAGACCAGGCAGGATTGTCCAATAGATCAGGCAGGGAGCTGTCCAGTATCTCAGATAGCTCAGCAAGAAAAATCAATGCCAGATACAGAAGAAGTCCCAGGTTCGAGCCCAGGTCCTGACACAAGCACTAGAATACTTACTGATCCCTGCTCTCTCCTCACACAATTAGTGTGTGAGGAGAAGAAGCAGGGATCAGATGGAAAACGCTCTTTGTTTACACTTGTGACTGGCTGTGATTGGACACAGCCAATCACGTGGTTTACCCTGATCGGGGATGGGCTAGGTCCGAGGGACACGTGCCATCCCTGTTCACCCCGATGGCACGCTTCTGTAATGTTGACAGTTGAAAAATGTGACCGGCTGTGATTGAACACAGCCAATCACGTGGCAAACAGCCAATTTCATTGACCGTTTACCCTGATCAGGGATGGCCTGTGTGGGGGACATGCGCCATCCCCGATCGCCACACCCAGCGGGAGCACACTAGCTTGTTATCCTGCTGGACATCATATGATGCCCAGTCAGGATGACTGAATCACTTTCCGGCCGTCATTCTGCTATATAGCGGGCAGAAAGTGGTTAATAGGATTTCCTTCCATACATTTGTTTTTAATATCAACTCCATTTCACAAAATACATACAAATAAGTGTGAAATGTCTTCCTTAGCAAACTTCTTAAATGCCGAAAATGCACACATCAGATGCCTTGTGTATGTGCCCTTAGCTAGGATAGTAAATTCATTCTTAGGCCCCTTTCACACGGGTGCCATCCATTCAGAGACATTTGTTTGCTAAGAAAAAACTGATTAAAAAACGGATTCAGATTACATCAGTTTGCACATCTGTCATCAGTTCAGTTCACATCAGTTTTCACTTTAATTCAGTTCAATTTACATCAGTTTTTGCATCAGTTTTTGTTTTAGTTGTTACAGAAAGCAACCAGAGGTGACAAACGTATAAACAAAACAATGTTTCTTATCCAACAATGGACATAAATGGGACAGATGCAAATGGACAGCATCCGTTCCCTTTCAATGGATCTGGCTTTTCCGTTTAAAAAATTGGAACTGAATCGACACAGATGTAAACGGATGATCATCCGTTTGTCCATTGCGATGGATCGCTGTCCATTTTTCATCCATCAATAGACAAATGAAAAAACAGACAGTTAAAACACCCATGTGAAAAAAGCTCAATGTTTTCAATTTAGTTGGCAGAAATTGTTAACATGTAATATTCACATGAGTCTCTCCAGTGTCTTAGGAGGTGATTTACTAATACTGGAGAGTACAAAATCTGGTGCAGCTGTGCATGGTAGCCAATCAGCTTGGCTTGTTCAATGAAGATTGACAAAAAAAAGAAAACTGGAAGTTTATTGGTTTCTATGCAGAGCTTCACCAGAAATTCCACTCCCCAGTTTTAGTACATCAACCCCACTGTTTGTTCTGTGTTATTTTAATGGTAAATTATCAACAGAAAAAAAATAATTACCTTATTTATTGGCGTATAACACACACTTTAACGTTAAGAGAGAAGTTTCATGAAAAAAAAAAACTTTCTCCTGGGACAGCACTGCCAGCATACTCTAAAGTTGAGGAAACATCACTGCCAGCCCCTTCTCATACACCACTCCTCCTGTGTCACTCATTGTAAATCAAAGCTTCTAAATACCTCTGTTAATGCCGCTCTCTCTCGTGGACCCAGGCATGTGACTGCTCTCCTCTCTTTCATTGCTCTACTCCAATCAAAAGCTACACTCGAGGACAAGGCGGAGCGGGAGGAGGAGAGCGGCCAGAATGAACAGCGTTAATTGAGGGATTTAGAGACTTTGTCATATACCGCTCCTCCTCTCTCTCAATGTAAAACTAAGGGCTGGCAGTATGTTTTCTGAACTTTAAAGTATGCAGCAGCGCTGCCCCAGGGCCAGGAGAGGTGGGGCGGCTGGCTTGACACTCTCCAAATGGGTGGCACCTGGGGCGGACCGCCCAATCCCCGCCCCCCCCTTGGTAAAAAAAACTGATATTGGCGTTTAACACGCAGGCAGTTTGCCTTCTATTTTTCAGGATAAAAAAGTGCGTGTTGTATGCAGATAAATACGGTATTAATCAGAATTTGCTGACTTATTAATGAAAATGTTCATTGCCTGGCTGTTCCTAGCTTTAACCCCTTCTCAGTTACAAAACTCTGGTTTGGCTGCATGTTGAGTATGCCATTCAGTCCTTGTCAACAATCTTTAGGAAAGATGTGCTTGAACTTGAGAGAGTCCAGAGAATGGCAACAAAGCTAAATAAGGGGGCTAGAGGACCTCAGTTATGAGGAACAACAAATATTAAACGTATTCTCCCTGGAGTAGTGACTAAAGTGAGGGAATCTCTGGTTGTCACCAGAACTAGTGTACCCATTGGAAGATATCCTCAGTATTCCGGTTCTGGGGACAACTCAAAGTATTGGATTTTCTTTTACTTTTCTGTAATAATGGTAAACAGGACAGCAATAAAAACCCGACAAGTGTTCTAATTAGGGCTGCAACTAACGATTATTTTCATAATCGATTAGTTGGCCGATTATTGTTTTGATTAATCAGATAATAACCTTGGGGGCTACTATGATGAGATTTACAGTGACTCTATTGAGTATGTGGTGTGTATGGTTAGGTCACAAAAGAAGGCCCCTGGATATGCCTAGCAAGGCAGTGAGAGTGGAATGTAGGGAAATTAGATTGTATGGCTGGGTCAGTATGTGTGTTAAATATGCAAGAGGTTATGGGTCTGGAAGTGATATGGAACACTGGAAGAGGTATTTCTTAAGGAAAAAAGTTTGTTGTAAAATACACTTGTTCATTAGCACACGAAGAAATGTCATGGTTATTAGGTTTAGAAGGTGGAGGGTAGATTGGAAGAAGCATGCTCAAAAAAATAGAGCTTATCACGAGAAAAAATACACTTATTATATTACAGGAAATAAGTATTAATCTGAGACTGAAAACACCACTAAATAAATGTAGGATTCACAATGTTAAAACAATATAGAATAAGAAATGTGTACACTTATGACTAGAACTATATTGTTAAATAAGAAAAACATTACACTATGTTCATGGAATGTTAGAGGGTTAGGGGATCTAGGGAAAAAAGCAGCAGTTCTGAGTACAGCAAAGACCCATGGGGTTTCTTTCCTTTGTCTACAGGAAACTCACCTTACCAACATTTCTATACCCCTGCTGGGGTGGAGGGAATTTCTGACCCAATTCCACTCGGTCCATACCTCCTTTTCAAGGGGAGTTAGTATTCTGGTTAAAACAGGCGTTTCATTTAACTGTGCAGTCTAGGATCGACGAGCAAGGGCGGTATGTTTTCATCTATTGTAAAATAGAGAATAGGATACTGGTTCTGGCGAATGTGTATATACCACCCCCCTGTAAGACAGACATTTTCTATGACTTGGTGGAGTTTATGCTGGATAAACCGGGTACCCCATTACTTGTGGTGGATGATTTTAATATGGTCCTGGACCAGAAATTGGATAGGCTTCCTTATGTGATTCAACAGGGAGGTCTAATAGATGGCCGACTCTCTCAGATTATGGGGGAATTGGGCCTAAAGGATATTTGGAGACTGCAAAACCCAAAATCCCGGACCTATTCGTGTTTCTCCAGCACACACTCCACATTATCTCGGATTGATATGATACTGGGGAACGACGAGGCGATCATGTCAAACAATTTAATATATTTGCCAAGGGGTCTTTCGGACCACTCACCAATAACAGTATCCTTGGACATAGGTGAGGGAAACCAAACTCGAGAATGGAGAATCAGTCCAGTCTGGTTAGAACTTATTGGAGAACCTCAGGAAGTATTAAATGCCCACAGGGGGTAGTCTGGGATACACTTAAGGCTTTTCTCTGAGGCCTTCTGATCCAACAGATTTAAAAAAAAAAAAAAAAAAATCTAAAAGGAAGGGAAGTTGGGGCATCACAAAGAGTGACATATCTAGAAGAACAATATGTCAACGATCCATCAATTGGGAATCTGGGGGTGTGGACAAAGGCACAGCGGGTTTACCGCTTGATAATGTTAGGAAAAGCAGAGAACAAATACATATTTCAAAAACAAGTGAGGTTTGGGGAAGGGGAATGTGTAGACCAGATGCTGTCACAACTAGTGAAGGCTAACTCACCATCATCGGTGGTACCAATGATTACTACAACAGAAGGTAGAACTACTACCTATACGCCAGAAATTGTAGATTGCTTCAAAGATTACTATAAAGACTTATATAGTTCTAACCGAGAAGAAGTGGGGGAAACAATGGAAATTTTTTTCAAAGATTTGACTATCCCCCACCTCTCCAAGGATGATATGAGTATACTCGACAGTCCTATTACTCTGGACGAGATACAGCATACGGTACAAGCAATGACAAGGCAGAAATCCCCAGGCCCAGGCGGCTTACCAGTTGAGATCTATCGCCATTTTGGAGGGGTCCTACTCCCTGGATGTCTAAAAACTCTTAAATGGTCGTTAACTAGGGGCGAACTCCCTCTATCTATGAGGGAATCCACTATAATTGTGATACCAAAAGAAAATAAGGATCCACTTGACCCCTCCTCATACAGACCCATTTCCTTGCTCAATATTGATGCAAAGATCTTGGCAAAGGTATTGGCGGCTAGATTAAATAAGGTGGTAGATGGACTCGTTCATCCTGACCAATCAGGATTTATTCCAGGCAGGTCCACTAGCATCAGACGGGTCTGCTTAAATCTACAAATACCATCTGACGAGGAAGGACACAGAGCCATTCTCTCCTTGGATGCCGCCAAGGCCTTTGACACCTTGGAATGGGGATATCTGTGGAGGGTTTTGAGAGAATTTGGCATGTTCTGGAGAAGCCCCAAACTATTTTGATACTGGGTGGAGGTGGTGGAAAAAATAGTCCAGGTATTTGAAGTCCCTATAGATATTGATCCCAGGGTGTGTGTACTGGGATGGACAGGGGGTAAGGGAAGGCCAAAGGACATCAACCTGGCAATTCTTAGATGTCCATTTCAAGCCAGGAAACTCATTGCTCAGAAATGGCAATCCTCCACCCCTCCATCCAGTAAGGAATGGGAACAAAACATGAATACGTTGATCCTAAAGGAAAGAACGCTGTATAACAGGCAGGGCTGTGTTACAAAGTTTGGAAATGTGTGAGAAAAGGATAAACGGTTTTACTATAGCTGGGATTACAAATGAGACGAATTAAAACAAGGAGATAAGCTGTACGAAGAACGGTGGCGTGAATGATGAGGGACTAATGCCACGTACACACGAAGGGACTTTGTCCGCCGGACCTAGTCCAGCGGACAATCCGCCGGACTTTCCAGCTGGGCTTCGGCGGACTTGAAAGCGAACGGACTTGACCACACACGATCACGCTAAAAGTCCGGCGGTTCACGCAATGACGTACAGCACGTACGACGGGACTAGAAAACGAAAAATACTAGAAAAATACTTGCTACTGAGCATGCGTCCTTTTTGGTCCGCCGGACCATACTACAGACGGTCGTATTATCCGCCGGACTGCCAAGTCCAGCGGATAATTTTAAAACAAAACTTAAAACCTAGTCCGCCGGACTTTGGGGAAAAAAAGTCAGTTGAAGGCCCACACACGAGGGGATTGTCCGGTGGACTCGAGTCCAGCGGATAATCCCGCGGGATAGTCCCTTCGTGTGTACGCGGCATAAGAGTGAAGGGATGTGTGAATTATGGTAGAGTTATTTCATAGACTAGGAGTAACACATAGGGACTGATGTGAATATCTAAATGAAGGGGGGAACTCCTGGGGGTTGTGTACTCCCTTTTTTATTCCTTTATTGGTAAATTGAAAGAATGTGATGTTTGTTTTGTAAAGCTGAAAAATAACTAATAAAAATATAAAGTTTAAAAAAAAAAAGATAATAACCTTAAAAAAAGTGTGGTGTATAATTTAATATGTAAAGTTTAAAAAAAAAGGCAATTTATTCTTAAAAATCTATATGCAGTGGTAAATATAAACAAACAACTATATGGTTAGGGAGCAAAATCTCTAATCCACTCCAAGAATAACAGACAGAAGAGATATACGGTACTGTATATACTATTGGAGGTTGAATCTGGTAAATCATCAGACTCAGAGATCACATTTTTTATTAAGATCCCTTTTACACTGGGACGCATGTAATGTGCCCTGCCTCCTTGTAATGTGCCCTGCCCTCATGTAATATGCCCTGCCTCCTTTAAATGTGCCCTGCTTCCACGTAATGTGCCCCGCTCCCACGTAATGTGGCTTGCCTCCATGTAAAAGTTTACTTTAAATGTAATTGTAATGTCTTCTATTTACCTCTAGTCTATCAGCCTCCATCTTCTCTGGGTTCCGATGCCGATCTTCCCTACACAGTCTTTAAAGTAATTTTTTATTAAAACGACAAACATGCTATACTTGCCTGCTCTGTGTAATGGTTTTTCACAGAGCAGCCCCGATTATTCTCTTCTGGGGTCCCCCATCGATGCTTCTGGATCCTCCGGCCTTCAGAGTGCCTCAATAGCAAGCTGCAAATTATAGTATAAAGTGCCCCTATAGCAAGGTAAAAAAACTTCTGCCTTTAGACTCACTCACTTCCTGCCCAGGACTGCATGTTCCATGAGGCATTGCTCCTCACACATTCACAAGTTCTCAGGCTCTTACTGACATATGGATGGTGTACTGAGCTGTATGTGTACTGCACTGTGTTTCCTGATATGTAAACAGATAATGCATTCTGTATGCAGGCCAACTAATCGGCTGGCCGATTAATCGATTATGAAAATAGTTGACAACTAAGAGGTTCTTTACTGTTAGGGTGGTGAGGATGTGGAACTCCTTTCCACAGTTGGTGAGGTCAGTGGAGAGTGTAGACTAGTTAAAAACATTTTTTAGATGCGTTTCTAAGTCTAGGTTCACACCTATGCAGCTGCGTTTGATACGTTTTTCAGGCGCGTTTTTCAGTGCATTTTGCATTTTACTTTTTTCTCTTTAACCAGTTCCTGACCAGCTGCCGCAGTTATACTGTGGAAGATTGGCTCGACTGGGCTAAGCATTATAGCTGTATGTCTGCCGCCTAGTGGGCCGCGACTATCGGATTTGCTTCAGAACTGATCAGTCCGCAGGCCAATGATTTCTGGCCTGGACCCGGTGATCGGCTCTGGCGAATGTTTACACTTACACAGGCAGGGGAAGTAATGTCATCTCCCCTCATGGAACTCTTTTCCGTTTCGGAGAGAGGCGAGAAGACATCTCAGAGTAAGTTGCACCAACACTACACTGACACAGTACATTTAGGCACACTTGTCACCTCCCAATCGCCCCCCCCACCCCCCCCCCCGTTAACTCCTTCAATCCCTGTCACTGTGTCACCCAGTGCAGTGTTCATATTTTTTTTAATCACTGTACTGGTGTCATTTGTGACAATAATCAGTGTTAGGGTACTTAGTGGTAGGCCCAGATAGGTCTAGGGACCCCCCTAATAAAGGTTTAACCCCTTGATCACCCCGTCACCAGTGATCACAGAATTAGTGTCACGGGTGACGCTGGTTAGCTAGTTCTTTTTTTATAGCATCAGGGCACCTGCCGTATATTACCTAAATAAAGGTTTAACCCCCTGATCACCTGGTGGGTGATATCAGTTAGGATTTAGCGTCAGTCAGGGTCTGCATCGCCCCAGGCAGCATCAGATTAGTGCCAGTAGCGCTAACACCCACGCACACACCATACACCTCCCTTAGTAGTATAGAGTCTGAACAGATTAATATCTGATCAGATCTAAACCGTAGTTTTGGGTTCCCAAAGACATGTTAGCGGGATCAGCCCAGATACCGGGTAGCACCTGCGTTTAGCCCCTCCGCCTAGCCCAGCCCACCCAAGTGAAGTATCAATCGATCACTGTCGCTCAAACACTAAACACATAACTGCAGCATTCGCAGAGTCAGGCCTGATCCCTGCGAACGCTAACAGTTTTTTTAATAGTGCTTGAAGCAGTCACTGACAGGTGCTCTTTTTTTCCTTTGAGTCTCACTAGTGTACCAGTAAATTTAGAGGCCAAAATGTCCAATTGAAAGTACACTGGTGAAAAGGCCTACGCGTTTCTGAGCCTGACAGATGAGAGTGAAGAGGAAGTCACCCATCTGTCTGATTCTGGCTCAGAATAAGAACAACCAGTAGACAGCAGTGGCACCCTGACAGATAGCCATGATGACAGAGTAGTGGTCCCTGCCAAGGTCAGGCGTACCTGTCCCCGTTCTTCTGCTGTTGTTGAGGTGCAAGAACCACAGGGCTCTCATATGGAGCAGAGAGCCAGTACTAGTGCCACTCATCCTTCTAGTGAACTGGCAAGCATCAGTGGCCTAGTACATCCTGGTCGTACATCCAGTACTGCAGTAACACGGCGAGTTTCATAAGTGCAGTTCAAGCTGGTGAGGTGGCTAGCACAAGTAGTGTGCCGCAGCCACCAAGAAGAAAACAAACACAGGTCCATCGAGCCCATAGTGCCCTTCCTTCTGCATTTGCCAATCCGAATTGGGTGCCCACCACTTCTGCAGTACCCGTACATCCCCCATTCACTGGCCAACCTGGAATTCAGATGGAAACAGTTGATTTTACGTCACTTGATTTTTATTCGCTGTTTTCCACAGAAGATCTCTACAGATCTATTGTGGACCAAAGCAATTTGTATGCTGGTCAATTCATCGCCGCTAATCCCCAGTTGACCTTTGCCAGAGATTGGAAACCCATTACGTTTTCAGAATTTAAGACCTTCCTGGGCCTATCCCTCCTTATGGGCATAGTTTTAAAAAAAAGTGAGCATGCCAGACAAGGGGTCAAGCTGTATATGCTCTGTGACAGGGCAACAGGCTATACATATAGTTTTATGGTTTACGAGGGAAGAGTCACGTAGAGCTGGAGAACTACCCAGACTACATATAGGGAGCGCTGGTAAGATTGTGTGGGACATGGTATCACCCTTATTCGGAAAGGGGTAACATTTGTACGTGGACAATTTTTACACAAGCGTGCCACTTTTTAGTCACCTTTTTGATTGTGTAATTGGCGCATGTGGCACAGTGTGATCTAATCGCGGGGGCTTCCCCCAACGGCTTGTAGAGTCCCGACTTAGACGGGGGGAGAAAGCCTGCTTGAAATGTAATAATTTGTTAACAGTGAAGTGGAGGGTTTCACGGAATGTTTTCGTTCTGTCCTCCCTTCACGCAGATATGACAGTCCAAATGCCTACGGCGACTGGTGTTGTGGAGAAACCCCTCTGTGTCCACTAATAAAACCTTAACATGGGAGGGATGGACCTCAACGACCAGTTGTTGGCGCTGTACCTAATTTCTCATAAGGCCAGACGCTGGTATAAAAAAAATGTCTGTATATTTATTCCAATTGGCTCTGCTGAATGCTTTTGTGCTATACAAAGCTTCAGGACAAACTGGATCCTTCCTAAAATTCCAGGAAGAGATCGTCACAGCCCTTCTGTTTCCAGACGGTGCTATGGCCCACCTTCCCAATGCAAATGCAGTGGGCCAGCTGCACGAGAGGCATTTTCCATATGTCCTCCCTGGTACCACTGCCCACAGAACACCCCAAAGAAGATGTCGTGTATGCAGGAAATTCGGATTTAGGCATGACACTCGCTTTTATTGTCCCTCCTGTCCAACCATCGGTGACGGTTTCCAATGCTACCACACACTAGTGGAGTATTAGCGTAGGGTAAAGCAGCACTACACAGTCCTAGGGCACATTTACACAGGGTCTTGAAAGATGGAGATGGCCATCACATTTTGAGAGACCCTAATCTGGAACGTTTACAGTTTACATAAAAGTGCAAAAAAAATAAAAATAAAACACAAAAAGGAGCCAAAAATAGTTGTGGTTTTAATTTTCTTCTCTCTTTTCTTCTCTCATGTTCGTTCTATTGTTCACTCTCTATTGTTCTATATCTATTATTCTCCCTTTATTGTTCCTGTATTTTAGAACTGTAATGTTTTATTTTTACTATGTTTTATTGTATTTGCTTTGTAGGAGGTGATTTCACCACCACAGTAAAAAAAAAAAAAAAAAAAAAAAGAAGAGCATATATGCTAAAGCAAGGGGGCAGGGGTAGAGGAGCGATTTGCTCCTAACATTAGGGGTGGATTTCCCCCATGCTTCAGCATATATTTTTTAGGCACAGATTGCGTTACAAAATGTTTTTATTTTTACTATGTTTTATTGTATTTGCTTTGGTATGGTATGTCTTACTGTTATACTGTAATGTTACTTTGTTTTATTGTTAACCATCATTTGATTAGCAGGTACGCCATTCAGCTGCAGCACTGATTTATCTATCTTGACAGCAACAGCGTTTGCTCTCACGATACGTAAATCAGCGACTCCAGCACTGTAGGAGGTAATTTCACCACCACAGTTAAAAAAAATAATAATTATGCATGTATGCCCATCATTAGAAGTGGGTGGATGAAGGGCGGTATTCTAATGGTGTGCATAGCCACCGATCAATCTCTTTTTCGTTCAGCCCACAGGCTGCATGAAAAAAGGAACATTACAATATATGCCCAACAAGGACCAGCAACGTACTGGTATGTTGCTGGACTTTGAATGGTTATACCAGAATGATGCCTGCAGGTTTAGGCATCATGGTATCATTCTTTTCAGCCAGTGGTCAACTTTCATGTAAAAGCAATCCTAGTGGCTAATTAGCCTCTAGACTGCTTTTACAAGCAGTGGGAGGGAACGCCCCCCCTCCCACCATCTTCCATGGTTTTCTCGGGCTCTCCTGTTTCAACAGCGAACCCGAGAATGCAGCCAGTGGTTCCGCCAGCTGACCATAGAGCTGATCTGAGACCGGAACGGGTCCAAACAGCTCTATGGCCTAAGAAACCAGAAGCTACGAGCATTTCATGACTTTTGCCGGATATAAACAGCGCCATTGGGAAATTGGGAAAGCATTTTATCACACCGATCTTGGTTTGGTCAAATGCTTTGAGGGCAGAGGAGAGATCTATAGTTTAATAAAGCCCAATTTTTTCAAAAAAAAAAAAGAGAGTACCTGTCACTACCTATTGCCATCATAGGGTAATATTTACATTCCCTGAGATAACAATAAAAAGTAAAAATAAATAAAGGAAAGGAACAGTTAAAAAATAAAATAAAAAAGCAAAAATGAAAAAGCACCCCTGTCCCCCCGAGCTCATGCGCAAAGGCGAACGCAAGCGTCGGTCTGGTGTAATATGTAAACAGCAATTGCACCATGCATGTGAGGTATCACCGTGAAGGTCAGTTCAAGGGCATTCATTTTAGCAGTAGACCTCCTTTGTAAATCTCAAGTGGTAACCTGTAAAGGATTTTAACCACATTCAGACCGGACCATTTTGCTGGATTAAGACCAGACCACTTTTTGCGATTCGGCACTGCGTCGCTTTAACTGACAATTGCGCGGTCGTACGACGTGGCTCCCAAACAAAATTGACGTCCTTTTTTTCCCACAAATAGGAGCTTTCTTTTGGTGGTATTTGATCACCCCTGCGGTTTTTATTTTTTGCGCTATAAACAAAAAATTGCGACAATTTTGAAAAAAAACGCATTATTTTTTACTTTTTGCTATAATAAATATCCCCCAAAAATATATAAAAAAAACGTTTTTTTCCCTCAGTTTAGGCCGATTCTTATTCTTCTACATAACACAAAATTGCGGGGGGGGGGGGGGGGGGCGTGGCTGTCAGCTAGTGAATGCTGATCTCTGCTCCAATCACGGGGAGCAGAGATCGGCGTCACTAGTTGCTAGGCAGAACGGGGAGATGCTGTTTATTTCCGCATCTCCCCGTTCAGACTTCCCATAAGATGATCGCGGGTATCCCTGCGGCATCTTAAAGGGGACGTACCTGTATGCCCTTATGCCTGTCCGTGCCATTCTGTCGACGTACATCGTCGTGTGCCTGTCAGGAAGCGGTTAAAGGCTTTTAAAAATGTATGTAGTTTGTCGCTGCTGCGTGTTTGTGCGCAATTTTAAAGCTTGTCGTGTTTGGAATCCATGTACTCAGCATAAGATCATCTTTTTTGTTTCAAACATTTGGGCAATTTAGTCTTATTAAAATAAAGTGTTTTTCTTTTCAAAAGAATTGCATTTGCAAAATCGCTGCGCAAAGACTGTGTGACAAAAAAAATTGCAACACCCACTATTTTAATCTGTAGGGCCTTTGCTTTAAAAAAAAAATATATAATGTTTGGGAGATCAAAGTAATTTTCTAGCAAAAAAAATATATTTTTTCATGCAAACAAAAAGTGTCAGAAAGGGCTTTGTCTTGAAGTGGTTAGACTGGGTGATGTGTGACATAAGCTTCTAATGTTGTGCATAAAAATGCCAGGACAGTTTGAACCCCCCCCCCCCCCAAATGACCCATTTTTGGAAAGTAGACGACCCAAGCTATTTGCCGAAAGGCATGTTGAGTCCATGGAATATTTTATAATTTGCCACAAGTTTTGGGAAATTTACAAACTTGTTTTTGCACAAAGTTGTCACTGAATTATATATTGCTCAAACATGAATTACACCCCAAAATACATTCTGCTGCTTCTACTCAGTATGGGGATACCACATGTGTGAGGCTTTTTGGGAGCCTAGCCATGTGCAGGACCACGAAAATCAACCACTGCCTTCAGGCTTTCCAAGGGTGTAAAATGGTGATTTCACTTCCTACCTATCACAGTTACTGATGGCCCTGAAATGTCAAGATCGCACAAAACCCCCACAAATGACCCCATTTTGGAAAGTAGACACCCCAAGGTATTTACTAAGAGGCATGGTGAGTATTTTGCAGCTCTCATTTGTCTTTGAAAATTAAGAAAAGAAAATGTATTTTGTTTTCTTTTTTCAAAACTTTGTGACAAAAAGCGAGATCTGCAAAATACTCAAGATGCCTCTCAGCAAATAGCTTGGGGTATCTACTTTCCAAAATGGGGTAATTTGGGGGGGGGGGGGGTGCTATCTGGGCATTTCATGGCCTCCGAAACTGTGATAGGTAGTGAGGAGTAAAATCAAAAATGTATGCTCTTAGAAAGCCTTAAGATGGTGCTTGATTTTTGGGGTCTTTTATGTGGTTAGACTGCCAAAAAGTCTCACGCGTGTGGTATCCCCATACTTGGGAGAAGGTAGCAGAATGTATTTTATGGGTGTAATATTCCACAAATAACCATGCCATGTTTGAACAATATTTAATTTAGTGACAACTTTGTGTAAAAAAAAAAAAAAAAAAAAATATATATATATATATATATATATATATATATATATATATATATATATATATATATATTTTCCCGAAACTTGTGGCAAAATATAAAATATTCCATGGACTCAACATGCCCATCAGCAAATAGCTTGGGGTTTCTACTTTCCAAAATTGGGTCATTTGGGGGGGGGGGGGGGTGTGCTATCTTGGCATTTTATGGACTTTCGAAACTGTGATAGGTATTGAGGAGTGAAATCAAAAATTTACGTCCTTATAAATCCTGAAGGCGGTACTTGGTTTTCGGGGTCCTGTATGCGGCTAGGCTCCCAAAAAGTCTCACATATGTGGTCTCCCCGTACTCAGGAGAAGCAGCAGAATGTACTTTGGAGTGTAATTCCACATAAACCCATGCCATGTTTGAGCAATATATCATTTAGTGACAACTTTGTGTAACTTTTTTTTTGGTAATTTTTCAATCACTGAATAAAATATTCAATGGGCTTAACGTGCCTTTCAGCAATTTCCTTGGGGTGTCTACTTTCCAAAATGGAGTAATACTGCCCTGCCATTTTAGCACCTCAAGAAATGGGATAGGCAGTCAAACTAAAAGCTGCATAAATTCCAGAAAATGTACCCTAGTTTGTAGATGCTATAACTTTGGGGCAAACCAATAAATATACTTTTATTGAATTTACTTTTACCAAAGACATGTGGCTGAATACATTTTGACTTAAATGTATGACTAAAATTTCGTTTTTTTTTTTTTAATTCTTTATTTACAGGGTAAGACATGTGGAAATACAAAAAACCCAACAGGGTACAATACACTGACATTACATGCTGTACATCTCTATATTTATTTTTACACAATCATGAGAACACTTTACGTGAAGTTTCCCAACGGGTTAGAAACAGGATGTATGTTGTATTTTGAGGGAGTAGGTAAGCGATTGAGGCCGGTTCTCACAGACCCGTTAATGTCGATATCCAATGTACTAGCATCGGATAGGCCCACCAACAGAAACAAAAGGTGTTAAAAAGATAGAAAGGTGGACGAGAGGATGGGGGGGATGAGGTGGTTTGGAAATTGGGGATTTTTTTTTTTTTTTTTTTTGCTGTTATACCCCTTCAAGGGGGTCGGTTTACTAGCTGTCAGTATTCCTCGGAGTAGATAAACTTGTGCCAGTAAAACAATTTTTTAGAGAATTTCTCATTTCGCCCCTTCTCCTTGGCCACCAAGTCCTCCATTGTGTGTATGTCTGCTACTCTTTTCAACCATACAGCCACCACCGGGGGCTGGGTCTGTTTCCAATACAGTGGGATGCAGCCTTTTTCTGCCGTGAGCAAGAATGGCAGTATAGATTTCCTGTAGCTCTTGGTTGGGATCTTGTGATGATGCAGAAGGAAGAACTCGGGGGAGTCCAGCAACACATGATCCGTGAACTTTTGGACGATGCAATGCCCCTCTGTCCAAAAGGGCCTTATCAACCTGCAGGATCAGAAAACATGGAGGAGTGTTTCAACCTCCTCCCCACAGCTTCAACACAGGTCAGTGCTCTGGGGGAACATCTTGTGATTCTTTACTAGCGTGTAATACCAAAGGGACATCACTTTGTATCCTACATCTTGATGTCTTGCACATATGGAAGACTTCTGAGAAAAAAAAGAATGATCTGCTCAACCTGTTTATCTGTGAATTTTAGTCCCAGATCGCGCTCGCAGAGCAATTCAAAGGGGGTTAGTTGCCTCCCAAATGCGTCCGGTGAGGCTAATGAACTAATGTAGTGGAATAGCTGGATCTTCTGCCAGAAGGAGAGTCCCTGCAAAGCCGAGTCGTCTATGATTTGTTGTCTATTTTTCCATTGTCCGTCAATGAGAAAATGTCTAGCCTGTGATCTCTCAATTAATTTCAGATCTTGGAATCTAGGATCCCTAAGTCCCGGAGTGAAAGCCGGGTTGCCTACTACTGGGGTGAGCGGAGAAGGGAGTGGTGCGAAAGACAGGTCTTGGAAAACTTTCCAGCAGTCTGGATTGTCACCCCTATCGTGGGATGGGACAAAACCTGTTTCGACAAAGGTTGTTGGCACCAGGGCAGTTGGTCCAAATGGACACCCGCCAGGGAGTTTTCTATTTGTACCCATTGTTTCAGGGTTTAGAGCAGGGGTCACAAACTGGTCGCGCTCCAGCTGTTGCAGAACTACAATTCCCATGAGGCATTGCAAGGCTGACCGTTACAAGCATGACTCTCATAGGCAGAGGCATGATGGAACTTGTAGTTCCGCAACAGCTGGAGGGCCACCAGTTTGAGACCCCTGGTTTAGAGCCTATTCCAGTCCAAAATACGGGTTAGATGACAAGCTGTGTGGTAGAGAATGGCATCTGGGAGGGCAATGCCCCCTTCAGTTTAGGAAGTCGGAGTAGTGTTGGCGCCAATTGTGGAGGTTTACTAGCCCAAACGAAGTGAGTTATCACTCCATTTACTGCTTTTAAGAAAGCGATGGGAATTTGTATTGGAAGTGCTTGTAAATGATAGAGTCTGGGCATAATATTAATTTTCACTATGCTACAGCGTCCGAACCAGGTGAAGAGGCTATGCTGCCATTCCTTCAGATCTTTTTTTATTGCTGTCAAGAGAGGGGGGAAGTTGAGAGAAAAAAATATCTTTAGTCTTGCCGGGTAACAGGATTCCTAAGTATTTAATAAGTGAAGTGGCCCATTTAAAAAAAGGGAAGTACGATCGGAGTAGTGTAATTAGGGAGGGTGGCAAGTTAACATTGAGCGCTTCCGATTTCTGGTAGTTAATGCGATATTGTGATAGTCTCATATGTCTTTAGTTACTTGAGCAGGTTAGGAATGGACACTAGAGGTTTTGTCAAAAAAAAAAAAAGGAGGAGATCATCAGCGAAAGCCAATACTTTTGGGGACAGGGTGGCGTCTAGGCCAAGGCCTTCGATATCTGAATTATTTCTGAGAGTGCACATAAAAGGTTCAAGGGTGAGTAAAAATTAGTGGTGACAGAGGACACTCCTGTCTCGTCCAAATTATTATTTTAAATGTCGAAGAAAGATGGCCATTTACCTTGACCTGGGCCGATGTGCAGGAATAGATGGCATAAATCCAGTTCATCATTCGTTCTTTCAAACCTATGCATCTTAGGGTTTCAAATGGGAAAGGCCAACTCACCCTATCAAACGACTTCTCACCGTCAGTCGAGAGGAGCAGCAGTGGGGTCTTCCGTGTTCTTGCCGCTTGGATTAGATTAATCGCCTTTGTCGTGTTATCATGTGCCTCTCTTGTAGGGACAAATCCTACTTGGTCAGAGTGAATCAATCAGTAATGGGATCAAATTTATCAGACGCATGGAAAGGATTTCTGTGAAAAATTTCACATTTAATAGGGATAATGGTCTGTAATTTTGACAGTGTAGTGGGTCTTTTCCTTCTTTAGGTATCACAGCAATGTGGGCTCTCAATGTGTCTCTGGGAAGGACCGTCCCCTCTCCTGCTGCATTATATGCAGATAGGAAATGCAGGGTCAGCAAGTCTCCAAAAGTCCTGTAGTATAGAAGGGAATACCCATCTGGGCCAGGGGCCCTGCCCAACTGCATTTGTGCCTTCACCAGTGTCACCTCATCTGCTGAGATGGGTTTGTCCAATTGGCTAAGCTCGACCGCCGAAATCTGCGGGAGACCCGATTTGCGTAGGTATTCCTGGATGGCCTTTTGTTCTGCGGCTCTGTCTCTTTCCGACTGCGGGGACAAGAGATTATACAGAGACGTATATTATTCCTGGAAAAGAGCGCCAATCCCTTCAGTAGTATGGGATTTATTGTGTGTGTCATTTAGCACTTCAGGGAAGAAGGTGCAGGCTTTCTGGACTCTGAGCCCGTGCCAGCATCTTGCCGCATTTATTGCTATGTTCCTAGAAAGTACGGCGACATTTAGAGATCGTTTCCTTGGCCTTAAATAGTGCCAAGTCTCGGAGCTGCTTTCGCATGGCGGGTAATTCTAACAGGGCCTGGGATGCCAGAGATTGTTTATGGGTCGTCTCCAGGGTCCTAATTTTCTTCAGAAGGTCTACGTTTGTTTGGCTCTCTCTTTCTTTATACGAGACCCTATTTTGACCATGAGGCCTCTAATGTAGCTTTTGTGGGCTTCCCAAACTATTGTTGGGTGTACCTCTGAGCTTACATTCATGGAGATGTATTGTCTCAGCTCCCTTGACACCTCTGTCACTATTTATCAATCATTAAGTCTCCATATACATTGTTTCGTAGTGGGCTGTAGCAGGTCCACATCTACAAAGACCGATGCATGGTCAGAAAACATGATCGAGCCAATCGAGGCTGAGGTGACCCTGGATAAGAGCGATTGAGGCACCATGAACATGTCAATTCTAGTATAAGAGTCATGGGGGTGCGAGTAAAACGTGTAATCCCTGTGGTTTGGGTGGAGGACACGCCACACATCCACCAAGTGGAATGCATGAAGATTTCTATTAAGACGCCTTAGTGCTGCGTAGGAGTTCTGAGATGTGTTTCTGGAGGAATCTATAGTCGGATCCATGGTGAAGTTTATGTCTCCCCCCAAGAGTACTTCCCCCTCGGCAAAATCTCCCAGGTTGGTCATGATCTGTTCCAGGAAGGCTAACTGGTTAGAGTTGTGGAGATACAAGTTCACCAGAGTCACCAGGGTTGCCCCAGCATCCCCTTTACAAAGACCGCTCTTCCCTCTACGTCATCCCAGTGATCTTTCAGCTCCCAAGGAGTGTTGCTACGGATAAGATTGCTCACCCCGTTTGACTTGGAATCAGAGGAGCAGCCATGGTATGCTGTCAGGAAGAAGCGATCATGGAATCTTGGTGGTTTATCTGCACGGAAGTGTGACTCCTGGAGGAAGCACCCGTGTGCCTTCATATGTTTTAAATTGGCAAGCACCATAGAGCGCTTCACTGGGGTATTTAGTCCCTTCACATTGATGGAGACCAGGGGGACAGGTTAAATTTTATCCTTAGGCATGGCTGTGACTGGAAAAGAGGGGGGGAGAAGAAGAAAGGCAAAAAAAAAAAGGGGGGGCCCCCCCAAGGATGGAAGGAGCAGTTGAAGAAGGCAGTAGTCAGGGAAGGAAAATGAAAACGCCCAAGGGCGTAGGTGAGACCTAGTCTCAATGCGCCCCAATGACCTCCCGAAGAAAAAGGTCACCGTTTGGACGCAACCCTATGTGGGGAAAGTAGTTGGACACAACAGGGGTCGGAGGTTCCCTATCCCGAACCAACGTAGTAGGATGCATAGAGCCAAACACGTATGTGTGCTCAGGGTCTTGCCGATCTGGCTCTATGGCAAGGCGACGCCTGTTCCGGTGTCACCTGCAGGGCGGCCCGGAATCAGGCGTGGCTTGTCCTGTCCTTCAAGTCTGAAGCCTGTAAGTGAACCTTGTTGTGATATGTTTATTGCGTTTGGCTCCAAATCTAAATGTATAAACCATTTATGCAAATAATAATAAGTTATAACATAGCAACAACCTTTTAATGAAAAAAAACACATATCATATGTATTTAACGTATTTAACTGAGGAGGGGAGCAATGGTAAGTATCGGCGGGGGGGGGGGGGCGGCCGGCATCCCCCTGCAGGTCTATTTGGGGGTGGGCTTTAGTGACCACCCAACAGGCGTGTGAAAGGTGTTCCCATCCTAAAAGTCCTCCTTGTTAGATTTCACCATGCAGGAGGGATGCAGACCATGGACCGGGATGCAGGGTGCACAAGTAATTTTCCCCAGTACACAGATCAATCTATTAAAAGGGGGGGCCCGAAAGAGACAGGGGGAGGAACAACAATGGGTATGTGAGGTTTCCACTCACGGGGAGGGGGGGAGAGGCAGGAGGAGAAGGTTAAGGAATGGGGAGGGGGGGGAAGGCTGGATCAGGAGAAGGTGGGGGGTTTCCCGCTGAGCACCAGTCCCCCCCTCAAGGCAACCATCTCGAGTCCGGAACCTCGGAGCCCAGCAGTTGGTGTGGGCTTTCTAATCATGGTTCTTCTTAGGTAGGACCAGTAGTTTCCATGAATCTGGAATATCTTCAACAGTCCGGAGGCAGGGGTGTCCACATGCAGTCCTGCGGGAGCTGGACTCGGATCGTCTCGAGATGATATAGGAACAAGTCCCCCCAGCCTCCTTGCACGCAATGGGGCTTAACCCCCCCCCCCCCCGAGTGTGTCATTAAATCAGGAGGCAATCAGTCATCAGGGTTCCGGACAGGTATTTTGCAGTATCATGCACTGTCAGTGATTGGAACATAGAAAAGAAAGGAAACACTCCACTTACGGTCATCCTGGCTTACATTCAGGCTTTGTGATCTTGGGCTCTCACTGTCAGCTGGTCGCCTTTCCTACATCTGGCGGAGCGTGGCAGACCCGGTCCTGGAGCCCGAAGAGCTTGGCGGGGGTCTCTAGAGAGCAGCAATTTCATCCAATCGGGTAAGTGGATGGGTTCCAGATCCAAGAAAAGGAACATGTCCGGGAGATCTGCGTGACGCCTCAGCGTAAAGGAAGCTCCCCTTTCCTGAGAGTTAGTTGTAGTGGAAAGCCCCATCTGTATAGCAGCGCAGCCCACTGTAGCCGTTTCAGTAGGGGCTTCAACATAGCCCTTCTTTGTAACATTGCTCTGGACACATCTGGGTAGATCGATAGCTCTGCCCTGTCAAAATCGATCCAGTCGTTGGTCCATGCTGCTCTGATGACTTGATCTTTTTGTGTGTACCGATGTAAGTGGCAGATTACATCTCTAGGGCGCTCAGGATCTTGCGGTTTTGGCCCCAGCGTGCGGGGGATCCTGTCAAACTCTATGGAGGCTGGAGATTCTGGGCCCAGAAGCTGTAGAAAAATAGCCAGGATAGTTTCTTGTAGGTTCTCCAGTCCTGTTGCCTCCGGCAACCCCCAGATCCGGAGGCTGTTGTGGCGGCTCTTATTCTCCAGGTCCTCAGCCTAGAGCTGCACCTCTGCCAACCTTTCCTGGAAATCTGCATGGCCTTTTTCTAATTGAGCGACCCGGAGCTCCAGGGTGCTGACATCCGTCTCCCCTTGCCGACTTGATCATCCAGAGTTCATGAAAGTCACGGCGGTGCTGCTCCTCCATCCTCGTCAATAGGGCCTCCATGTCGGCCTTGGTTGGTAGCACCCGCAATAGGGTTCTAATGTCTACGTTATTTTGTGAAGATCTTGCAGATGCCTCTGAGCCATCCGGACTGCCAGGAGACGGTGCCTGAAGAGAGGGCAACCCCTCCAGCGAGTGTGGGACATGTCACTGTGATGCAGCCATGGATGTAGAAGGTAGGTCCTCCGGATTTCTCTCACCACGTGGCTGTGCAGGGGAGATTGCTGTTTGAGCCGGGGGGCGAAAATACCGGCTGATCAATGCCGCTGGTTTAGCTTGTGATAATCCCCTGGTCTTCTTTTTATAGGAAAAGTGGTAATTTCAGCCAAAGTTGGTAGGTCGGGAGTTAGGAGCTCTAACAGAAAGCTTCCCCACTCTGCCATGTCCAAGGCAAGCCCCTTAAAATTGAGTTTATTGGGGTTTTTTTTTATAACAAAAAGTAGACGATATCTTTTTCTTTTCTTTTAAAATTTGCGGGCTTTTTCGGTTTATATCGCCGAAAGCTGAATTGAAAATGTTTTAAATAAATTTGCTGGCAAAAAAAAACAAAAAAGAAAAAAAAAACCTACGTGGGCCCCCCCCCCCCCCCAAAATCCATACGAGACCTTTATCCGAGCAGGAAAGGGAGGGGGACAAGCGAGCATCCCCCCTGAACCATACCAGGCCACATACCCTCAACATGGAGGGGACGAGTGATTTGGGGCGGGGGGCTCTGCCCCCCCACCCAAAAGCACCTTGCCCCCATGTTGAGGAGGACAAGGGCCTCTTCCCGACAACCTTTGCCCGATTGTTGTCAGGGTCTGCAGTCAGGGGGCTTGTCGGAATCTGGAAACACCCATATCCAGGTCCCCCACCCTATGTAAATGGGTATCGGGTACATTGTACCCCTACCCATTCACCAAAAAAGCAGTGAAAAGTAAGAAAAAAAAAAGCCAGTTTTTGACAATTCCTTTATTAGTAAGATAGCTCTGAGCTGCCGTCTATCCCAATGTCGTTGCCTTCTTCCGCTGCAGTTTTCTCCCCGAGCTGCCATCTCCTGATGTCTTCCTCTTCCTCCTCCTCACGTCGTTGCCGCCGTCTTCTTCCTCGCCGGTTTTCCATTAAACAAAAAAAAGCTGGTCTTGTCGCATAGCTGTCTTCCTCCGTTGTTATGTTCCCGGCTCTCCGGCGCCTCTTATATAGGCATTGGGCATGGCCATCCTATGATGTTGCCCAGAGAGGCCGCCCCTTGTGATGGCACATGTCATAAAGGGCGGGCTCTCTGGGCGACGTCATTGGATGGCCATGCCCCATGCCTATACAAGAGGCGCCGGAGATCGGGGAACATAATGGAGGAAGACAGCTACGTGACAAGAGCATTTATTTTTATTTTTTTAACAGGTAACTGGCGACGGCGGGGGAGAAGAAGGTGGCAGTGGAAGAAAGCGAGGGCACCAGGAGAGACACCGGGAGAGACGATGGCTCAGAGCTATTTTACTAATAAAGGAATTGGCAAAAAGTTTCTATTTTTTTTTTTTTTTTTTTACTTTTCAGAGCTTTTTTGGTGAATGGGTACAATGTACCTGATAACCATTTACATAGGGTGGGGGACCGGGATCTGGGGGTCCCCTTGTTAAAGGGGGCTTCCAGATTTCTATAAGGCCCCTGCCCGGAGACCCCGACAACCACTGGGCAAGGGTTGTTAGGAAGAGGCCCTTGGCCTCATCAATACGCGGCAAGGTGCTTTGACGTTTGTGAATTTTTTTTTTTTAGCCGGCAAATTTTTTGTTTCTTTTACATTCAGCTGATGACTCATCAATTGCTAAGGACACGGCGGCCAGCTTCCCGACCCCTGCTTAGCAACCAGCTATATACAGTGGTAAAATAAGAACTGAAAAACGCAAATCCAATCACAAACGCACCACTTGCATTTCTGGTGCAGCTCCATTAAAATCTATTAGGCGCAAATCGCAGGAAAAAAGTCCTCCACCCTTTCCAAAAACACACTGGCCACAAAATGCATAGATGTGAACTAGTACCATAGGAAACCATGTTAAATGGACTGTAGTGCATTTCTGCAAACGGCAAAACGCACTAAAAAAATGCATAGGTGTGAACGTGGGGTTAGAAAACAAAATGTACAGGGATATGGAAAAGAGTAGTCACACATACACACATTCTAAGGTTGAACTGGATAGACTGGTGTCTTTATTCCTTACCAACCATGTAAACCAGAACAAGCGTGCAGCAAGTGAAGTCAGAACTCTCGATCTGCATTCTTGTTCTAAATTTGTGACTCAAAGTACTGCAGCTAGACATCGTCCCTGTGCTGCACAAAGAACAGAGCTGTGGGGGGAGCTTAAAAGGTCTGCCTACAGAAAACTAGAGGAGGGGAGTAATACAAGACCAGTCAGTTTGCACAAGTAGAGGAAGCAGCAGTGACCGGTCTGTATTACAGGAAACTCCTGCACAGAGGCAAAGTTTCATGCTGGATTACTGCACAGATTTGGGAGAAAGTGCAGCTTAAAGGAAATACATTAAGAAATTAGTACGCACTTTGATTAAGGAAGCAGACTCACCTGCAACTGCTAGATCCAATGCATCCTCATCTACAGACTCTTGGGAACAAAACTGTGTTAAAGGAGACAATGGATATGACGCATTAAGGTTTAAACCAAGCATGAAGTTATGCACTTTTCCAGCTCTTCCTTCACGCGTGTTGAATAGGGCGGTGTCACTTATTAGAGCCATGAACATGCGTTGAACCCAGCTGGCTTGGTTGTTTTTCTGATATTCTTCTTCAGCTTCAACATTTTCACTTCCTAAGCGAAATTAACCAAGTAAAAAATCAGTAGTCAAAAATTTATAATACTCCCCTATACCAGTTAAAAGGCCAAGTTCAATCCTTCCAGAAATTAGCCTATGCAGTCAAGGGGGTCTCAGCATATATTAAAAACTGTGCAGCTTTGTAATTTATTGTCATACCTGTAGGCTATTAGTTCCCCGCCCCAGAAGCCTGGATAAAAAAAAAAATTCCAGTTAGCAACCCACAGGTCCTATCGTGTTGCTAGGACATGAAAATCATTGAGCGCTCATTTCCAGTATTGCAGGAGAGAAAACAAATGGTTTTCACATCCTACAATCAAGCCAGGACATGGGAGGTTCTTAACTGGGAGTTTTTCAGCCTGGCTTTTGGGAGGTCCAAATGGCCTAGAGATATGATAATAAAATTATTGAACAGGCTTTTTTCTGGAAAAGTGAACTTTAAAGCGTAAAGGCGCATTGGGTGCTGTAACAGTTACAGTATAGCTTTCCCTGTCTCCTGCTCCCTTTGCCAGCATTATACTCACCTGGCCTGGTCAAGGGAGAGGTCACCAATGAAGCGGGACAGCTGCCTGTCAAAATGGGCTGAGCACTCTCCACTGAGTCCTGTGGAGAGTTTGTACTCTAAGCTGTGTGGATCCTGCAGTTACATTTCAGTCATGGTTAGCCGAGTATAAGACTGGAAAACGTAACTGGGGTCAGGGGGAAGCAATAATACAACATTACAAACATATAAATTCTGTAAGCAGTGGCATCGCCAAAAGGGTGCGGCCCACACCCGGGTGACACCTGCCAGAGGGGTGACACCCGTGGGTAGTGGCACCGCTAGAACCGCCCACTACCCTACACTCTCGGGTCTCGCTGGCTACCTCCTCCCTCAGCAGAGAAGATCGAAGCTGCCTCCCCCTCCTCTCTGGTTACATCCACACAGGAGGAGCCCAAGGGACACACACCGCTGTGTACAGAATATCCGTCCGTGCTGTTCTTAGGTATGTACACTTTACTATACAGTATGTAGATGAAAATTGGAAGCAGGCGCACTATGGGAGGGGAGAGGGGTGTCTATACTGATGGGGGTGTTTGCATTGAGGGGGGTTGTATATACGGATGGGGGTGTCTGCACTGATGGTGGGGTCTGCACTGAGGGGGGGGGGGGGTGTCTATACTGATGGGGGTCTGCACTGAGGGGGTGCCTGTACTGAGGGAGGGAGGTCTATACTGAGGGAAAGGGTCTGTACTTAGTGTGGGGGTCTTTACTGAGGAAAGGGGCTCTTGTACTGAGGGGGGGAGTCTGTAATGAGGGAGATCTGTACTGAGGGAGGTCTGTAGTTGAGGGGGGGGGGGAGTCTGTACTGAGGGGGGACTATAGTTGGTGGAAGGGGGGGGGGTGACAACAACCCTAGTGACACCACTGTCCGTAAGTGAAAACAATGTCACTACTGGCATTTATCCAAGAAAAAAAAAAGAAGTTAAGACACTAAGGTTTTACAAAAATGTGGTAAATGGTTTGTCTCAACACTCTTAATTTCCATTTTTGACAATTAGACAGCTTGGTCTGTTAAAATAAGTTTAATAACAGACTTACTGGCCAGATCACCATGTGAAAATAAAGGATATACATTCTGGATATGCACAATATAAAAATGCACAGAATAAGACAAACTTTGGACTGTTTATTACAACTAAGAAGAGGAAATATTTATTTACACATCAAAACTTACAAAAATCTGTGCCCAGGGGTTCTCCTTTAACCACTTCAATACCCGCCCATGTACATATGACGCCCACAAGGTGGATCTCCCATCCTGGGTGGGCGTTATATGACGTCCTCCCATTCCCGGCCGCCTAGGGGGCGCGTCGCCGGCGGCGCGCGCGCCCAAGGCATCGCTCGGGACCCGATGCGAGTGCCCGGCGGCCGCGATGTCCGCCGGGCACCCGCGATTGCCCGTTAAAACAACGGGACCGTGGAGCTGTGTGTGTAAACACACAGCTCCACGTCCTGTCAGTGGAGAGGAGACCGATCATGTGATCCCAGTACGGAGGAACACCGATCGGTCTCCTCCCCTTGTCAATCCCCTCCCCCCACAGTTAGAATCACTACCTTAGGGAACACATTAACCCCATGCAGCGCCCCCTAGTGTTAACCCCTTCCCTGCCAGTCACATTTACACAGTAATCACTGCAATTTTATAGCAACGATCGCTGTGTAAATGTGAATGGTCCCAAAAATGTGTCAAAAGTGTCCGAAGTGTCCGCCGCAATGTCGCAGTCACGAAAAAAAAAAAATCGCAGATCGCCGCCATTACTAGTAAAAAAAAATGCAATAAACCTATCCCCTATTTTGTAGACGCTATAACTTTTGCGCAAACCGATCTATATACGCTTATTGCGATTTTTTTTTTAACAAAAATATGTAGAAGAATACGTATCGGCCTAAACTGAGGAAAAAAAGTTTTTTTTTTTTTTTAAAAATTGGATATTTATTATAGCAAAAAGTAAAAAATATTGTGTTTTTTTTTCAAAATTGTCGCTCTTCTTTTGTTTATAGCACAAAAAATAAAAACCGCAGCGGTGATCAAATACCACCAAAAGAAAGCTCTATTTGTGGGAAAAAAAGGACGTCAATTTTGTTTGGGTGTAACATTGTACGACCGCGCAATTGTTAAAGCGACGCAGTGCCGAATCGCAAAAAGTGCTCTGGTATGGAAGGGTGTAAAATGGCCCGGTGCTGAAGTGGTTAATACACAGGATCCATGCTAATCTGCATGTAATACACTATTTTTAGGTTTGTGTGACTATTCCCATTTACAGGACTAATACGTTTTTCTACAGAGTGTAAATTACACTTGCATACAAAATGCATTTGCAGTATATATGTATGAATTAGATTGCTGCAATCATACAGATGAGGCAGTGGGGTTGATTTACTTAAACTGGACAGTGCAGAATCTGGTGCAGCTGTGCATGGTAGCCAATCAGCTTTTAACTTGTTCAATTAAGATTTGACAAACAACTGGAAGCCGATTGGTGATTACACTGCTCCAAAGATGCTGCTAGCAGGACTTTTTTTACCGTCCTGCTAGCGCACCACTCCCTCCGGTGTGAAAGCCCTCTGGTTTTCACACTGGAGTGAAAGGAGCCGATTTTTTCAGGCGCTATACAGGCGCTATTTTTAGCACTGTACAGACACCACTGGATGAATTTTAACCTTGTGGCAATGATTATTTACCATGTTCATGGATTGCTTTTCAAAGGACAGCAGAACAGCGGCTGCAAGGTGTTCAGTAGGTGATCCTACCACCTCCTAAATGTCTGTTTTTTCTTTTTTTTAATTCCAAGGGGGATTTTGTATTACCACACTGCAACTGGAATCAAGCATTTGACTGGTGTTTGTGACTTGCTTCCATCGAACTTAAAGGGCAGTTATGCAAGCTGGGTCAAAATGGCAGTGGCCACGAAGTAAGCCATTGCAGCCTTACTTTGTGAAAAGCCCCATCTGGCTGCAAAGCTAGTATTTAGCTGGGCGGTCAGGGGGAGGTAGAACCACGGCTCAACCATATGTTTTGATTACTCTCTAAACACCTGTGTCAAAGAGCCCGTAGATCTCTGCAGAATCTACATGCTAATCAGCAGCATAATAACCCACTAATAAGTAAGGGTTAACTATTTATGGTGTTGGAGGCATTGCTGTGTATATATTGCTCTCTATGCACAGCAAATTGCAATAGAATGAGCAGAGCAAAATGTCTCTGGTAAAAAAAGACACATTACAATGAACTTAAAGTTATGCGACGACAACAAACTAATTACGAGCACATTTGGTTTTATTGTACAACGTGCATACAACAGACAGTATTTACTGCAATGCTGTCCTTGCATTTAATAAATTAGCAAAAATCATCATGGCATAATTTAGTATTTATAATAAAGTCTGACACAGGCATCAAAATATTCTGTCTCTTGTCACTAGCAGCTGTGTGTGTACCACTAAAGCAGATGTCCCTTTTCTTTATTTTTATTTTTTTACAGACCATCCACTTGTGCATCATTTTCAATCTGACATTTTAGAGTAAGTCGTAAAATGTCTGGATGATCAGTGTATTCTGACAGTGGTGGCTGTCGCTATCAGAATACAATGTGAGGGGGGATTCCTTTCACCAACTTGTGTGGATGGAGGAATCTGTTGGCTGCTGGTTGAAGAAAAAAAAAAAACTGTATGGCCAGCTTTCTACTCACCTGTCCCTGATCCAGCAAGATATAACTACCTAGATAGCGGGGCCACTTGTAAAGATTGTCTAGACTGGCCCATTCTCTGTCATAGTTGGAAGCTCAAAATGCAATGCAGCATGAACCAAAGGATCAGTTACACATTAAAGAAAGCATTAAAAAAGGGAGAAGCAATTACGAGGGGGAAATAATCACCTTGTGCAAATATTTCATAATCCTGCGCAAAACTGGTCATATTAAAGTCACCACAAAATAAAAAAACAAACAACTAGAACATATATGTCACTTTTCCATTAAACTTGTTAACGTAAAGGCATGTTGTGCAGTAAGGTGATTATGATATCAAAAAAAGAAGACAACAGAATATAGTAACCTGTACAGTGTAAAGCCCACTATTGTAAGAAAAACCATACGTTTACCTTTTGGCTCTTGCTGTTCATCGTCGCTGTCTGAATTGTCCATGGTTACTATGTGCTTTGGTTTAATGTTTTCTAGGAACAATACAAAAGAAAATTGCATTTTATATAGATTACTAGATGTAAAATCATGTATGAATATCACAAAATTTATTTTATAGTCGATTGAATTTTGTGGATCACACTATCCTGTGTGACAATTATCAGGCTGGTAGACTACAGAAGTGAGAAGGTTGCCAGCTTTTACGGTTATAGGAAAGATGGAACGGACCCATATTATATGTTAGGTATGTTTATCCAAGGTGTTGTTTAGCTGCACTGACAAGTATTTTATAATCTAAACATCTTTTATTTAAGTATACACATTTAATGCAATGAGAAAACATTGGTTACCATCTAATGGAAGTCAATTTTGGTATTGTCCCTCACTAGCGAAAAAGTTAATCTTACTTTTTCCCTGCAACTTTTGACTGATCACCCATATCCTTATTATCTTTTTACATCCGTTAGCAAAGTGATGCAAGTTTTTGGTAAAATGCTACTATAGTTTGTGAAGCCATTAGGTTGTGGTGCCCAAATGGGACCTTCCCATCAATTTCATCCCACCCTTATCCTCTCTGCTTTGTAAATGCCACCCAACCTTCTTGGAAACTTTCAAAGTAGTGGGTTGGCCGAGTGGATAATTCAGAAAAATATCTCACATTCCTCATTGTGAACTAGTACCCTTTGTAGTGATGCACTGCTGACCTCTATTTTACCACTGATGGTGGCTGGTACAAAAGTTATTTGCATTAATGGTGTAGTCGACAGGACACAGAGACCGGTTTGTATTTTACATTTCCTAGAGGCTCCAGCTGTGAGATTTAATTATTAGTCAAGCTAACCAAAAGTATACATTATTACTGTTACTACTGTAAATCATCCATTACATGAACATGGTTGAAATACATGCACATTTAGTGTACCTATGTTCACTTTAAACTTACTAACGTGATCACAGAACTAAAGTTTACTTTAGGCCCACACTACCAGCATATCATTTTTTATTCACAGAGAGGACAATCTCACGTACACATTTAGAAACTGAATTTGAATAGTACAGCACCCAAGCATTGGTCTCAACTGTCCCTCATTTGGAAGGACTGTCACTCTTTCTACTTCAGTCTTTTGATTTATACTCATCTATAAAAATATGGAATTTAACTACTAAAACCGTTATTTTGCATTGACCTTTCATCCAACCACTAAATTATTTGATTTGTTATTTGGAGAACCAAAATTCTAACATTACAGGCACATGGCTAAATCAAACCTTATACTTGTGTTAAAGCTTTGTGAATTGAGCCTATTGTCCCTGCAAATTTGGCCTCTAGAAAAGGGTGCGCTTCCCTATGCACCAAAAGGCCACTTATCTAAAACGTAACCTTTGTTATAAATCATAAAAAGTTATGCAATAACCACAACAGGTAATGCTATATAATTCTACTGCTTGTTTTGCTAGTAAATGTTAGCAGCAGACAAACTTTTATGTTAGCAAAACTGATCTATTCTTAATTTTAAATATGGCTGCAAGACAAAAATGAAGGTATTTTGCTGTGGGTGAAGTAGAAAGGGCCTTTACAAATGTATTAATGAATATTACATTATAATAAAAAAAAAATTATATACCCAAAAGTCAACACAATATGTAGTATCGAATACATAATATTTAAAGGTTTCAAGATAAACATCAATAAATTCACCATTGCTAAAGGAATTTCCTATGACAAGAAAAGAATGGAAATGTGAATAAATGTATACTGAAGGGGCTGTTTGCTTTTGTGCAAGTCACTATGTTGAACACGTCAGAGACTAAATATAGATTACAATAGGAAATGAAAATGTCAATGTTAACAAATTATATATATGTTTCTAGTGTATGACTAAAGCATCCTGAAGACTAGGGTTGCACAGATACCGATACTGGTATCGGTGCCGATAGTAGGTATTTTTGCGAGTATCAGTGCTCACGAAAATGCTCCGATACCCTAACCCAATACCCAAAGTGACATGAACTGGACACGTCAGTCGCAGCCTGTCAGCTACACCTGTACTAGGATCGGGGCTTTTTAATAGCTTGTCTCCCTGAGTGCAGTGACAAGGGAGATGCTGGAGAACCAGCTAGTACGGTCAGGGGTAGGAGGGGGGCCTCAGAAGGTAGGCTGCACTTTCTCTGACTTGACCATGATGCCAGGATGCCGAGGTCCTCCGATGATCTGGCTCCAGAGAGGCAGCGCTTGCAGTGGGGTATGTCTGTGTAAGAGCCGGCCAGGTACTTTACATTCGTACAAAGAATGGTAAGGCATGTGCACGATGTAGCTTTTAAGGGATGGGGCAGAAGATAAAGGCAGTAGAGGAGGTGTGAGCACGAGCCAGAGCTGAGGAGGGGTGGATGGGGGATCATAATACAGTGGAAAGGAGTGGTGGAGGAGAACTGAACCCTGCACTCTCTATGTTCTGTACCTTAACCCTGCACTCTGCATGTAATGTGCCCTGCACTCTGTATGTAATGGACCCTGAACTCTGCACTCTATATGTTCTGTTCCTGAACACTGCACTCTGCATGTAATGTGCCTGAACCCTGCCCTCCTAACCCCCTGTACTGTGCCCTCCCTGTGTTGCATCCTCATTCCCTCTACCAGCTGTCACCTCTACCCCCATGTCTCCCAATGACCCTCCCATCCCAACCATCTCTCCCCCAGCAATCACAGCCTTTCCATTCCAACTCTTCCACCTCACAATCCCTATTTCACCCCACCCTCACTAACCCCTCTACTCCCCCCCTGCCCTCACCCCTGCCCTCACCCAACTCCCAACCCCCACTCTTCCTAGGCAATAGGTATCGGTAATTGGTATCGGTGAGTACTTGAAAAAAAGGCATCGGTGCTCGTACTCGGTGTTAAACAAGTGGTATCGGTGCATCCCTACTGAAGACCAAATGTGACACATTTTACTTGCAATACCTAAACTTAAACTGTGTTCCACTTACATTCAGGATATTTTCTTTACTAAAAATTAACGTGTTTCTGAAGGCCTAAGGTTTTTACCTCTATGCATTAAGAAAAAATCTTCTGTGCCACAGGATGACTTATTATTATTATTATACAGGATTTATATAGCGCCAACAGTTTGTGCAGCGCTTTACAACATGAGGGCAGACAGTACACTTACAATACAAATCAATACAGGAGGGATCAGAGGGCCCTGCTCGTTAGAGCTTACAATCTAGAAGGGAGGGTCAAGTGGAAACAAAAAGGTAATAACCAGGGGTCAAGTCCTGGGGAAAAAAGTAAGGGAACTCCCACCCAAGATCCACTCGCCCACCAAATAAAAAAAATGATACGCTCATATGCACGAACGCTTCAAAAGTGGTATTTTTCATCCAAATTTCGTATTGTGTTTATGAAGCTTAACTGTTAGTACATAAAAAAAAAACAATCCTCAATAAATATGGTAATTCTCTGAATAATCAGCATTCATTCAATTGTGCTTCCATGCAAATGTGAACATCATGTTCTGATCTTTATTGGGGAATGTTATTTTGTATATAGAGTGTTTATGTGGTGAGTTTACACTTTTCATTGAACAGACTTTGGATAACACAGGGTTAAACGGAAAGGTCATAAATGAACTGCACATTATCTGGACAGAATGCTTGGGGAGATAGTGATGTGTTCCTGCTTAGGAGATGTATGTTAGCTTGGGGGGCTGAAAACTCTGCAGGGCTCCAACACACACTCGCTGCTATTCCAACCCTTCACATATTTCCACATAAACTTCCCTCCTGGCATTAAACTTTGCCAGGTATTGTGCTCAGCTTACCACCCCAAACTGATGTCCCTCCCTCAGCTCACCTCTCTCCCTGCATGTCCTGTGAGCAGAATAGCTGTGCTCCTCCTCTGGGTTCCCTCATCATATGGCACTGAAGATAGAGGAGGGGGGGATTCAGCGGGACACACAGAGAAAGTATGCAGGAGACTGGGGGGGGGGGGGGGAATGAGGAGACAGAAAATCAGGAGGGGCCAGCGGGGTGGAGCGCATCACGAGAGGTCTGACTAAATACAATCTCTTAGCAGCAGGGACCTGATCTACCTGTCAGCTAGCTGTGATTGACAGGTAGATCGAAGCGGAAGCTGTCATGGGGCCCCCTACTGGCAATTCCTGAATGGTCAGGTGTGTGGCACTTACTATTGCGAGCTGTGTCGGCAGCTGCTGGTGTAGCCCTGCCACACAGCTCACATACTTCAAAGTCTTGCGGGACACGGCTGCTAACGGGAACTAAGTTCCTGTTGTGGAAAAAGTACAGGAACTCCGTTCCCATGCGTTCCTGCAGGACTTGAGCCCTGGTAATAACTGTGGGGGATGATCAGATGGAGAAAATGAAAATACATTTGTTAGGTGTGGGTAGGATAGGCTTCTCTGAAGAGAAGGGTTTTCTGGGATTGGGGTAAGGCATTCCATAGGATTGGAGAGGCTTTGGAAAAGTCCTGGAGGCGAGCATGAGAGGAGGTGACAAGGTAGCTAGAGAGCAGAAGGTCTTGAGAGGAACGAAGAGAACGAGTAGGTTGGATCCGTTTTTCGTCCAATCCCCCATAGCAGAGAGCGGAGATCTGACAGGTCGGTCTCTCCACAGTGAGCAGAGACAGACCTGTCATCCTCCAGCTCAGCAGGGATCAACAGAGCGATCCCCGCTGAGCAAACGGAGTCTGTGAAAAACAGACATTATGTGTGAAAGAGCCCTTAGTGTAGCAATATGGTTAAATTTAATGAAGGTACAACATTTAGCAACATATTGCTACACTTAAGAGGAGCCCCTCTTCTCTTTAATACTCTGTAGCTCCTGCTGGATTTTGCTTATAATCCCCCTTGTGGATGGACATTTTATGGTTACACAACCTGGCATTTTTATATGGATTATAAACGGAAGGCCCTATGAATAAATGGTCGTGGAACGAATCATTTGAGTTTCTATTATTTCTTATGAGGAAATTTGCTTTGATATACAAATGCTTTGGATTACAAGCATGTTTCTGGAAAAAATTTTGCTTGCAATACAAGGTTTTACCGTTTGTTTATTATTTTTTTTAGTAAGGTCTATGATACAAAACCAATGCAACTAAAAAAGATTTTGAGATTAAAAAAAAAAAAAAAACACGGTTGAGTAATTAAAGTGATTGTAAAGTCTTATTTTTTTTTAAAACAACAAAAAAGGTTTATACTTACCTGTCGATTTGCACAGAGCGGCCCAAAACTTTTTCTTCTGGGCTCCTCCACGTGCCTTCATGGTTCCTCTTCCCTTCTGAGTGTCCCCATAGCAAACCGCTTGCTATAGGGGCACTCGTGCAGGCTCAATCAAGACACACACACAGCATGGCTCGGCTCCGCCATCTCCTTCTTTATTACAGGATTTGATTGACAGCAGTGGGAGCAAAGCCAGTGAGAGAGGAGAGAGAAGACAGGGCTGCTACAGACAGGTAAAGCTCTGGATCGAGTGTGGACTTGGTAAGGTAAGGTAAGGGAAGTGAGGGGGCAATACTGCTATCTAAACATTTTTTTACCTTTACCACCTGCCGACCAGCTCATGCTGATATACATTGGCAAAATTGCTCTGCTGAGCGAAACCCCCTATGGGTACATTGTAACCTTTAAGAGCCGCTAGGGGGCCTGTGTGCCCGCTGCATGGCGGGGGGGGGGCCCGATCGCGGGCACGAGCGCCAGCACAGGGATTTATGTGTGTAAACACACAAATCCCTGTTTAGTCAGGGGAGAGGAGACATATAGTCTAATTAGGAACAACGATACGTCTCTTCCCCCAGTCAGTACTATCCCCAGAAACACTAACTAGGGAACACAGTTAAACCCTTGATCGCCTCCTAGTGTTAACCCCATCCCTGTCAGTGACATTTACACAGTAATCAGTGCCTTTTTATAACACTGATCGCTGTATAAATGTCACTGGTCCCAAAAAAGTGTCAAAAAAAGTGTCCGATCTGTCCGCCACAATATCGCAGTACCGCTAAAAATCGCAGATCACCGCCATTACTAGTAAAAAAAAAAAAAAAATTATAAAAATGCCAAAAATCTTTCCCATAGTTTGTAGACGCTATAACTTTTGCGCAAACCAATCAATATACACTTATTGCAATTTTTTTTACCAAAAAGATGTAGAATATATATTGGACTAATTGAGGCGATTGAGTTTGCATTGCAACGCTATACAAATCATTCATTTATTCATAAACTCATGAATAAATGTGTTTTTTAAAAACATTTTTGGGGATATTATAGCAAAAAGTTAATATTGTTTTTTGTTCAAAATTGTCGCTTTCAAATACCACCAAAAGAAAGCTCTATTTGTGGGAAAAAAAGGACGCAAATTTTGTTTGGGTACAGCATTGCACGGCCGCGCAATTGTTAGTTAAAGCGACGCAGTGCCAAATTGTAAAAAGTGCTCTGGTCAGGAAGGGGGTAAAATCTTCCGGGGCTGAAGTGGTTAAAGCAATGAATGCATTAGGTTAAAAAAAGTGTTAGGCTTTGGAACCACTTTAACCACTTCAGCCCCTGAAGATTTTACCCCCTTCCTGACCAGAGCACTTTTTGCGTTGCTTTAACTGACAATTGTGCGGTCGTGCAACGTTGCACCCAAACAAAATTGACGTCCTTTTTTTCCCACAAATAGAGTTTTTTTTGGTGGTATTTGATCACCTCTGCGGTTTTTATTTTTTGCGCTATCCCCCAAAAATATATAAAAATATTTTTTTTCCCTCAGTTTAGGCCGATATGTATTCTTCCACATATTTTTGGTTGAAAAAAATATCGCAATAAGCGTATATTGATTGGTTTTGAACAAAAGTTATGGAGTCTACAAAATAGGGGATAGTTTTATGGCATTTTTTTTTTTTTTTTTTTACTAGTAATGGCGGCGATCTACAATTTTTAATCGGGACTGCGACATTATGGCGGACAATTTTGCCACATTTTTGGGACCATTGGCATTTTTACAGCGATAAGTGCTATAGAAATGCATTGATTACTGAAAAAATGTCACTGGCAGTGAAGGGGTTAACCATTAGGGGGCAATCAAGGGGTTAATGTGTTCCCTATTCTGTGTTCTAACTGAAGGGGGGAGGGGACTGTGTAGGGGAGATGACAGATCGCTGTTCATACTCTGTATGAACAGACGATCTGTCTGTTTGTTCTCCCCTCAGAGAATCGGAAACTGTGTGTTTACACACACACACAGGAGATCCCGGTCCTCAGTGTGCCCCAAGCGATCGCAGGAGCCCGGCAGTGATCATGACCGCCGGGCACTCGCAGGGGCTCCGTGGGTGAGTAGGGGGCGCGTGCACACCCCTAGTGGCCTAATCTAGAAGTGACGTAACATGACGGCGATTCATGCAGCCGAGCCATGTTGCCGCAGTAAAACTGCGGCGGCTGGTCGGCAAGCGGTTAAAAGTAAACAGTCTAATATGTAGGCATATGTTCTGCTGTATAGGATCACTTTACCATAATAATGTAGGTGAGTCCAGCAAAATGTGATAATTCCATTTTAAAAAAAGATGCTGGTTTGGTGGTCGGCATCATAGATAGATATAGATATAGATATATATATATATAATCTATCTATATCTATCTATCTATCGCACACACACATACACATACACACACACACATACATACAAACACACATATCAGGAATTCTGGTGGCGAGACTTGCACAGCTACCATCCAACTTCTGTTTTCAAAACAAAAGGTAAAGAGATCACATCAGATTGTAATGTGTATTAAATAACTAAGATGTTATATACAGTCTGTTGTAAAATATACTGCATCTCAAAAAGAGAACAAAGTAGTGTAAAAGCATTATACACATTTTATGATTTATATAAAAATACTAATTTGCGAGTAAGAGTTACCCAGTTCTTCTTCCATTGTAGATCCGGCATTATGGCTGGAAACTCCAAGAACTCTGTTGAAGAGTATTGAGAATGCACTACCCCAGACACCTGAAAGAAAAGAAAAGTTTTTTTTGAGGCATAATTGTTTAATTAATTGGTTACATGCATATAATTAAGGTTAAAGGAAAGAGAGTGGTTTGTATATAGTTTCTTAATTTATTATAGTTATAACCAAAACCAAATTTGTATAAAAAAAAAAAATTATTTTTAGTTTAAGTTTTCTTTTTAAATTGTCTTTTTTGTTTATAGCGCATACAAATAAAAACCACACCAAAATAAAGCTCTATTTGTGGGTAAAAAAGGACATAAATTGTATTTGGGTACAGCATCAAACGACCGCACAATTGTCAGTTAAAGTAGTGCAGAGCCATATTGCAAAAAATGGCCTGGTCATGAAGGGGGGGTAAACCTTCTGGGGCTTAAGTGGTTAATTTTACACACATGGGTGAATACAGTGGGGAAAATAATTATTTAATCCCCTGAAAATTTTGTAAGTTTGCCCAATCCAAAAAAGGTAAAGGGTCTATAATTTTTATCATAGGTGAAAAGGATAGACAAAGAATATCAACCAAAAATCCAGAAAAAACACATGATACAAATGTTATAAATTGAGTTACAGTTCGGTGATTAAAATAAGTATTTGATCCCCAAGCAAAACATGACTTAGTACTTGCTGGAGCCACAGAGGTAAGACGTTTCTTGTACTTAGCGACCAGGTTTGCACACATCTCAGGAGGGATTTTGGTCCATTCTTCTTTAGAGATCTTCTCTAAATCCTTAAAGTGGCTGTAAAGGCAGAAGTTTTTTTTTATCTTCATGCATTCCATGCATTAAGATAAAAAGCCTTCTGTGTGCAGCATCCCGCCTCAGCTCCTCTAACACTTACCCAGGGTCCCTCTCTGTCCAGTGATGTCCACGAGTGTCTCCGTTGTCCGACATTCTCCCTCCTGGTTGGCCAACTGATTTTGACAGCAGCGGCAGCCAATCAGGGGAGAGAGGGGGCGGGCGGGTTGAGTGTCCGTGCCTGAATGGACACAGGGAGCTGTGACTTAGCTAGGGTGCCCCCATAGCAAGATGCTTGCTGTGGGGGTACTAAACAGGAGGGAGGGGCCAGGATCACAGAAAAGGGACCTGAAAAGGAGAGGATCCGGGCTGCTCTGTGTAAACCCACAGAGCAGGTAAGTATGGCATATTTCTATAGGAAAAAAATCAAGACTTTACAATCACTTTAAAGGTTTCTTGGCTGTCGCTTGGCAACTCAAGGTTTCAGCTCCCTCCATAAGTTTGCTATAGGATTAAGGTTTGGAGACTGGCAAGGCCACTCCATGGCCTTAATGGGCTTCTTCTTGAGCCACTCCTTTGTTGCCTTGGCGGTATGTTTTGGGTCATTGTCATGCTGGAAGATGTTCTGGCTGAGGGAAGAAGGTTCTCTTTCAAGGTTTTACAATACATTGCCCCATACATTGGCTCCTCAATGCGGCAAAGTCTGCCTGCACAGCCCCAAAGTATAAGGTTTCCACCTACGTGCTTGACTGTAGGGGTGGTGTCCTTAGGGTCATAGTCAGCCTTCTTCTTCCTCCAAACATGGCGAGTCCCCCTCCTCAAGAAGGCACATGTACAATCATGCCAATGAACATATAAATGATTAGAGAAGGATTGAGAGAAAGTGCTGTGGTCAGATGACACCTGTCAGGGCTCAGCCCTTCCTTCTCTGAGCTGGCTGCTCAGCTGTCGGCTAATTGCCAGCTCCCATCTCTCTCCACAGTTACTCAGCTGTTGATATCCTGCTCGTCTGTCCTGCCTACTTAAGCCGTCCAGTCCAGAGGAGCTCTGCCTTCGCCTTGGTCAACATCAAAAGAAACCGCCTGGGTTCCTGTTTAAAAGACTAGCTTTGCTGACATCCCTTCTGGTTCCGGATCCTGCTTGCTGCTCCACCATTTTGATCTCGGACTTCTGGCTTGGCTGATTATCCATTCCGGTTACTGAACTTTGGCTAGGTTTGTCTACAATGGTTCTTTTTACTTTTATTATTAAACAAGTGTGATTTAACTGTACTTCTGTCTTGGTCTGATTTCATGGTTTCTGACAAGACCAAAACTGAGTTCTTTGGCATTAACTCCACTCGCCGTGTTTGGGGGAAGAAAAGTTCTGACTATGACCCCAAGAACACCATCCCTACAGTCAAGCATGGAGGTGGATACATTATGCTTTGGGGCCATTTCTCTGCCAAGGATACAGGCCGACTGTCACATTGAGGGGCATATGGACAGGGCCATGTATTGTAAAATCTTGGATGAGAACCTTCTTCCCTCCGCCAGAACAATGAAGAAGGGTCGTTGATGGGTCTTCCAGCATGACAATGACCCAAAACATACTGCCAAGGCAACAAAGGAGTGGTTTAAGAAGAAGCACATTAAGGTCATGGAGTGGCCTAGTCCGTCTCCAGACCTTAAGCCTATAAAAAAAAAAAAAAAAAAAAATGTATGGAGGGAGCTGAAACTGAGTTGCAAAAAAACCTTAAGGATTTAGAGAAGATCTATAAAGAGTGGACCAAAATCCCCCCTGAGATGTGTGCAAACCTGGTCACCAACTCCACCAAGTACCAAGTCATGTTTTGCTTGGGGATCAAATACTTCACCGAACTACAACTTAAATTTATAGTATTTGCTTTATGTGGTTTATTTTTCTGAATTTTTCGTTGAAATTATAGACCCTTCATTTTTTTGTAAATGGGCAAACTTACAAAATCTGCAGGGGATCAAATAATTATTTTCACCACTGTAAGTCAAACCAGTCCTTACTGAATGGCTTTGTCAAAGGTCTTAAGCCCCATACACACGGTCGGACTTTTTCATCAATTTGGTCCGATCGGACAAGGTTGTTGAAAAATCAGACCGTGTGTATGCACCATCGGACAGTGTTCGTCGGTTTGTCCGTCGGACAAAGTCTTATCTCCTGCTGGAAAGATTTGCCGTCAACCCGGTCCGATCACACCAAATCCGATCGTGTGTACGGTTGTCCGACCGGACAAAGTGCTACGCATGCTCAGATCACATTACAAGACCAAGGCTATTGGCTACTAGCCTCTACGTAGTCCCGTCGTAGGCAACAAACGTCACCACGTTCAGAATGATCGGATTTTCCGACAACTTTGTCCGACCGTGTGTACGCAAAACCAACATCGGACAAAGTATGACGGACATGGTCCGACGGACCTGGTCCGCGGATTGTCCGACCGTGTGTATGGGGCTTTAGAACTATAATGTGAGTCTAATGGCAGGTAGCTTCTGCTGTACCGTTTTGTTTAGATAGCCCATAGTGCTCTGGGAATCCTTATCTTTTAATCGCCTTTGTGCAAAACAACGGTTGTATACTGGTATAAAACCTCAGTTTAAAATGTATTCAGAAATTGAGGTTTATATTCCTTTTTTGCTTGTAAAATGATTTTATATCTGGATATCTGTGTCTGGATTTACACAGAAACAGAGGCACACATACAGCTCTGCAGCTCAGATTGGCCCTCTTATTACTCACCCCCCCACTCCCTTCCTGGCAAACTCTCACGAGAGAGAGAGAGGTGTGCATGATGTCATAAGCCTAGGCTTTTTACCAGACAAGAAACAGGAAGTGGGCTGTAGAAGGTATTTACTGGAAGAAAAAAAATGTTTTACTATCCAAAGTTAAAACAAGGGCAGAGGGCAGCTGCACAAGTACACAAAAAGCTCCATATGCATCCTTTAGGCATTGGCCAAAAAAACTCACATCAAGCACAATACAGCTCTACGCTGCTGTCAGGCATGGTTTACTTTCAAGTTTCCTCCCAGCTGTTATGCTGCACTGTGCTGTCACACCATTCTGGAGGGTATTGGTGCATCTGCACAGTGGAGTAAAACAGCTGGGAAGAAAACATTGTAAACCATACCCACTACCGCCATGTAGTGCATTGTAGATGGGTAATAATTTTAAAGACTTATTTTATCCAAATAAAAAATCTTTTTGTTACCTTAGTATAACTGATTTTACTCACCCATTAGAAAACGTAGTGGATATTCTTCATATTTCTTAATAACTGATCCCATATAAAACTTACTTCCAAAAAGCTCAGGGGGCATAAATGTGCCATACTTTGCCATCCCTATTTCATAGGGAGTAAATTCCACCCAGTCTGCAAGTAAAATGGTATTGAATCAGGTGGATATAATTGGAAGGTATAATAGTATAAAATCAGTATTGTCTTTAAATATAAACCATCAGCCAAAACCAACCTAAAATCACACATAGAATTACATAGAATAGATTTAATATAGATGCAAAACATTTTAATTTTTATTTTTTTATTATAGTTGTATTAAAACAAAAATCCAGTAAGTGAAAGAAAGCATTTGCAACGTGCCACTCTCACTCCATGTGATTTTTCAAAGTGATTTGATCCGACAGTGATTAAACTTGGGCAGTGGCGTCTGACCTGATAAGTTGCACTATACCGTATTCTCTACTACATGTTGTTTGTAATTTGCCCTGGACTGCCACAGTCCACGCAATGTACATTACATACCCCTGACACTTTCTGTACACTGTGCTAATTGTTACATAATCTGGACCACTGCATTCTGCACATTGTGCTACAATTTACATACTGCGGACTTCTGCAAAATGTATGCGGTTTGTATGTTACAGTGGATGACTTGGTGGTTGTAAAGTCACATCTATTAATTACTTTGTTCCTCTCCGTTTTAGGTTAATGTTTAGCACAGTGTGTCTGTTTTCTTAAAATTATAATACTAAATAACTTTTGCACAGTACTGCTGAGCAGTTAGGCCCTTCCCGATCTAAGAGAGCACAGTGAAAGGGGCTGAGATTCCCTTCTGATGTATGCAAAATGGAATAGGGAGGACACGTGACTGCACAGCAGCACTGTGCAAAGAAGATATTTAGCATTATAATTTTAAGAAAACATGTTGGTTTTATATCTTTGATTTGGATGTTAGATGTTGCACTGAGTAAAAATAGCTGGATAAAATAAAAGCTGTGTCTTCATTTCAGGCTGCAAAGCAACAACATTTGATTTTATATGTGGGGTGGGGGGGTTATTCTTTTCTATACCCACTGTATATTTTTTTTAAATAGGAAGCTTTGTTAAAGCCTGAATAAAAAATCCCAGTTAGCAATCTGCATATCTTTCTACAATGCGAAGACCAAAGCCCTAGCAACAAGGTCTGACATGGGCATTGCTAAGTGAGAGTTTTTCATCCAGGCTTCCAGAGGGGCCCAAATGGCCTACAGGTATGACAATGAAATAAAATAAACTAATGAAAAACATTTTTTTTTTTTTATATCTACTGGGGTCCGTTGACGGCAAGCTACTTTAAAGGAAAAGGTGAACAATCAATCTTTCGCTGCCAGGCCTTCCCTCCTATTTTTTTTTACCTTCAGTGGCCAGACCATTGTTGTAATTTTTACCTTTGTTGTTTACCACTATTTTTCAATTACAACTATGAAATTTAAAGCACAAGGCCTGTAGAACAAAAAGATGGCGTTACAGATTTTTGCATGTCCTATGGTAGTTGTTAAAATGTTTATCTAACCTATATTTTAAATATAAAAAAAAACACTGAAATCATTATTAGCACCCACAAATACAAAATAACTTCCAAAATGATTACAAAATCTAAATAAAACAGTATTAGTGCCGGTTCACATTGGGGCAACACGACTTACAGCGCGACTTAGCAAGGCAACTTGGAAGCAACTTGGAAGCAACTTCAACGTGACTTGGAAGCAACTTCAACATGACTGAGTTATTTACAACACAACTTCAAGTCGCCCCCAGACCAGGCGACTTTGGCTGTGACCAATCACAGAATAATCAGCTCTCTGGCAGGGTGGGGTTTGCCTGAGTAAACAAATTTCTATTCCTGTAAAGTCGCTTCAAAATAGATGGAGATCCGACTTGGAGGCGACTTCCATTGAAATCAATGGGTACAAGTCACCTAGAAGTCGGATTGAAGTAGTACAGGAACCTTTTTTGAGCGACTTCAGTAGTGTGCATTGAGACGGCTCCATAGATTAACATTACAGCGTGACTTGGGACGACTAGGGGCGTCTCGGAGCGACCTGAAGTCGGATCCTGAGTCGCCCTGGTTTGAACTGGCACTTAATGTTATTAAATAATAAATATTTGTAAACTTTAATTTGCACCTTTTAATAAAAAGGTGAAATCAAGGGAAAGCAAAACTGTAAATAGGCAACTGAAAGCTTAAAACAAAAAACAACTTATCTTTACATACACTTAACCTGTTGACCTGGCAACATATATGTGGCAGGCTTTATGCCATGTTACCACATATATGCATACAGCAGGTGTCACCGTTTTGTGCTGGGAGCATGCTCGATATGTCCCAGCGGCATCACTAGGGGGTGGCTAATGAAGCTAGAGCCCTGAATCTGGGCCCGTAGCCCTGAGTCCAGGGCTGGCCCTACGGTGAGAGAGTCGCAGACTGCATGACACAGCACTGTCCTACACAGCCGTGGCACTCACTGAGTCTGCACTCCATGCTGACATCCAAAGGCCAGAGATGATTATGAGAGCGAGTTTCCACCCTTGCTCTGCCCATATCAGAGTCAGGAGGAAGTTTCTCACATGAGCTCCTGAGCTGTGGAGGCGGTAGGTGAGTGCAGACCACGGAGGAGGGGGAGGGGGAAACTCTGTACTACCCTAGCCTGTCTTCTGTATATCCAGCCTCTCTGAATACCCTAGCCTGTCTTCTATATATCCTAGGCTATCTGTATGTAGCAATCCGCATCTTGTGGCAGGTAATGTGAAAAGCTCTCTCGTAACCCAGACGTTAGGGGGGGCAGTTTGGGAACCGTGATGTAATGATAATAAAAATATATATATATATATATATATATATATATATATATATATATATATATATATATATATATATATATATATATATATATTATATATATACACACATACACACACACACATTATATGTGTAAGCCCGCCCAAGCGTATGACCTTCTTTACTTCACTGCTATGGGCTCTAGCCCCAGATCTTTTGTAGACCTAGCAATGCCCCTAATGTGTCCTCAGCTTCATGTCATTGACAGCTCCTGGTCACTGTTCCATTGTCACTGTTCCATTGGGAGCTAGTAGAGTGGGCTACCGTTCATGTGACCCGTGACTGTCAGGAAATTATCTAAACCTACAATTTCTGCTGTGTCTTGCAGTATCTCTTCTTGCAGAGCAAACTGAGATGCTGGACAGCTCCCTGGACAATCTTAAAGTGGGAGTCCCGCGAAAATTATTATTATATTTTTTTTGGCCGCTGCCATCTTTGGTATGGGAATCAGGAAATGAAGCCTTGTGGCTTCACTTCCCAGTTCCCTACTGCGCATGCACGAGTCGCGCAGCACAATACAAATGGTCCGTGCTGTCTCTGGGACCCGTGTGTCCCAGCAGACAGTGCGGTGGGACGGGAAAAGGCATAGACTCCCATGGGAGTCTATGCCCAGAAGTGGGTGCAAATACCTGTCTTAGACAGGTATCTGCACCCCCCTCCCCCCTGAAAGGTGCCAAATGCGACACCGGAGGGGGGGGGGGGGGGGATTTCGAAAAACAGAGGTTACATTTTTGTGTGAATCTCCGCTTTAACTTGAACATTGTTTCTTATGACCCTTGAACTCTTTGCTCCTCCAATGAACTTCCTATTTAACCCCCTTTACACCGACTTAACAAACATATGGGCTTTTTTCCGTGGGGACGCATATTTGCTGCATGGTGCGCTTCCAGCACAGAGACTTGAGTCTCACTGTGAGCCCTGGGCCCCGTACTAATGATTGGAACCCAAGAACTTGAGGTTCTGGGTCACCTGATCGCTGCAATAGCCTCTGATTGGCTATCACAGTGATCAGTCACTATGAAGCCCGTCTGTGGTTTCTTCTCTGTTAATGGAGGAGAGGGATACATCGTATCCCTTTCTTTCCTTGCAGAGAAAAAAAAAAGTGTAAAAAAAAAAAAAGTGTAAAAAAAAAAAAAAAATAATAATAATTAAGTATAATAAAAATAAAACTACCTAGATCAAGGTTTGATCTAAGTCATTGCCAGGGATAGTGTTTAGGTCAAAGGTCGGGGGCAGTATTTAAGATTTTTTTTTTTTTTTTTAGCATATCAGTGTTTTAGGTGGGATAAATAAAGCAAAATTAACACAATTTTTTTGGGCTATACTCAGGGTACATAGAACAACTAACACACATATGTGGTATCACTGTGATCATCAGGAGCAGGAGAATTATTTTTGGGTTGTTCTTTGGTAAAAGGTTATGGTAGTACCAAGAAATATGCAGCCAATCATTATTTTGTTTTACTATAATATTATTTTTGACAATAATTAAAAAAAATAAAATAAATCAGGAGATATCCATTACCATTTACCAACAAATGAAAGCCCAATTTGTTCTGGGAAAAAACAAGGTATAATACATCTGTATGTACAACGTAGTTGTGATATGTACAGTTTTAATAACACATGTAAAAGTTGCAAAATTGTGCCAAGGCCTTTAGATTTGTTTTACCCTTAGGCACGAAGGGGTTAAAGGTTAAATTCACCTTTAACATGTTAGATGTTACACCCATTTTGTAAACTGATTAATATACCACTCTCCGGCCCTTTGTGAACAAACTGCCGCCTGCTACAGACATTTAAAATTTTGGACTCACCAGTTCAGAGCATATAATATTTGGTTGTAGCAGGAGGCAGTTTGTTTGCCGAGAGGCTGGATAGCGGTACAATAATAAGTGTCTGCAGCATGGTGGAGCTTCCTTGCAAGTTTGGGGTTTGGAGATCTGGTCAGGATCAATGACGTCCTCAATGCTGAGAAATACAGGCAGATATTAATCAATCAAGCAATATCATCAAGGGACACGTGTGTTTGGCCCCAAATTTATACTGTAGCAGGACAATGACCGCACAATTGGATGCAGCCAATTTCATTAAGAACCACCTTCAGTGTGACAAGAAGAACAAGGAGTTGTTTGGCTCCCACAGAGCCCTGATCTCAACATTGAGTCTGTCTGGGATTACATGAAGAGACATAAGGATTTGAGGCAGCCTACATCCACAGATGATGTGTGGTTAGTCCAAGATGTTTGGAACAACCTACCTGCCAAGTTCCTTCACAACTGTGTGCATGTGTACCCAGAAGAACTGAAGAATTGATGTGGTTTTGAAAGCAAAGGGTGGTCACGCCAAATATTGATTTAATTTGTATTTCTCTTTTGTTCATTTTGCATTTTGTTAATTGATAAAAAATAAACTATTAACTTGTCTATTTTTAACTTGTCTATTTCTCAAAGCATTCTTAAATTGACAGCATTTTTCACACCTGCCTAAACCTTTTTTACAGTACTGTATATCTACCTATGGTTCCGGTACCATCAATGTATTACTTCAAGCATTCCAAACAAAGGGCACAGTGCAGAACATGGCTTGGTTTGTCAGTAATAAGGAAAGATCTGCTGCAGAGAAACCAGAACTTATACTGGTGACTGACCCTTTGTCTGCCTTGTTTTGGGGCACAGCTATCAGACCTACTTCTTATTTAGAAGTTGGCAAGTAGCATGTCCAAACCACCTGTTAAAGAACTGGGAAGAGTCTCAAGTTGATCTCACATGGAACAATCATTTTTCTTTGATTAGCCAGCACTAGGTTTGTCTGGCAGAAGATCATTTCCATAGATAAAAAACATGCTATGTACTGAGCTGTGTATTCCTGCTTAAGAAATTACCAGATGAGAGGCCAGCCTAATGCCGCGTACACATGATCAGAATTCTCGTCGGAAAAAACTCTGACGGTTTTTCCGACGGAATTCCGCTCAAGCTGTGTTGCCTACACACGATCACACCAAATTCCGACGGTCAATAACACAGCGGCATAAAACACGTTCGACAGCACTATAAAAAGGGAAGTTTAATGCTTCCGAGCATGCGTTGAATTGTTTCCGAGCATGCGTCGGAATTTTGCGTGTCGGAATTGCATACACACGATCGGAAAATCCGATAGAAAGGTTTTCCATCGGAAAAATTAAGAACAGGTTCTCAATCCAAAGTCCGTCGGAAATTCCGACAGAAAAAGACCGTTGGGCATACACACGGTCGGAAAATCCGATGAAAAGCTACCATCGAACTGTTTTCATCGGAAAATTCCGACCGTGTGTATGCCGCATAACAATTACAACCAGAATACTAGACCAGAATACTAGACTGGTGAGCAATGCCAGGGTGTGTAACAAAAGTCCTGGATAGGAAAGATGTAGCTTAATAAAGTACTTCATGCTCATGGTTTAGTTTAAACTGGAACTGATAGCTTATAGTGACTTCAGCAGCTACTCTTTTTTATTTTTAATGGAATGAAGAAAATATCACAAACACCATTTTTAAATATAGAATTGCAGGTATTAACCTAAATGTATTATACAGAAACATTAAGTTTTGTTTTTACTAAATTGTACCAAATGATTAATAAACAGCCACATAGAAAAGCAATTTTAAAACTATTTCTAATTATTATATATCAGCTATACACAGCTGCAATCTTTGCATGCTGATATGATCAAATTCATTATGTGGTTAAAATGTTATTATATGCTTCCTCTTTCACATATAATCTATAATATGAATGAATATAAACCAATTTAAAGGACAACCGCAGTTATCAATTGTCGCAATAGCAATTTCATATAGGTTCTGAACCTCATTAACAACAGTAAATTTATTGCTTGAAAACACACCTGGGTAAATCAGTTTTGGGTCACAAAAAACAAAAAATGCAGATCACTTTTTTAATGTGCTTTTAATGCATTTTTGGTATGCTTTTTGGTTTCCTGAATGCCAGGTTCACTGTGTGTTAGCCACAGCTGGAGCCTCGATAAGCCTCATGGAGACATCGGCTGTGTGTCTCTGGGTGGGAGTGGTCCCGGGCAGTCAAACTGGGGAGCCGCCCACATGCTGTCTGGCCAGTCAGAATGCATTTCAAAAGGCACGGCCTCGCCTTCAACACACGGCGCTCGTGGATCCCTCAATAGAGACTTTCCAGCGGTCCTCCTGTGACACTGCACGTGGAAGCTCCCAGCCGCTCTAGCACTCTGCAAGTGTTCCAACATTTTTCTCGCAAGTTTTTAGTGTCGTTTTATACTTATATACTGAATAAATTCCTAAGCCGTTTAAAAGGATTGGCTTGGCGCTTCCCTTGCCTCCTTTTGCACCTAAGAATCAGCTAAGTGGCTCAAAAAACGCACCAAAAATGCAGATGCAGTGCACTTTTGATGTGTTCCCATTGACTTACAATGAAAGGCAGTGCTGGGACAAGGTCATACGGTGCCCAGGGCGAAGATGGCAAACTGGGTGTAAAGAGTCAGTGTAATTTCAAAACAAGAAAATACTTAAAACAATACACACATTTTAATATGTATTTTTATTAGAGGCATATAAAAGTACTTTGAAATAATGTTTTTTTTCTGTGAACATACTTGAGTTTTCAATCTTGCATTATTTTTGCGTAATGTAGTGCCTTATACTAGTAATGGCGGCGATCAGCAACTTATAGTGGGAATCAACTAGGTTTCCTGTGTGTGCTGCTTTTTACTGCAGAAAAAGCAATCATTCCCTCTTTAACTAGCCCTGTATTGATTATCAACACAGAGCGCTGGGCTGTGATTTGACACAGCTGATCAGCAGGTCCCAGTCATGAATCATTGGCTGGGATCTGCTGACAGTCTCCTGCTGTATCAAATCACAGGTGAGTAGGTGGGTGGGACCGTTGGAGCATGCGCCCAAAACCCTAAAACAGGCAGCAGCTCTCTATGCTTCTCCCATTCTGCCTCCGGACGCTAGTGACGTCACGCCAATGGGGTGAGACTACGAAGCAGTGCCTTCATAGGTGGAGTGAAGCGCCGACAGGGAAGGGCTGGTGCAGTAACAGTTTGCCTAGGCTTGTTCTGAGTGCAGGAGCGCACTCGGAACATTACAGTAAACGGTACAGACAGTGCAGAGACAATTAGCGGCGCCGGCTAGTGTGTACTGTGAAGCACACTGCCGGCACTTCACCTGCGCCCCCCTTCCCTCCAGCAAATTGAACCCCCGCCAGGGCATCCACCCTTGCCTTGTACTGGCCCTGATGAAAGGTACACTTTTGAAAAAGGCACACCAAAGATGCAGGACTTTTCAAAACTCAGCGCAAACACAGTGCAATAATGTGAACAGTTAGACAGGATTTAAAGTGAAATCATTTTCATTTGCCTTATCCACCCTGGACAGGTGTGCTTTAGCGTGACAAAAGTCACCAGTGTGAAAGGGGCCTTAGTGTTTTTATGTTCAGTGATTAGAAATATCAACAAGATGAGGTGAGTGTTAAGATGCCTTAATGGTGCCAACATAAAATGACACTGGCATTTCATGCATGATCTGGTTTCTATAAACATACAAGAGTACTCCAGGTAAACTTGGATGTTTGCGCCTATGGAAAGTAGATGCATGCACCAGCCATTTTCCAGTAGATAAATGGCAATGAGCTAGAAAAAATCTACCCTGGTTAATTGACTCTTCCCTTAAGAGGGCTTGGCAAGATGGCATCAGGGAGACTGACCAATCATTTTCTGAGCTGACCGTAAACAGATAAACTGGCTATTGCGTCTCTAGTTGGATGTGCTGCTTATCTCAATGAAGGCAACAGTAACAGGATTTCCAATCTGACTAATTGATATTCCTTTTTTTTTTTTTTAGAGCTTTTGAATGTTGGGTATCTGTCTGCCAACCATGACATGAGACTGTTGCCCTGATTTAATGTTACATGCAGTTTTTACCTATGCTTATGTGTTCTTTAGTAAATGCAATATAGCATGATTTTCTATTGTATCAGTTTCTCAGGATGTAACACATACCATGCTATTTTAAACCCAAGTAGATCAAATCATTGAGATAACAAGTCAGAATGTAAAACATTAGGTAAATCTTGCTCTTTGCATTCTTCATTTTTATTAGGCATTTAGTCAGACACTTGCTAGCCGACACACTCCTAGCTAAGTTTGCAGTCATTTGTGGAAGACGTCAGAACAAAATGTTTTTATAAATTATTCATGTAAACAACTCCTTCCTGCTTACGTCTTTGAGTGAATTAAGTCAAAGTGCATGAAGTCAAGGGCTAATCGTATACAAGAGATCCTCAATAGACATTTATTGGACCAAATAGTTAAAGGAATTTTTGAAACACTTAAGTTAGAGTTGCAGTAGTACGGCATTAAATCAAGTGTTTTTTTCCCCCCAATTTCTGTAGTTTATTATTAAAATCCTAGAAGGCGGCATGTCATGACCTAGCTGAAGGCTGAAAAAAAAACAAAAAGTGCACTTGTCATGAATGAAATATGCAGCCTGCTATCCCTGGCCTTCTTGTGAAAGTGCCAGTTGCCTGACTATCTCTGGCTGTGTCACAAGAACTAAGGAAAGTTAAAATGTCAAAATTCCTCAATTGAATACTTGGTCTGGGTTAGTGAAATCAGGCATGTAGATGGGCATCCACCCTGCTGTTAATATTACCCTAAATAACCATGAGTACAAGGCTAGCCTTTTCCTAAGAATAAACTCAAAAACCCAGCATGGGGGTGTAGGCATTCTGGTGGTATGTGCAACTTTTCTTCCCTCTGTGGGGCTGCCATTTTCTCAAAAAGTGAACAAAAACTTATAGTATTGCACAAGCATAGAGTGTTGTTAAATAGATTTAGCCTTTTTATGCAATGATAAAGCGTTATGAATTGTTACAGGTAACAGGAAAACGCTGGCTGTATCGAGGAGATTTGGTGACTCCTGAAGTGAAGACATTTAATGACTGGCATAATAGAAATCCAGGGTAGAACAAGAACGGAGATGTGAGAATAGTGTAGACATACAGGAGAGTAGGTACAAAATTAGGTACAGGAAGTAGAATACTGTGTTCCCAGTTGATGGTTAATGGCTCGTACCAGGGAGCAGAGGTATTGTATTTGCCATAGCTGTTGAAGCTACTAATGGATTTGTGCTTCATCACAGCTCCCAGTATGAATTACCTGGCTCAACAACTGAACACCTACAGAAACAGAGTACCCCTACAGACAGTCAAAGATTGGAGCATTGGGATACACATATAGAAGCAACTTGTATTGCTGCAGGTGGACCCCAACAATTTTCTTCTCTGGCTGGCTGGGTCTTCTGATTGCCATACAAATAATAACATTGCTTTGTTATGCAGGGTTCCGATCATACTTTCATCTATGCTATATAGAAAACATATCAGAAGCAAAACTTAACAGATCAAATAACAGGATCATATCAGAATACACAAAAACAGAAGATCCAACCCCAAGCAGGAATTGACAATACAGGCTAAACAGGAGTACCTAAATAGACAAAAACATACAACAGATGAGGAACAAGTCAACACAAACTGACAAAAACAACCCTAACAGGGAAAACACAAAAAATGCAAAAGGGAGACATGCACCAGACATTCATTAGGTTAAAATCTCAAAAGAAACATTTCCGGCTTAAATACGCAGACAAAACTAACAAGTTATTAAAGGAGAACTAAAAACTTAAAGAAATGCTAGTAGGTAGAGTTTTCTTTTGGCAGAAGAAACATACACCTCTTCCACCAAAAAATTATCTGCCTGTCCACTATCAAGTCTACTAGCAATTTTTAATTGTACCTGATCTGAGGTGCATGCACAGTGCAGTGTACACTCCAGAAATCTATAGGATGCAGAGAGTTCAGTTGGGATACATGCATGTGCAGGAATACACCATCACCGCCCACCCATTGGGTGAAAAATGTTGATGCGTAGTTCAGAAGAACCAGTGGAGAAGATGGGAGCAGTGATGAGGAGTGCAGACCTGTCATTGCTGCAGTTGTGCAAACTGGTGGTTGAGTTTGTCAGAATGTGTAACTGGATGTTTGCTGCAGCTCAGTTCTGCTTTAACTCAAAGTTTCACTTTTTGATAAATAAAGCAATATACTGCAGCAGCCAACAGTATTGATGATTTTTTTTTCCAATATGTGGATGCTGTGTGTATGATCTATGCAATTCTAGCACTGGTGAGGATCACCAACGTGCAAATGCCACTTTACCTAATGGTTGTAGCTCCTTCACTGGCTGTACAAAGACAAAATTCTAAAGCCCCGTACACACGATCGGATTGTTGTCCAACAAATCCGTGGAATTTTGTCCAAAGGGCGTTGGCTCAAACTTGTCTTGCATACACACGGTCACACAAATGTTGTCCAACAATTAGGAACTTAGTGACGTACTACGTGGTTTTTCAGCTCTTTAGCGCCACCCTTTGGGCTCCTTCTGCTAAATTCGTGTTAGTAGATGTTAGGCGAGTGTTGTTTCGTGCTTTTCTTTTCACGCTTTTCAGTTTGCACTTTTAATTTCGTGCTTTTCAGTTTGTTTCTGAATGGCCGTTTGTCAACCAGACATGTTGCGGAATCGGAGGAGAGAACATGTTATTTATTATTGGCCTTGGAGTTATTGCTTTGACATGATTTGTTTGTTTGGTTGAATAATGATTTGATTTGGCATATTTTTGGATGCATAGAATGCACTTTTGGTTAAGTTCTATTGGCAGATAGCATGGCTAATTTTTTTTTTTTTTAATGCACAATAAAAAAAATATGTGGAGAATACTACTTGGCTATGCGTTTTACTTTAAATGACAGTTTGGAAGTAGGCAGTTACATTTTTAAAAATACAATGTAAAATTAACAAGGGACACTGAAAATTCGTTTGGAATAACTCCATCAGTATCACCAGCAATGCAGCTTCATTATTATCCCATTAAAGAAGAAGAGAATGTGCGCTGCATTTGGACTCCCTCCTCCCTCCTCCCTCCCTTCAGGCACCCACGTGGAGTCAGTGACCTCATCATCCCCTCCCTCTTCACCACTGGAGCAAACCTGGCAGTAAGCTGCAGCTGGTGGAACATGACTGCCAGATTGCTGTCCTTGAGCATCCCCTCTCTCTGCGTGCACGCTACTGCCTTCCTCTAGCTGGGTATCATCATCCGAGCCTTCAAAACGTTAGGCATCCTCCTGGAGCATGTACCCAACACTGTGCTCAAACAGTTTAGGGGACTCCTCAGGAGGACATGGTGGGTCTAGGGAAGGGGTGCCTGATGATGCCATTGAGTACACGTTGGCAGCTGCTCTGCCAGTACCCTGAGCCTGGGTGAGAGAGGATGAGGAGGATGAGGAGGGCTTGGTCATCCATTCAACCAAGCCTTCGGCATGATGCGGCTCAACATGTCCAGCTGCTGAAAACAAGGACAAGCATGTCCCATGGTCACGTGCTGATGACGATGCACGACCACGTCCATGACCAGCACTGTTGTCTCTAGAAACAGAGCCTGCTTGCCCTGTGTTCTTGCCTCGGGACTGTTTGCCTCTCCTTTGCGGTCTTCCAGGCATTGTAGTGGGTAGTGTATATTGTGCTGGAGTCACACAGCACACACACACTAACTCCTGCAGATGGCTGCCTTAGATGACAACAACTGGGCCTTACGGCAGATAGAGACTGCCTTATATGACAACAACTGGGCCTTAGAGCAGATACAGAGGCTAAGGTGGTTTTATGTGTGATGTACTAACAGAGCACGCACACACACACACACACACACACACACACACACACACACACACACACGCTAGCTAGCTCCTGGAGATGCCTGGCTGCCTTCGATGACAACAACTGGGCCTTAGAGCAGATACAGAGGCTGAGGTGGTTTTATGTGTGCTGACACACACACTAGCTCCTATAAATCCCTGCCTGCCTTAGATCACAATAGGACAGAAGGTTATACTGCAATGCTGTACTAACAGCATAGGACAGAGGGTGCTACTGCAATGCTGTACTAACAGCACGCACACACCAGACTAATCCCCAGAATCAAAGCAGTTAGACTCAGCAGCAGATAATGTCACCACTCAGCAGCAGTGCAATCAGCAGAATGAATATATATTCTCTAATGATCACTGATCAGTATTCACTTCAGTAGTAATGATAATGAATCAGCAATGAATCAGCATCAGCAGTCTGAGTATTCAGAATCAAAGCCGGAACACATGTGCACTAGGCCGATGGCGCGGCGGCCTTTTATACAGTGGAGTGTGTACTAAAGCCCCTGAGCTATAATTGGCTACAGGCGTCCTGCCTGTAGCCAATTATTGCTCTCCTCGCTGCCGGCGCTGTGATTATCCAAGCATGCAGGGTCACAGTGCATGCTTGGCCAATCATCAGCCAGCAATGCACTGCGCCTGGCGCAATGCATTGCGGGCCGCTCGCATCACAGGAATGTGATGCGAACGGCCCAAATAGTTCTAGGCTCGCCGATCGGGTGAACGCCCGGTGCTCGATTCGAACGTGGGTTTGAAACGAACACTGGGCCCATCCCTACTCACAATACACAAGTACCAATGATCCACACACACACACTACTCAGACAACACTCAGGTACTCACACAACACAGGTACTATGACCCTTGTTATAACCTCCTGTTTTAAACTCTGGTTTTTAACTCGCCACTTAGTCCAGTTTCACTTGGACAGAGTTCCAGCAAGCTCAAAGATGAGCAGGCTCACAATGAGTTCTACAGAAGGTTATATAGGCCCCAAGCACCTGTGACTAATTAACTACTCCCTTTAGTAGGCCGAAGGAAGCAAAGAAAAAAAAAGCGTTAAAAAAAAAAAAAAAAAAAAAGTGTCAGAAAAAAAAAGGTGTTAAAGCTACAAGAAAAAAGCCCCAAAAAGAACCTAAAAATGCAACCCAGCAATCACTAGCAGTCAAAAAGCAAAAATTGTTCACTCTCCGCTCAAGGTCCCCACTGTTTAGCTTCCAACCAGCAGTCTGGTATAAAATAAATGTGGCGCTAAAAATCAAAACAATACTTAAGGAAAATAAACATCAATGTGAATAATCCATAATAGTGACTGATGAACATGTATATACAAAAATACCAGTTCATATATGAAACAAGTCCTGAAGTGTCTGTGCTCTCATAAAAATCATGTAATCCAAAATTCATAAGTGATCCGACTTCCCCATCATATAAAATGGACTCTTACCAGAATGATAGGACTCTATTATGGAGTCACAAGTGCCATACATATACATATACACACACATATATATATATATATATATATATATATATATATATATATATATATATATATATATATATACACACACTCTGTGGTGCAAGGACGTGTTCCCACCATGGATATGCAATGGAAAGGTGCATCCATATAGTTTGAATCCATAGAAAACTTCATTTTAAAAAGGGGGGATTGAGGGTACTCACAACGTCAACGAATAAACAGGCATGCAAAAATTCAAAATCAGCAGGAAGCATGGAAACAAGGCAGCTCGTGTACACAGCGGGATAGGCGTGGCACGGCACATACATAGACTGCATCCTAAATGTTGACACAACTGATGTCATAGGGGGGTATGTACATGCCGTTAGTAGCCATGCAATATTTGTATCCAGCAGGGGAAGACCACGGTAATTAGCCAATCAGTGCTCGATCTCAAACAGAGACAGGATAAAGTGATGCGTCTCACATCCTGTGTCATATCCGGCTCGATGATTAGCCAAGCCCCGGTATGCCTTAGAAACGGCTGCTAGTCTAATCCAAGCCTCAATATGAGGAAAAAACATAGCAATTATTAAAATGAAAGAAAAGGCTGCATTAATCAATAGCTATGACGGTGAATATTTATATATATATATATATATATATATTTTACACACACACACACACACACACACTATAGAATATATATATATATATATATATATATATATATATATATATATATATATATATATATATATATTTTTTTTTTTTTTTTTTTTTTTACACACATACATATACATACATGGCGTGGTGGTGCCATTTTCACCAGACGGAGACACCAGGAGGGGATTCCGGATGGAGCCTCACAGCCATTGGAGTCTATTGTAGTGAGGGCACCTGCCCATTCCAGTAGAGATTACAGTATTGCTGAGAGTTCTTTCTACAGACTGCTGGTGAGACTTGTAGTTCCACAAAAGGTGAATCTACTTCTTCACAAGCATCATATAGCTGGACTTTGGGGCCTTGTCTTTCTCCCCTGTGCTGTAAAGGTCAGTACTTCATGCACACTTAAAGAGGAATCTACAAGTGGTGATAGTTCTTCAGTTAAGCAATCATCAGCACACCTTTTGTTCTACAGTAATTTCTTTCCTTTTGGCTTTGTGGATTACAAATTACAACAATATACGAAAGTTTAACCATCAGGCTAGCTGAAGACATCTGGAGTTTAAAGAACTTTCACCATCTTTTAGTAAGCATTGCTGCTCTACTCACAAGTTGATCTCTGAATTATAGCCTAGGGGGAGCCATTGGTGTATATGCTTAATTTTACACTGTGTTGCTGAATGTAAAGATTATATATTGCATTTTGGTCTGTGTGTTGAGGCCTCAGTGGGAAGGTATTTAATATATGTCTTGAAGATATTGAGTACCTATCTTTCAGTGCACCTGTTCACATATACCCCCTTCAGGTGATTATAAGGTTATATGTTCTGTATATGTGCATCAAGTGATAACTGTTGTCAATCATAACTTGTGTTCATTCATGCTTTTCATTGTGTTCCATTACTTATATCAGTAAATCTTTCTGAGTGGTTCAGTGATATCGTGTGAGTTTCTTATTGCTAACGCCACATTGCAGAATGGAACCCAAGGTGTCAGAGGTAAGAAAGGATCTGCAGAGTTGGGGTAGCCAGTGGGGTATAGAGTCAGTCAGCAGCCCCCATGGGGGTACCGCTACATATATAAATATATAGTGACCACTTCAGCCCCGAGCCTCCTTTTGATATTTGTTGTTTACAAGTTAAAATATTTTTTTTCCTAGAAAATTACTTATAGCCCCCGAAACATTATATTTTTTTTAAGACACCATTGAGAATAAAATGGCTGTCTTTGCAATATTTTATGTCACACCGTATTTGCGGTTTTAAAAGCTAATTTTTTTTGGATAAAATACACGGAGTTAAAAAATAAGAAAAGTTAGCCCAATTTTTTTCTAGATTGTGAAAGATAATGTTACGTCAAGTAAATTGATACCAAACATGTTACGCTTCAAAAATTGCACCCGCTTGTGGAATGGCGACAAACTTTGCCACTTAAAAATCTCCATTGGCGACGTTTAAAAAGGTCTACAGGTTACCAGTTTTGAGTTACAGAGGTCTTGGGCTAGAATTATTGCTCTCACTCCAACGATCGCGGCAATACCACATGTGTGGTTTGAAAACCTGTGTGGTATTCTGCATATTTTCATATGCAGGCACGCAAGCTCAGCAGGAAGGGGCGCTTCAAAAAAGTTATTTTTTTTTATTTTTACACTGTCCTTTTTAATTTTTTTTTATAAAAATAGGATTTTTATAACAGCTTACCTGTAAAATCCTTTTCTTGGAGTACCTCACGGGAAACAGTGCCACAGTAATTTCTGTATGGGTTATATGGCACCTTCAGGTGATGGACACTGGCACACCCTAGACAGGAAGTTCAACTCCCCATATAACCTCTCCCCTTACCGGGAGTACCTCAGTTTTGTAGCAAAGCAATACACTGCAGGAGAGGACAACACACAGCAAGGTAAGTACCGCTGTGCTCCCACGGAGAACGGGGGGGGGAGGGGGGTTCGATGTGACACAGGCAAGGCTGCATTTGGTGGACACAGGCTGCATGTGGTGGGACACAGGCTGCATGCAAGGACGGACTCCACTGGGGACACCTGATGTCATCTGGTGGCAGGCGACGTGGCTAGTGACACGCTCAGGGCTCCCACTGATTCTGCATTATAGTGAGTTGAATGATTTAATTTTATATTACAATGTAATAATAGAAATAATGCGCTTCAATCATCCTGACACCATAACAACCATGGTGCCGCGATGATAGAAGTGCTAACACCAGGTGTTTGGAACATCTTTATCTGCCAATTGTTAAATTTTCTAGAATACACATATTTCTATTGTTGTGTAGGATCTGGTCCTGCTGTCCCTCCATCCCTCTCTCCCTCTCTTCCATCCCTCCATCCCTCGTTCATCTCAGACGCTAACCACACCACCTTAGTGCCATGTCCACTATTTTGCTGAAACCATGCCCATTTTCACTAAGTGGAAGGGGTCAAAAAGACCGCCACTGGTACCAACCAAAGAGTAAGGCGAGAGGTTTGAAGAATAGAATCTCTGATTGCGTCAATTGCAAAACACAAAGCCGCTGGCAGCTCGACTAAATCCTGGGCCTGCTGTTCAGGGAAAACCTTGAGTACCTGTTTCAAATGGTCTCTCTAGGATTGACATACCCCAATTGCCACCATTGCAGGTTGAGCCACTGAACCTGCCAAAAAGAAAATGTTTTTTAACAGGAGTTCCAATTTTTTTATCAGTTGGATCCCTAAGCATTTGCGCACTGTCAACCGGACAAGTCAAACTTTTATTCACAGAGGATATAGCAGCGTCAATTTCTGGTAAACTCCACTTCTTAGTAAATGTTTCATCCATAGGATAAAGTGTTGAAAACTTTTTAGGGGGAGAAAATGCTTATCTGGGTGATCCCACTCAAAATACATAAGTTTTTCCAGCAATGAATGGACAGGAATGGCAGGCAAAGCCTGAGGCGGTTTTAGTGAACCCAAACAAGAAGTGGGCTTTTCAACCGACTTAGTTAAGGGTAGCTTAAACGTGGAGCAGACCATTTCAGTAAGAGAATGCTCCAGCAATTTCTCAGCTTGTGAAGTTGAAGAAGGTCCTTCCCCACTTAATCCTTCGGAAGAGGAATCATCAGTCTCTTCATGGTCCCCTGAGGGGGATTCATCTTCCCTCTCCCACTGTTCCTCTGTTTGAGGATCCTGGGTAGTAGAAAGGGACCTAATGCGTTTTCTTCCACTCTGTGAAGATGCAATTAAAGCCGTTAATCTTTCCTCCAATCCGATCATGGCTGAGGAAAAAACCTCCTCGGTAATATAGACAGGGGCTGAACTGTTGGAAGCAATTGCAACCCCTGGTGACCCTGATGGCTCACTCTGACCAGCCTCCCTAGGCCTTTCAGGAAGGAATGGTGTTGCAGATGGAGGGTCCTTAGAGCCTGAGGGCGACCCCTTTGTGCCCATGTCTTTTGAGGTATTTGTACCTCTCCCTCTGGCCATAGTGCCAAGCACAAATGCAGAGGTACTACCAAAAAATGCACCCACTGCTGAGCAAATAGTCCAGCAACTGCCACTGCTATTAATGCTCAGCCTGATGCTAAATAAATAAATAAATGTGCCCTGGGAATGCCTGTGTCACCAACACTCACATGCCCCGTCTGCTCTGGGTCTCGCCGTCAGCTGAATGCATCTGAAAAAAGGTGTACTTCATAGCAGACACAGCCCTGCGTTTGTGAACATGTGAGGCACGTCAATGCCGCGCTAATCTCCGCCCCCTTCGCCCGACTTACCACCACGCCCCCCCACTTTAAAAAAAATAAAATAAAAATTTCCCACATGCACGGGCTCCAATCTGATCGCATGTGGAGGGGGGCTGGGGTGGAGGAGAGGAGGAGAGCTGATGGACGAAGAACCGCCGTAATTTTGGCGGGAGTGGCATGGCATACCACCAACTGGCCCATGCTCCCTCTGCCTCCTGGAGTGTTCCACGTGTTACCTGGGGCTTGGGCTAGAGGAAGCATGCAGCTTGTATGGACACAGAGTGAGACTGACAAGCATGGAATCAGGTATGTGCTCTTGACAGCCCCCGGTGGCGACTTTAGGCATGACAACATTTATTTAAAGGAGAAAACCCACAAGAATTAGAAACAATCCTTAGAAATCTCCCTTACCTTATCCAGCTGCAAGGTTCTGTGGTAAAACCAGACAGACCCAATCTTCATCACTCACGGTGGGCTCCGTTAAAAAACCTTCAGGGACCCTTTTTAATCGGGGGATCCACAAACCCTGGACCTGAAAAGCACCCTGCCAGTAAATATGGCTGAAAAAAACAAGCACTGGATCCCGGGGTCCAGCCCTCTAAAAAGAAGCGTTACAGGCAAAGCCTTGTTCCTTCCACCACAAGGCCCGAGTACCATTCAATTTGGCCTGTAAAGACACTTTGAATGGATCACACAGCACATCCTTACTCGTGACCAACACCCAAGACACTGGCGAAAAAAAACTGAGGTAATCCCGGTAAGAAAAGGGGTTATATGGGGAGTTGAACATCCTGTCTAGGGTGTGCCGGTGTCCATCACCTGAAGGTGCCATATAACCCATACAGTAATTACTGTGGCCCTGTGTCCCATGATGTACGATGAAGAAATTTGGGTCACTTTAATTCCTATTACAAGGAATGTAATCATCCCTTGTAATAGAAAGAAAAAAAAGACAGCAGATCTCAGATTTACACTTCAATGCAATAAAAATAAATAAATTAAATGTAATTAAAAAAAAAAAAGAATTCCCCTTTAAGAGCATTGGGCGGAGTGGGAGGCCATCTTTCCCTCACTCGGCATCCAGGCTCAGAGGGGGTAAGGACACTCCGGCAAGCGGCGAAGATGCCTGGAGCATGGCGGGAGGGGGGGCCCTCTCCCTCCGCTAATAAAAGGGATCTTTATCTCAAAGAGAAACACACGCCGTTCCTGAAAATACCGGGGGTTCTGGCAGCTAGCTGCTGCCATAACAATGGTAGTTAGCGTCAAAGTACCAACGTACAGCTATGGCAATTTGCGGTGAAGTTGTTAACAGGATTAACTTGTAAATGGAATCCGTACAAAAATAATTTAATTGATAGATAATGTAATAATGTTGAATATAGAAAAATATAGGCATACCATATATACTCAAGTATAAGCCGAGTTTTTCAGCACATTTTTTTTGTGCTGAAAGTGCCGCCCTCCGCTTGTACTTGAGTCAAGAACTTTTCTGCAGCAGAGAATGACATTTTCCGAACCGACTTTGGGGCCCCGTATCTCAGGGCCACTTGGTGCTAGGAACCCCAAAGAGTGCAAACCGAGTGGAACTAGCACTACAACATATCCAAAGATGGGGTTCCTAGCACCAAGTGCCCCAGAGATACGGGGCCCCAAAGTCAGTTCGGAAAATGTCATTCTCTGGTTCAGAAAAGTGCTTGACATTTTCCAAGCTGACTTTGGGGCCCTGTATCTCGGTACTAGAAACACCATCTTTGGATATGTTGTAGTGCTAGTTCCACTGGGTTTTCACATCAAATTTATGGGGTTCCTAGCACTAAGTGGCCCTAAGATACGGGGCCCCAAATTCAGTCAACTGTGTCCATCTGCAGAAATATCATTTTGGGACCCTTTGGTTCCAGAGACCCTAAATTTTGGCTGCAGCTAGGGAGCATCTAGGAACCCTTAACTAACGAGTTTGAAGTTCGAGGGACCTATGGCTGCAAATGGGCACAGTGAGGCATGCAAATGGGCACAGTGAGGCTGCAAATGGGCATTGTTGACCCTCTTTTCCCCTTACAGTAGCTGCAAATTTCTCACCCTAGGCTTATACTCGAGTCAATAAGTTTTCCCATTTTTTTGTGGTAAAATTAGGTGCCTTGGCTTATATTTGGGTCGGCTTATACTATATACAGTATAAGGTATATACAGAAATATAAAAAAAACATACATATATAAAAAAAAAACCTTGCTGGAGGAAACAAATGCACTATTTAAACAATAAGTTGTCTAACACAAGGGACTAGAAAAAAAAAAAAAAATAGGAAATAAATGATGAATGAAAAATGCAGAAATGAAGACGTAAGCATTAATAAAATAATTAATATACCATTCAACGTTCATGCCATAGGGACCGTAGGATTTTAAAATTCATGTATCCATTTGGTTTCTAATCTCAAAACACCCCTTCTTAAAGACCCCCCCAAGGTGCATCATATTTATTTTTGTACAGGTTCCATTTACAAGTTGATCCTATTAATCACTTTACATATATTCGCAGTCATGGCTATTGATTAATGCAGCTTTTTTTTTTTTTTTTTTATTCTGGCTGCTATTTTTAATAATTACGATATGTTTTTTACTCATATTGAGGCTTGGATTAGACTAGCGGCCATTTCTAAGGGATACCGAGGATTGGCTACTCATCCAGCCGGATATGACACAGGATGTGAGACGCATCTCTTCATCCTTTTGCCGTTTATGAGATTGAGGCTTCGCTCTGCCACGAGTCACACTTTCAGCACTGATTGGCTAATTACCATGGTCTTCCTCTGCTGGATGCATACAAACATTTCGTGGCTACCAACGGCACGTACATGCCCCCAATGACGTCAGTTATGACGACCATGTAGGGCGAAGTCTACATATGTGCCTTCGGCACGCCTATGCTGCTGTGTACACAAGCTTCTTTGTTTCCATGCTTCCTGCTGCTTTTAACATGCCTGTTTATTTTAAAAGGGGGGGGGGGGAATTGAGGGTACTTGAGGGAATTCAATGAATTAAGTTTTCTATGGATTTACACTATATGGATGTGCCTTTTCATTGCATATCCATGGTGGGAACACGTCCTTGCACATCTACAACGTTGCCATTGAATTTGAAATATCTTTGGATTGGATGGCATCTGCTAATTTTATATATATATATATATATATATATATATATATATATATATATATATATATATATATATATATATATATATATATATATATATATAAATAATTGTTATCCATACTTACCGGAGTTTTCCTTTCCTGGATCCTCCCCATGTCAGCTTACTATGGGTCAGCTCTGCCCCCTCTGACCCCTCCAGGATCACCTTTTTCTTAGCCCATAAAGGGCGGCTGTCTGCCCACACCAGTGTTCAAAAAATACCCACCTCACAACTGATAAACTGGGTGGGAATCATCTGGCTGACATGGGGATGATCCAGTAAAGGAAAATTACGGTAAGTATGCATAACAACTTTCCTTATTCCTAGACCTCCCCATGTCAGCCTACTATGAGATGTACCAAGCAATATTAAGAATGGAGGGAAGACAAAAAATAAGCCAAACCCTCAATGCAATGCTACTCAAATTTTTAATGGGCAACAGCTTCCGTAATAACCATAGAGCCAAATGTTTCCTCAGGCAGACAAGCCAAATTAAGCCTGTAATGCCTAATAAAAAAGTGTTGGGCGCCCTCCAGCTTGCTGCTCTGCAAACTACCTCAGGGGCGACCTTTGCGTATGCTGCCCAGGATGCTGCCATACCCCTCGTCAAATGTGCTTTGATCTCTGAAGGAGGAGGAAGGCCCAGAGTTTTGTATGCAATATGTATGGTCTTGACAAATCAGGAAGAGAAATTTTGGATGTTGCCTGCATACCTTTTAGGTCCCATTGGGAAAAAGTACAGCTGATCTAGTTTTCAAAGGGCCATTTCAGGTAGGTTGAAACCGCAGAGACCAAGTCTAACCTACTTCACTCCTCAGCTGTATCCACCGGAAAGGCTGGGAGAATGACCTCCCAGTTCATAGGAAATGATATGGCAACCTTAGGTAGTAAGCTTGGTATTGGCCTAAGGACTATATTGTCTGGGAGCACCAAACAACATGGTTCTTTAGATGAGAAGGTGCACAACTCAATCTCTTCTGGCTGAGGCAATGGCTAGTAAAAACAAAAAACAAACAAAAAACTGTTAAAAGAAATAATGAACAAGAGAAAGCTTGATCAAACGGCGGAACCAGCGATGTTCCCAAGACTAGTGTCAAGTCCTCTTTTGGAAAAAAACTATTTAAATGGAGGTCTGATTTCTATGGCTGCACCTAAAAATCAGATCACCAACGTATGTAGAGCATATCTTGTACACGACATAGCCGACAAAGTGGGGATTTGACCCTTCAGGGAATTATAAGCTAATCCTTAGAGACCACGCTGCAGAAACTCCAAAATGTTAGATACTGAAGGAGATTCAATGCCCCAACCCCTTTCTGTAGTATTCCAGATCTGGCGATAGGTTACATTTGTGGACCTCTTACGAGCCTGTAATGTCTCCACTACACTGCCCAAGAGACCTAAGCCAGTTAAAGCCTCCCTCTCACGTCCAAGTTATTAATTCATCCTCTTGCGGTTTGGGTGTCAGGCCCCACTCTGCAGAAGGAGATTATGACAAGGAGGCAGTGGGATTGGTAAGCCCAACTTTATCCTCCAAGCCAGAGGAAACCACGGCTCCCAGAGCCAATAAGACTACTATTGCTGTGACCCTTTCTCGCTGAATCTTCAGCAGGATTTTGAGAGCCAATGGAAGCGGCAGGAACACATACACCAACGGGAAGTTCCAAGACCTGGACAGAGCACCCTGACCCAATGCCTGTGGATGCCAGGTCCGGGAGAAGAAGTTGACAATTCTCCTCCAATGCCATAAGATCTATCGATTGAGGCCCCATTCATTGTGATCCCCAAAGCCTTGACTCAAGTTATCTGCTAAAATATTCCCAGGCCCTGGGAAATAAGATGCTGTAATAGAGCAGAGATTCTTCTCCGCGCATAGGAAGATTGACATGCCACCTGAAGGAGAGGGCAACAACTTCTTATGCCCCCTTGATGAGACACATAAGCCACCATAGTTGTTGTCCAAAGAATATTGACAGCTTGACCTCGCAACATAGGTTGGAACACTAAGAGAGCATCTGACAGAATCCAAACCCACAAAATTTTAACTCTTCGCCCCACAAAAGTTCCATTGGCCTTGAACCTGCTGTCCCAGGCAGAGTGCCCCACAGCCTGCCAGACTGGCATTGGTCGTCGCCACTATTGGTTCTGAGGCCTTCAACAGAACTTCGCGGGAAATATTGCGAGCTACTAACCACCAAACCAGGGACCAGATTATCGGAATTGGCCGATTTTCTGAAACAAGGAGTGACGATCCCACTGAAGAAGAAAGTTGCATTGAAACCTCCTTCTGCGCCACCTGACCCACGGGACTAATGGAACTGTGGCTGATAGAACCCCCAGATACTTTACCATCATAGAAGGCCTGGCTATCACTGCTTTTGTCTGAGACTGGATCTCCTGGACCTTCCTCTGAGGAAGAGAAACACCACCCCGATCCATGTGGAATTGTACTCCTAAATACTCCAATACTCCAACATTTGGGTTGGATGCATCTGGCTTCCGAAAGTTGAACATCCAACCGAAATGAGATAGTGTTTTGCAGGTGAAACTCACATGAAGTAGAAGGAGCTCATTTGACGGATGGAGGCTTACCAGAGCAGAGCAGATTGATCAGCTGGAGGCTGAGATTAGCCTAGAGGACAGAACCTGCTGCAAATCAGCAGTGAGCCATCCTTTATGGGCTAAGATAAAGGTGGTTCTGGAGGGGTCAGAGGGGGCGGAGCTGACCCATAGTAGGCTGACATGGGGAGGTCCAGCAAATACATTTATATATATACAGAGTACCTATAATATATATATATATTATATATGGGGCACTTGTGACTCTGTAATAGAGTCCTATCATTCTGGCAAGAGTCCATCTTTTTATGGTGGTGGATCACGTGGTGAAATCAGATCCCTTACGAATTTGGATTACACAGGTTTTTATGACAGCATGGCTACTTCTTCTGGACTTGTTTCATATATGAACTTTTTCATACATGAATTGTTCACACTTGTATTTTTGTATATACATGTTCATCAATCACCATTATGGATTATTCACATTGATGTTTATTTTCATTTTTAGCGCCACATTTATTTTATATCATTTTGATTGCACAGTTTTTCCTGACTGGTTTTGCTGGTGGCTAATGTTTGTCGGCGCATTTTCTTCCTCCAATTATTAAATAAAAACAACATTTAGTAAGATAGAAGGAAAACAAAGAAAAAAAAATCTTTAATTTTAATCAATTGAGCTCACATACTGTATTCTGTATGTCAGAATATAGGAGGAGTCACACCGTTTAGATTCTTTTGACATTACCACTAAAATACACATCAACAAAGTATACAGGCCAACGTGCCATTCTACTTTTACAGAAGAAAACCATAGCCTTACCAGCAAACATTAGCTCCGATACATCTGGCTTGACATGAAGGCACGTGAATAATGGCATAGGGCACTGACCATCGCATATTTTCTCCTGCATGGTACTTAACTTGCTGTTCATTCTCTGCAAATAGATTATGCAAGGATTCATCAAAAAGCAAACAATAGAAATGTCAGGAAATATAAATGTTTTATTACTCTGTAATGGAGAGTGTGATGAGTCTGAAGCATTATGGGTGGAACTGCATACAGATGTGCGTAGTTCAAAGTTAATCATTGGAGTTTGTTATAGACCACCCAATGTTAATGAGGAGGTGGATACTCAGCTCCTTGCACAAATAGAAAGGGCTGCAAGGGCTGGGACAGTGATAATAATGGGGGATTTTAACTACCCAGAAATTGACTGGAGTAATGGCACTGCTGGGACAGTTAAAGGACAAAAATTTATAAACCTATTACAGGACAATTTTATGGTCCAGTTCATTGAGGCCCCAACCAGGAATGATGCTCTGCTGGATCTGCTAATCTCAAACCATGCAGAGCATATTACTAATGTTCAGATAAAGGAGCATCTGGGTAGCAGTGACCATAACATGATTTCATTTGATGTTAGCTGTAAACAAAAATCACATACAGGAAAGATAAAAACACTTAATTTCAAGAGGGCAAATTTTCCAAGGATGAGGGCTGCTCTCCAGAACTTAGACTGGGAGAGAATATTGGCAACAATGGGCACAGAACAGACATGGGGATTCTTCAAAAAGACTGTTTGTGAACTCACTGCAAAGTATATTCCCATGGGCAATAAATTTAAAAGGCTAAAAATAAAACCTATGTGGCTCACGGCCAAAGTTAAAAAAGCTATAAACTATAAGAAAAGAGCTTTTAAAAAATATAAAAATGAAGGATCACTAGTGTCATTTAAATGTTACAAAGAACATAACAGAATATGTAAAAAGGAAATCAAGGATGCAAAAATTCAAAACGAAAGACAGATTGCAAAAGATAGTAGGACAAACCCAAAAAAATTCTTCAAATATATTAATAGTAAAAAGGTCAAGTCTGAGCATGTAGGCCCTTTACAAAATAATCTAGAGTGGGTGACTGGGGACAAAGAGAAGGCTAATTTATTAAATACTTTCTTCAGCTCAGTGTATACAAAGGAGCATGGGGAGCTCATGTCCACAATGGGGGTGGTAGTGACACAGCCCCAAATCCACAATGGCTCAAAAGTGATATGGTCCAGAAATATTTAGACAGAATAAAGGTTGATAAAGCACCTGGACCTGATGGCATCCACCCACGGATCCTAAACGAATTGAGCACTGTAATTTCAAAGCCATTGTATCGAATTTTTAGGGAATCATTAATGACAGGAATAGTACCACTGGATTGGCGCAGGGCGAACGTGGTGCCTATATTTAAAAAGGGAACAAAGTCTTTACCAAGTAACTATAGACTTGTTAGTTTAACTTCTATAGTTGGGAAGATACTGGAGAGATTATTAAAAGACCACATAGACGAGTTCTTGCAGGAAAAAAATATTTTAAGCAACAGACAGCATGGATTCATGAAAGACAGAAGTTGTCAGACAAACCTCATTTCTTTTTATGAGGTGGTAAGTAAAACCTTGGACAGAGGCGTGGCTGTGGACGTGGTATACTTGGATTTTGCAAAAGCGTTCGATACAGTTCCCCACACACGGCTCATGTGTAAGGTAAGGTCTACAGGTTTGGAAATATCGGTTTGTAAATGGATAGAAAACTGGCTAAAAGACAGAATTCAGAGAGTCGTGGTTAATGATTCTTTCTCTGAATGGGCTAAGGTTATCAGTGGTGTACCCCAAGGTTCAGTGCTGGGACCCTTACTTTTTAATATCTTTATAAATGATATTGGGTCTGGGATCAAAAGTACCGTATTTATCGGCGTATAACACGCACCGGCGTATAACACGCACCCCAAGTTTAGGAGGGAATTTTAAAGGAAAAAAAGTTTTAGGAGAGAAGTTTAGGGAAAAAAAAAAACTTACATTTAAGCGTCATTTGCAGCTTGCCCAGCGTCATTTGCAGCTTGCCCAGCGTCATTTGCAGCTTGCCCAGCGTCATTTGCAGCCTTGCCCAGCGTCATTTGCAGCCTTGCCCAGCGTCATTTGCAGCCTTGCCCAGCGTCATTTGCAGCCTTGCCCAGCGTCATTTGCAGCCTTGCCCAGCGTCATTTGCAGCCTTGCCCAGCGTCATTTGCAACCTGCCCAGCGTCATTTGCAACCTGCCCAGCGTCATTTGCAACCTGCCCAGCGTCATTTGCAACCTGCCCAGCGTCATTTGCAACCTGCCCAGCGTCATTTGCAACCTGCCCAGCGTCATTTGCAACCTGCCCAGCGTCATTTGCAACCTGCCCAGCGTCATTTGTAGCTTGCCCAGCGTCATTTGTAGCTTGCCGGCGTCATTTGTAGCTTGCCCGGCGTCATTTGTAGCTTCCCCGGCGTCATTTGTAGCTTGCCCGGCGTCATTTGTAGCTTGCCCGGCGTCATTTGCAGCTTGCTAGTGTCATTTGCAGCTTGCTAGTGTCATTTGCAGTTCGCCATCCCGCCGCAAGAAATACCGCGCATGCGCGGCCGAAAAAGACCGAACCGCGGCCGAAAAAGACCGAGCCGACTGTTCAGCTCCGCTCGGAGTCCCGCCTCCCTGCTGCTTCGGGAGCGAGCGCAGGGAGGCGGGACTACGAGCGGAGCTGAACAGTCGGCTCGGTCTTTTTCGGCCACGCTTCGGCTTTTTCCGGCCTTTTTTTCGGCCGCGGTTCGGCCTCTTTCGTCCGCGGTCGCCATTTTTCGGCGCCGCAACCGATTTTTGTCATTTTTTTTTGGGGTATCGGCGTATAACACGCACCCACGACTTTCCCCCGATTTTAAGGGGGAAAAAGTGCGTGTTATACGCCGATAAATACGGTAACATTTCTGTCTTTGCAGATGACACCAAGCTATGCAGTGGAATAACGTCTTTACAGGAGGTCTCCAATTTACAAGCCGACCTCAATGCTCTGTCAAATTGGGCGACTATGTGGCAGATGAGGTTTAATGTTGATAAATGTAAAGTTATGCACTTGGGGGCTAAGAATATGCATGCATCATACATGCTAGGGGGAGTACAACTGGGGGAATCCGTAGTGGAGAAGGATCTGGGGGTTTTGGTAGATCATAAACTCAATAATAGCATGCAATGCCAAGCTGCGGTTTCCAAAGCGAGCAAAGTCCTTTCTTGTATTAAGAGAGGTATGGACTCCAGAGAGAGAGATATCATTTTGCCCCTGTTCAAATCATTAGTAAGACCTCATCTGGAATATACAGTTCAGTTTTGGGCACCAGTTCTCAAAAAGGATATTGGGGAACTGGAGAAAGTGCAGAGAAGGGCAACCAAACTGATAAGAGGCATGGAGGAGCTCAGCTATGAGGAAAGATTAGAGGAACTGAATTTATTCACCCTTGATAAGAGGAGATTAAGGGGGGATATGATCAACATGTATAAATATATAAGGGGTCCATATAGTGAACTTGGTGTTGAGTTATTCACTTTACGGTAAACAAAGAGGACAAGGGGGCACTCTTTACGTCTAGAGGAGAAGAGATTTCATCTCCAAATACGGAAAGGTTTCTTCACAGTAAGAGCTGTGAAAATGTGGAATAGACTCCCTGCAGAGGTGGTTCTAGCCAGCTCAGTAGATTGCTTTAAGAAAGGCCTGGATACTTTCCTAAATGTACATAATATAACTGGGTACTGCAATTTATAGGTAAAGTTGATCCAGGGAAAATCCGATTGCCTCTCGGGGGATCAGGAAGGAATTTTTTTCCCCTGCTTTAGCAAATTGGAGAATGCTCTGCTGGGGTTTTTTTTTGCCTTTTTTGCCTGGGATTGTATGATTATATATATATATATGTTGTTATATATATATATATATCTATATTATATATATATATATATGGTAAGATATCAGTATCACAATTCCACAGGATTTTTTTGTCATTTTTTTGGGCTATACCTTGGGATGATTGGTAGTAATGATTATCTACAGACAACTGTATTGCAAAAGGAGTAAAAAAAAAGGTGGGAACAGTTTGGAACTGACTGGGGTTGGGGTGAATTACAGCTTAAAGTCACGCTTTGATATTTCGAGGCAGAACTTTACCCATAAGAACTTGATAAAAAATAATGCTCTTTGGGAAAGAACATACATGCTACATTAATAAGTATCCTACCAAAATTAGTGTGTGCTGTAAATTGCCTCCAGCATTGTTCCAGTTTCTTCTTGCTGAAGGCTGCAATTTTGCTGAAGCCTGGAGCCCCTGAGCAGCAGTAAATCTTTAGGCTTTCAGCAGATCAGCCTCTACAAATTTCGCACAGTGACTAAAAGTAGAGAGCAACTGAGCATGTGCAGAGAAGGGTGAGACAGTTTATTACTGGATTTTAAACAGCATAGGCACTTATTTTTTTTTGTTTACAAATAGGCACTTATTTTTAAAGTGGTTCTAAAGTCAGAAGGTTTATTTAATGTTAATGCATTAATATAAAAAGCCTGGTCTTCTGGGGTCCCTTGGCGGTTGTCTCGGCTCCCTCCCGCAAGGACTCCACAAGTTAATGCAAGCTCCCTCCCATGGTGTGGAGTGCTTGCGGGCGCGATCCAGTGATACAGCTGGCGGCCATAGCTGCTCAACGGCCAGGGTGAGCGGCATAGAGGACGTCGGGGGCGAGCGCGGGACATTTGAGGGGTCAGGTAAGTAAAACGGGGGTGCTGGCATTGTCAGATGTTTTTTCACCTTAATGCATAGAATGCATTAAGGTGAAAACATTTTTACCTTTACAACCCTTTTAATGACTTTAATCACAATTTTACCTTTAGCTTTGACAAAGGGCAGATCTCCTTCCTGGATCTGTCCATTATCAAACAGACTGATGGAACCATTGGCACGGATCTCTATCGCAAACCTACTGCTGGTAACACTTTGCTGCAAGCCTCTAGTGCCCGTCCACAATCATTGATACGAAGTATACCGTATGCGCGATACTTGCGCCTGCGTAGGAACTGCACTATGGAGTCAGACTTCCGGATTCAGGCTAATGCCCTGCGAGACCACCTCCTTTCAAGAGGCTACTCCTGCACTAATCTAAGAAAGGCATTTAACTGTACCCTAGCACGTACAAGAAATTCATTGCTTTACAATACCCCAAAACCACAACAATAAACAGACACTACAAAGCTCATCACACATTATTCTGCTCGCCATCAACAATTGAGAAAAATGGTGTCTAACCACTGGCATCTCCTCACTAACCATCATGTGCTTAGCAGATATGCAAGACCCACTCCCGAACTTGTGTTCCGGAGAGCCTCCTCTCTGAGAGACTGTCTTACCACTATAGCCACTATAAGATTCCAGAGCAATCCTCAGCTAGACCGTGTGGAACCTTTAAGTGTGGCCAATGTCCCCGCTGCCCCTGGATCCTTGAGGGTACCAAATACCAATTACCTAATATCAAAATTTTGGTCCCACGCACCCCCTCGAACTGTGGCACAATGGGGGTGATTTACCTAATTTTGTGCAAATGCAACGCCTTACCAACACGGATGACACTGGGAGCTAGAGCTTGAGATTTCCCAGGGCGCCGAATCTTAAGAGCCAGTGGGTGTTCACCAGAGGCCCTTAGCGGTGGGGATAGATTTAACTGCAGTCTGGCTCCAGGTCGTGACCCCTAGGGCCTCCCAGTTCATGCTCTGGGAGGTTGAGAGGAAGCAGCAGACTGCGACAACAAAGGATAGTCAGGAGATAGCCAAAGGTTGGGGCAACAAGCAGGTAAGAATAGTCAGGGGATAGCCAAAGGTCGGGGCAACCTGCAGGTAAGGAGTCAAGAACAAGCCAAGATCGGTAACTGGAATCAGATGTAGAACACACAGCAAGTAGCACACGAAAGCCAGGACACACAATATTGATCAGCAGGGCTGACTTGCAGTGCACAGGTTAATATAGAGTTCCCTGAAAGGGGCTGGGGTGGAGCCATGCTTTGGAGGAGAGATTAAGTAAGCAGCCACCAGGTGAGAGTGGCTGACCTCTTAAGCTGAACACATGGATACAGAGGTAAGCTGACAGACAAACATTACTGCATATCCATGACAATCACATGTTTGATTTAATGGCAACTAGATTCCTGGTTTTATAGATGGTTTATCAGAGTCCAAGTGGGGGCGATTGGGATAGGGATATACTACAAAGAGAAACAAATGTAGATGAACGTCTCAATGCCACTACTCTCCCAGGTTTAAACAAAAATTACCTCTTACAAACCCCTTTTTTCCCCCTCTATCCCTTATTCCCACCCGGTTCTTCCCCACCCCGATCATGCCCCCCCCCCCCCCCCATCCTTCTCATTCTCCATCTCTTACTTCCCTTCCCCTCCTTTTCCTTGATTGGTGTAACTGATGCTTGTCTGGCCCCCCGTTTTCAGTCATTCCCTATTGACACATTGCTCGATTGAGGCGCCCATGTTGAACTTCAATTAAATGTATCTTGTTTTGTTCTGATTTTTTTTAGCTTCTACCCCGTGTAAATCCTATGTGTTAGGAATCGAATTTACCGTATGTAGGTCTATTATGCCATTTATTAAGATTCATACATAGCCATTTGTTGTTGTACCCAAGCTTTGTTGCTGCCTCTGAGCCCCCCTGGCTTTACACACTCTGTTGCCCCTTTTTCCCCACTATCAAGGGACATGTGACTCACCTGGTGGGGGTGGTCTTGCTTTCAGCAGACCGCCTTGCACTTGTATTGTTGTGGTTTTGGGCTCTCTGCCCATTTGACACACACGATGTGCCCTTACGCTTCAGCGTGGTTAACGCATACGCAGTTCGGAGAGCCAGACCCGGTGACATCACGCGCTGCCTCGTGGCAATCCTGGCGTCTTCCGGAATGGGGAGCTCATAAGCAGGCTTGTGCCCGCTCATGAGCATAGTGGACCTTTGCCCAAGGGGGGAAGCCCTGACTGATTACTAACCAGGTATATACCCAGCACTCTACACTGGCTGCCTGTATTGACCTGACTTTGCTGACTACACCTGCTATCTCCAATCCTGACCTCGGCTTGTCTTGACTCTGCTAACCTCTTATGCCCAATATCCTACTGCCAACTTCTGCCTGTTGATTTGACCTTGACCCGGCTTATCTGAAATGTCCAGATAGCACAACCCCCCCCCCCCCAAATGACCCAATTTGGAAACTAGACACCCCAAACCATCTGCTGAGAGGCATGTTGAGTATTTTGCAGATCTGGCTTTTTGTCACAAAGTTTTGAAAATTGAAAAAAAATATTCTTTTCTTTCTTCATTTTAAAAAATAAATGAGATCAGGTCAGATCGAGGGCAGCAATTTTAGCAGTAGACGACCTCTGTAAATCCAAAATGGTAACCTGTAAAGGCTTTTAAAAATGTATGTAGTTCGTCGCCGCTGCACGTTTGTGCGCAATTTTAAAGCATGTCGTGTTTGGTATCCATGTACTCGGCATGAGATCATCTTTTTTATCTCATCAAACACTTGGACAATATAGTGTGTTTTAGTGCATTAAAATTAAAAAAGGAGTTTTTTTCCAAAGAAATTGCGTTTAAAAAAACTCTGCGCAAATACTGTGTGATACAGTGTTTTTTTATTTTTAATTTATTTATTTTGCATTTTTATTATATTTTTAAACTGTTCCTTTCATTTTTTTTATCATTTTTATTATCTCAGGGAATGTAAATATCCCCTATCATAGCAATAGGTAGTGACAGGTACTCTTTTTTTGACTAGATTGGGGTCTGGTTTCCTGTTGGGACAGGAGAGCCTGAGAAAACCATGGAAGATGGTGGGGGGGGGGACGTTCCCTCCCACTGCTTATAAAAGCAGTCTAGAGTCTAATTTGCCGCTAGGATTGCTTTTCCATGAAAGCCAACTGCTGGCTGAAAAGAATGATACCAAGATGATACCTAAACCTGCAGGTATCATTCTGGTATAACCACTCAAAGTCCAGCAACATACCAGTACGTTGCTGGTCCTTGTTGGGCATACATTGTAATGTTCTTTTTTTCATGCAGCCTGTAGGCGGAATGAAAAAAAAAAAAAAAAAAGATTGATCGGTTGGTATGCCCACCATTAGAATACCGCCCTTCATCCACACACTTCTAAATGATGAGCATACATGCACCATTTTTTTTTTTTTTCTTAACTGTGGTGGTGAAATCACCTCCGACAGCGCTGGAGTTACAGCTTTATGTTTTGTGGGAGCAAACACTGTTGCTGTCAAGATAAATAAACCTGTGCTGCAGCTGAATGGCTTACCTGCTAAGCAAATGATGGTTAGCAATAAAACAAACATTACAGTATAACATACCATACCTGCAAAGCAAATACAATAAAACATATTAAAAATAAAACAGAGAGAACGATAGATATAGAACAATAGTGAGCGGACAGAAGAGAGTGAACATAAAGACAGAATAGAAAAGAGAAGAAAAATACAATCACAACTATTTTTGGATTTTTTATTTTATTGTTTATGGTTTTTTTTTCACTTTAATAAAAACTGTAAAAATAAATAAATAAAAAAAATATAAACTGAACGTTGCAGATTAGGGTCTCTCAAAATGTGATGGCCATCACATCTTTCGAGACCCTTAGACCCTGTGCACATGTGCCCAGGACTGTGTGGTGCTGTACCCTACGCTAATACTCAACTAGTGTGTGGTAGCGTTCGAAACAGTCACCAATGCAAAGACCAGGTTGGCCAGGACAGGAGGGACAATAAAAGTTTGTGTCATGCCTAAATCCGCACTTTCTACAAACACAACGTCTACTTTGGGGGTTTCTTTGGGCAGAGGTCTGGAAACAGAAGGCCTGTGATGATCTCTTCCTGGAATTTAAGGAAGGATCCAGTTCGTCCTGAAGCTTTGTATAGCATCAGCAGAGCCAATTGGAATAAGTATACAGACACTTTTTTGTACCAGCCTCTGGCCTTACTGGCAATTAGGTACGGCACCAACAACTGGTCGTTGAGGTCCACCCCTCACATATTAAGGTTATATTCGTGGACACAGAGGGGTTTCTCCACAACACCAGTCGCTGTAGGAAGTTTGCGTGAAGGGAGGACAGAACGAAAACATTCTTATTATCCCTCCACTTCATAGCGAACAAATTATTACATCTCAAGCAGGCTCTCTCCCCCAGCCTAAGACGGGAATCTACAAGCCTCTAGGGTAAGCCCCGGCGATTAGATCGCATGGTGCCACATGCGCCAATTTGATGATCAAAACAAGTGACTAAAAAGTGGCAAGCTTGTGTAATAATTGTGGTATAAGGGTGACACCAAGTCCCACACAATCTTACCAGCGCTCCATATGTAGTCTGGGCAGTTCTCCAGGCTCTACGTAACTATCTCTTCCCTTGTAAACCATAAAACTATATGTATAGCCTGTGGCTCTGTCACAGAGCTTATACAATTCGACCCCGTATCTGGCACGCTTGCTGGGAAGATACTGTTTGAAAGACAAGCTGCCATAAAACGTAATCAGGGTCTCATTAAATGCAGACAACTTAATGGGGAGTAAACAAGGCTGCAAAACCTTGGTTGAAGTGGATTTGTAGAGCCGATCAAATTCAGGGTCACCCGAGGACGACAGAGTTCATTATCATTGAAATGCATGAACCGCAAGATCTGCTCGTATCGTGTCCTGGTCATGAATTCAGAGAACACGGGCGTATGGTGAATTGGGTCAGTGGACCAATATGACAGCAACTCACTCTTTTTAGTTATGCACATGAGGAGGAATAGGCCCAGGAAGATCTTGAATTCGGAAACCGTAATTGGTTTCCATTCTCTGGCAAGGGTCAGGTGGGGATTAGCGGTGATGAATTGACCAGCATATAAATTGCTTTGGTCCACAATAGATCTATAGAGATCTTTGGTGAAAAACAGCGAATAAAAATCAACTGTTTCCACCTGAATTCCGGGTTGTCCAGTGAATGGGGAAGTACGGGTGCTGCAGAAGTGGTAGGCTCCCAATTAGGATTGGCAAATGCAGCAGGAAGGGCACTATAGGCTCGATGGGCCTGTCTTTGTCTTTTTGGTGGCAGCGGGACACTACTCATGCTTGTCACCTCGCCAGCTTGAACTACACTTATGGGACTCGCCACGTCACCAAGTGATACTGCAGTGCTGGATGTATGACCAGGATGTACTAGGCCGCTGGTGCTTGCCAGTTCACCAGAAGGATGAGTGGCGCTAGTACTGGATCTCTGCTCCATACGAGGGACCTGTGGTTCTTGCACCTCAACGACAGCAGAAGAACAGTGTCTGGTATGCCTGACCTTGGCAGGGACCACAACTCCATCGTCAGAGCCATCTGTCAGGGTGCCGCTTCTGTCTACAGGTTCGTATTCTGAGCCTGAATCTGACAGATGAGTGACTTCCTCTTCACCATCTGTCATGCTCAGAAACACGTAGGTCTCTTCACTACTGTATCTTCCATTTGACATTTTGGTCTCTAAATTTACTGATAAAGTGAGTGAGACTCTCAAGGAAAAAAGCACCTGACTGTCAGCGAATGATTCAAACGCTACCTAAAAAACTGTTAGTGTTCGCAGGGATCAGACCTGACTGTGAACACTGCAGTTATGCGTTTTGTAACTGGCATTGATCGATTGATACTGCACTTGGGTGGGCTGGGCAGAGGGGCTAAACGCAGGTGCTAGCAGGTATCCTGGCTGATCCCGCTAACACTGCATTTTTGGGAACCCTAAACTGCTGGGGATGCTAATATAGTTCTGATCAGATCAGATATTGATCTGTTCAGACACTAATACTACTAAGGTAGGCGTATGGTGCGTGAGTGGGTGTTAGCGCTACTGGCACTAATTTGACGCTGTCTGGGGCAAGGCAGACACTATCTGACACTAAAATCTAACTTTGATCACCCACTGGTTCAACCTTTATTGGGTAAAATATGGCGGGTGCCCTGACACTATAAATTTTTTTTAGCTAGCCCGCTTCACCCGTGACACTTATACGGTGATCACTGGTGACGGGGTGATCAAGGGGTTAAACCTTTATTGGGGGGGGTTGGGGGGTCCCTAGACTTATCTGAGCCTAACACTAATAACCCTAACACTGATTAGTGTCACTAATGACACCAGTACAGCAATAAAAAAAAAAAAAATCGGAATGCTGCACTGGGTGACACAGTGACAGTTAACTGGGGGGGGGGGGGGTGAATTGTGTGCCTACGTGACCTGGTGTCAGTGTAGTGTTGTGCACTTACTCTCAGTCTGGAATGGAAAAGACTGACACGAGGAGAGATGACATCACTTCCCCTGTCAGTGTTTACAGTTACACAGACAGGGGAAGGATCTCATTCACCAGGAGCGATCACCAGGTCCAGGCCAGATTTCATTGGCCAGGGCATTGATCGGTTCTGGATCGAATCCGATCATTGCGGCCCACTAGGCGGTCGCGCTCCTGACGTAACATGACGTCAATTCGCCTGCCTGTACCATTGTGCCGAAGTAAACCTGCGGCGGCTGGTCAGGAAGCGGTTAATAGCAACCCTGCCTAAACACCAGGGTGCTACAGACAGTATGCTGGATTATTTCTGATGTAATACTGATGTAAAACAAAAATGTAGAGTACACATAAATAACTTGTATTCTAATGTCAAGATTGGCAAGATTGTACTTAGCAATCTTATTCTTTTAATGTCTTTAACCACTAGCTGACCGCCCACTGTCAAATGACGGCGGGACGGTGCAGCTCTTGTGGCGGGCCGCCGTCATACGACGGCGCTCGCTTTTTGGCCACTGGGGGGCGCGCGCGCCGCGGGAGGGGCGGGAGGCGCGCGCCCGCTGCGTAGCTGGGGCCCCGGTGCGCATGCCCGGCGGTCGCGATGACCGCCAGGCACGCGCGATTGCCCGGTAATCGAGCAGGACGTGGATCTGTGTGTGTAAACACACCAATCCACGTCCTGTCAGAGGAGAGGAGACCGATGGTGTGTCCCTTGTACATAGGGACACCGATCAGTCCCCTCCCCCAGTCAGTCCCCTCCCCCCACAGTTAGAATCACTAAGATAGGGTACATATTAACCCCTGCAGCGCCCCCTAGTGTTAACCCCTTCCCTGCCAGTCACATTTATACAGTAATCAATGCATTTTTATAGCACGGATCGCTGTATAAATGTGAATGGTCCCAAAAATGTGTCAAAAGTGTCCGAAGTGTCCGCCGCAATGTCGCAGTCACGATAAAAATCGCAAATCGCCGCCATTACTAGTAAAAAAAAAAATAATAATAAAAATGCTATAAATCTATCCCCTATTTTGTAGACGCTATAACTTTTGCGCAAACCAATCAATATACGCTTATTGCGATTTTTTTTTACCAAAAATATGTAGAAGAATACGTATCGGCCTAAACTGAGGAAAAAATTTGTTTAAAAAAAAAATAAAAAAAAAATTGGATATTTATTATAATAAAAAGTAAAAAATATTATGTTTTTTCAAACTTGTCGCTCTTCTTTTGTTTATAGCGCAAGAAATAAAAAACGCAGAGGTGATCAAATACCACCAAAATAAAGCTCTATCTGTGGGGAAAAAATTATAAAAATTGTATTTGGGTACAGCGTTGCATGACCGCGCAATTGTCATTCAAAATGCGACAGCGCTGAAAGCTGAAAAATGGCTTGGTCAGGAAAGAGGTGTTCGTGCCTGGTAGGCAAGTAGTTAAATTAGTGCGACCATGCCCAGGAAAGATTTTTTTTACCTACTTCTGACTATTCAACAGCTTCTTAGCCATTACGGATATTGTAAATCATTAAACATAGGTTGTCTTTTTCCATGGAGCTATTTCAGCTGACAATTTATTAGTGTATTGTTTGCACTTTCTGCAATTGTTTAAAGCAGTCCAATTTTGAAGCCTGACCTGACAGGGACAACATGCATTCTTTTCTCAGCCATATACTGCCAGTTTATATGCTACCTAGGGATTCTAATAAAGGCATTCAAACTTTTTATATGGGTCTCAAAACTTCAAACACAGTGTTTACTATTCTCTAATGCTCATCAGGCTGCATTTTCTCATAGAACCTCCCAAAACAGAACCCAAATGAATAAAACAGTAAATTGGATCAAAACTTACATTTTACCCACAGGTTGCTTACTTCTAATGAAAACCTAAATTCTAAAGTTATAGCACAGTCATCATTAACCAAGTAAATAAAAGTTTGTTACACGCATCACCAGGGAAATATAGAATACTGGTAGCCTCTTATCATAAATTCCCAACTTTTTTACAATTTGAAACACCAAAGTAGCATTAAAATCCTTAACATATATTTTATTTCTCCCATTTAGGCATTCCCCGATAAAACATTTTCTATTTAGTAAAGCAGTCTCCTCTCCTCCCTACTGCAGTGGAAGCTGATGGCCAAAGTGAGGAGCCTAGACAGGCACTGCTAAAACATACTGTGTTGCAACCTGAGACCTGCTGATGAGAACTCCATTTGGGGCTCAATTTTTACCCTGGTAGCTGCATTTTCTGTACACTGGTACAAGCCTAGGACTGAGGCTTATGGCCCCTCATGAAATATTACAATATTACAAGTAAGGCATTTAGCCCTAAAAGTAAATATCAGACCTGTGTGCCCCCCCCCCCCCCATTTGGCAAGTGAGCTCATTATGGCTGGGGCCCCCGTGGGCTTTGGAGGTGAGCGCTTTGACCCCAACATTGCAAATTGTTAAAGCTCCTCAAGAAGCGACCAGGTTGCAAAACATGTAGAGCGGAACATGCAAGGTCTATAGAGGACAAGTGAAACCCTAATTTCTGAAGGACATGTGAATCTTGGTGTATACTTTGTGATGCACTAGGCTGTTCTTCTATCATGGGGATACATTTAGTCTGTGACCAATAGTATTTTAAATAGACTAAGTATCTTTATTCAATTGTCATTTTGTATACAAATGTTTTTAATGTAGATCAATAAAATTTGTATTATATATATATATATATATATATATATATATATATATATATATACATACATACATACATACATACATACACACACACACACACACACACATATATATATATATATACATATATATATATATATATATATATATATATATATATATATATATATATATATATATATATATTTATTACACATACATATATAAACACACACACCTATAAAGTCCATGATTGATTTTCTTTGGTTTCCAGTTACATATGTAGTAAAGTACACACAGATGATTGTTATCGTTTTGGCCCCAGATCACTCAGCATCACTTCTGGTCAGCAAGTTCACATTTAGCATGTCCTTTGATCTAATGCTTGATATAATGGTCCATCCTCATAGACCTGGCCTCAAGAACCCCCATCTATCTACTACATAGGAAAAGTAGCGGGGTCAGGGCTCAATTTGGTAGGTTCAGATTCAGAGCTGCTGCATAGGGACCTATGGCTATAGCATCAGCCGGGAGCATGCATGCAGGGGTAGCTCCATGGGACTTTGTAAGGCATTGAAGAAACATGAAATCAGGTAGAAGAATTTTAAAAGGAATAGAAATACTAAGCAAAGAAAGGCTGGAAATAGAGGACACACTTTCAGCAAGTCCTGAAGTCAGCAAAACTATATACATTTTTAAATACGTGGGATTAATAACACTTTATTGTATTGAAAACCTTTTAAACCCTAATAAAATGGCTACAGAAAAAAATATGGTGGTACAGTGACCTTTAAAAGTCTTGTCCAGTGCCACAGAAGACCCAAATTTCAGGATAAATTCCAGCACTTAAAGGTTGGCCACCCGTCTCACACTGTACCAATGGCTAGCCATTCTAGTATAGTAACATTCAAATGTCTTGTCTCCAGTGCCACAGAGGACCTATATTTCAAAGTGCAACAATTGCAGCATCAATGTCTGGCCACCCCTCCCACACTGTACCAAGGGCCAGCTATTCTAGTGCCGAGTCCATGTGAAGATGCAAGATGGGGCAAGGCCAGATGTTACGACCTCAGGGATGTGTCAACATTTGTATTAGAGTATACTAGGGTTGGAGGCTTCCAGGTCTCTAAAATAGGATTTTAAAGCTATTTTATTGGTGTAACAAAAATAGCTGGTTTTCAGTAGGCGAAAGGTGTATGTTAAGCCCTGCATGTAATTACAACTGTTAGCTGCAAGAGCCAGATTGTTTTATTTGTACATGTCCTGTATGTTTTGGCACCATTCTTCTCCTTCTGTGGAGGAAATTAGCTTCTTTTTATGTCCTGAAAGCTTACGCGATACCAGAAGAATAAAAATTCATGTTTTTGCACACGTGGAAATCTGTAAACTGCAGCTGTGAGAAATGACTAGCTAAGACTTCCCTTTACAAACCCTCGCCCTGAGGTGACATCCTGCACTATAAATTTCAAGGAGTCAAATCAGTACAACATGTGAAATAAAGTGTTACATGATGAAATATATCCACAATGATTAACCATAATGATATAAATATTTTTTTTTTTTTTTTTTTAATCGGTCAACATTTTGAATGACAGCAATGTTCCACATTAATGTTTGGTTCTTAAAAAAAAAAAAAATTTGAATTAGTAATTTAGGTTTCCCCTAGTACAAACACATGAAACAGGTCATTTTCAATATCATTAACAGCATAGCTGATTAATCACTTTTTAGAATCACATTAGCATATATTCACAAATTTATCTAATTACAGATAGCATTATCATTCAAAAGAAAAAAAAAAAAAAAAGAAGATGCTTACGTCTCTAATAAGGGTCTCTCCAATAAGCATAGAAAAAACATCAGTAAAGGTAACTGGCTGCCCAGCATTTTTTTTTTTCCACAAAGCTTCAATGTAGCGTTTCACTTTTTGTGGTGTCAGCAAAAGTAGGGGACTGTGACTGACATTGTTCATAATCTCCTCGTTTATTTCCTTTGGTCCTTTGTTTGGAAAATCCGGATTAGAGTAAAGTGTAGACATATACCTACAGATAAAGCATGGACAAATAAGCATTTCCTAATCTCCAATTCCACTTGTGCCAATAAGCAAAATCATTAAACACATTTCTTTACCAGGTAAGATTTATCTGCCCGTTTGTACAAAATCACTGAAAAATACAAACAACATTAGCCGTGTTTATTTGTAAAGAATACAATTCTCTCTTACTAAAGATAATCTGGGCTAAGTGTCGTGATCTAAAATCAGTGAATAACGATTAATACACAGCTGCAATCACTGTATTGCACATCCCAATAATAAAACATAACAATCAAAAAATTGTGTTGTGCATATACTCATACAAAAATATATATTCAAAACAATCAAAATTATGTAGTGCTCATACACCAATTAGAATAAAGTATTATAGGTGCAAAAAACAAAACTATCCATATATACAAAACTGTAAACATGCATTCATAAATGAATAAATGCTACAAGTGCAACAAAGAAATTTCATCCATATACAAACTGTAAAATATATGCATTCATAAAGGATAATAATCAAAAAAGTGCTAAATAGAGTGTACAGATATTAGGTGACCTTTTGATGATACATCTAACATACGGGTCCTGTCAAAGGAGTGTTACCTGCATACCCACAGTGGGGGGTGCTGCCCACTAATGCGTAGTTAGACCTTTTTGGGGTCTCTTCATCTGGTAAGCATTCATTCATTATTATATACGGTGGGGAACAGACAAGGGATCACTTAGAGTACTTTTTTACTGTAATAAGCACGTGTGGAGCACCTTTGTCACCACCAGTATTTGGAACTGGGATTCCTCTATCTTTATCATTTACCATATTTATGCCACATTTGGAGATTTGGCATTTTGAATTAACATTTGAGTTTTTTTTATGCTTTGCACAGAATATTTGGCACTTTGATTGAAAGTACCAAATCTGTACACTCTACATGGCACTTGATTATCATCATATGAATGCATATATTTACAGTTTGTATACATGGATGAATTTTCTTTGTTGCGCTCTTAGCACTTAATTCTCTATTACTACGGTTATTCACATTGCAAGGGGATTTTGTTAGCTTAGTGAGTGTGGTGAAAAGTTTGCAAAGAATACCCATTTACATAAAAAAAAAATGTTTGCGCATGATTGGATGACTGGGGGGGGGGGGGGTGGTTGCTTACCCCCCTGTGGGGGTGAAACCTCAGGCTTGTTGTGGACCCTGGAACTGCAACTTAGCACAGGGACTGGAAGAAAAAAAAAAAAAAACTGAGTTTATCCTGTTGGTCCGGAGGAAAAACAAGAACTGAGGCATGCAGGTATGTGCAATCGTTTTTTAATGGTGGACATAGGGCTCCTCCCACAGGAAACACAATCTCTCAGATGCTGCCCTAGAAGACGACTTGAGATAACATGTATTATTTTATCAAAACACATATGCATTTATTTTTTAAATATAATAATGATAAAAGAACATGCAATTTACCATGTAGATCCAGACAATCCAGCAATGTACGTTATACAGTCTAAAACCCCTGATTCAAACAGAGCTTTCATAACTCCAGAGAAGCCAACCATTGCACGGAATCCACCTCCAGAGCCTAAAACTGCAATGACAGGTACCTAAAAGATAATAACATTTGCCTCAAAACCCCAAAAATACAAAGCATCATGAAGATCGCTGTTTACCATATTTTTGACCATTCACATTACATTATCTGCTGGCTATACACAAGGACAAATTTCTTGCACAAATATAGGGTCTCACTTTGTGTAATACATGAACAATTTTATAGGCTTCTCAATTTTCACTTCACAAAAAAAAATAAAAAAAATAACATCAGCATTCAGCTCTGTATGCTGATATGAAATCATCTTACATTCATTAGTTAAATTGGTTGTAAAGGTTTAATGTTTTTTTCCTAAAATAATAAACATGGTATATTCATCTGCTCTGTGCAATAGTATTGCAGAGAGTGGCCCCAAACCTCCACTTCTAGGATTCCCTGCCGGCTCTCTTGGCTCCTCCTGTGCTGTGTGCCTCACGTACGGGCACGCTCCTAAGCCCTGCTAAGTGAGTCCATATACACATACAGTGTGGCTCTGCCCCACCTCCTGCTTCTTCCTCACAGAATTTGATTGAAAGCAGCAGGAGCCAATGGTGCCTTTGTGTCCTGTGAGAAGAGGAAAAAAGCCTAGCGCCACTGCAAACAGGCACAGTGCTGGATCGAGAGAGGGCTCAGGTAAGTATATAAGGCGGTTTGGCTACATCCTGGGAAGTTCCTGTCCTATGTCCCAGGTTGCAGACTCAAAGTTCTAGACAGTTTCAAGTAGTAAAGGGAAATGAATTGATCTGCCTTTAGTGAAAATGGCAAAGAATGCAAAGAATAAAAAGCATGCCCATTTTATGTGCAAAGAAAATAAATGAATAGAGACAGACTAACAGTTCCAAATACTGCCTCAAAGGCAGTCATAGGGAGATCATCCATTGTGCACTGAACATTGGATGTACATTCTGAAAGAAGACAGGCCATTTCTAGAGAGGGAAATTCACATTAGGAAGTACCATTAGGTTTATTTAGTGGAACATTCATTGTATGAGAGTCAGACAATCCACCCAATATATCTATAGTTGTATACTATTTAGGCAATCCACTGTAGCCAATTCAGAATGCTTTAGGGGAGACTACAACCACTTATCACAATATTTTATACTCTGCAACTTCCCCTATTGTTTATTGTTTAAAAGACCCCTCAATTTATTAAAAAATGAGCGGGGGGGGGGGGGGGGTGAGGATCATAAGGCTCTGTTAAAAGAACATTCAGAGCAAGGCGGTCTTAAGCAGTGTTATGGCTTGGTGAACAACAAATTATTTTATTTCTTGGGGACACAGACTTTTCTAGGTTTTCAGGTCTCCAGATGTGACATTAGATATACCCACCACAGTTCCTTCAAGCACAAGGGTGGGCCTATTCACCTTTCAGTTGTTCACATGTTTTTTTTTTGTATTCTCCATAGCAAAAAATAAATAAGAAACATTCAACGAACAGACTGAACACTGTAATCACGGCCCTGGTCCACCCAGACCAAACGGGCTTCATGCCAGGAAGGGGGACGGACATTAATATCAGAAGGCTTTTTACACATATAGACGGGGCGAACGCGAGGGTTGAGGGTCTGGTGGCCTCATTGGATGCCGAAAAGGCCTTCGACTCAGTGGAATGGAAATACTTGTGGGCGGTCCTGTCTAGGTTTGGATTTGGTGAGAAATTCATCTCCTGGATCCGGATGCTGTACAGGGACCCCCAAGCGAGAGTCTACACCAACGCCTGCCTCTCAGAATCATTTCCACTGGGTCGGGGCACGAGGCTGCCCCCTCTCTCCCGTCCTGTTCGCTTTGGCTATAGAGCCCTTGGCTGCACTGATTAGGGCAGACGAGGAGGTCAAGGGCATACAAATAGGAGGCATACATGAAAAGATCTCACTGTATGCGGATGACGCTCTTCTCTACCTGGCTGACTCCTCTGCCTCCCTCAGGAGAGTACTGCACCTATTTGATCACTTTAGCAACTTCTCGGGCATTAGGATCAACTGGGACAAGTCCGAGCTCTTCTCCCTCTGTCCCCAGACCGCACTCCCGGTTTCGCTGACTCAACTCAGATGGGTGGACGAAATTACATACCTAGGGATTAAAGTGACAGCAGATTTAAGGCAATACATGGCCCGTAACCTCCAACCCCTGATGCAACAAACTACGGCCAAATGTGCAGCCTGGCGCTTGCTCCCATTATCTCCTGTTGGCAGGGTCAACCTTTTGAAAATGGTACTTCTACCGAAGTTCCTTTACTTTTTTAGAAATACCCCGAGCCACATCCAAGGCCTTTATTGTAAAGTTGGAGGGTCTGCTGGGAAACTTTGTCTGGGCTGGGAGACCCCCGAGGGTGGCGAAACAGCTACTCTACCTCCCCCTTTCGGGCGGTGGGCTGGCTCTCCCGAATTTTCAAATATATTATTGGGCTGCTGTATTGGTAACGGTCAGGTGGTGGTTCTCCCAGCCCAGGCAGAACCCAGCGGTCAGATTGGAGGCTGCTATCTTGGGCTCTTACGCCGCACTTAGTAACCTACCATTTAGAGGTAAACGAGCAGACCCTGCTGTCACCACCCCCATGAAGACCACCATACAGGCGTGGCAGGACGCCAGGAGGGTGTACCGTAGGCCCTACCATGAGTCCCCAAACACACCTTTATGGGGGAACCCCCTGCTGCCTCACTTTCACTCACTACCAAACCCCTCGGAATGGGCAGGGAAGGGAATACTCACCTTGAAACATATAACCAAACGTGGTACGATAGCCTCCTTCCAGGATCTGAGGTCCTCACACTCGCTTCCGCGGGCCTGGACCTTTAGATACAGGCAGCTTCGACACGCCTACAAATCGCAGTTTCCCCGACCTATAACACTGGAAATCGACTCAACGGAACGTCTCCTGACCTCTAGCACCATGGGCCGGCCCTTGTCCTCCCTCTACCCATACCTGACAGTGGCTCACGATGCCAAGCTGACCAAATCATTTGATAAATGGAAAGATGACTTACCTACCCTGGACGATGAAATATGGGAAGAATGTGTTCCCACTTACATCCCGACAATGATAGCCTCACGTGATAGGTTTATACAATTAAAGTTCCTACATAGGGCTTATTACACTCCGCAAAGGCTGGCCAGGATATTCCCACAGGGTGATCCGCTTTGTCCCAGATGCGGGCAGGAGGTGGGCTCATTTTTTTACATGGTCTGGTCTTGCCCCAAACTCCTTCCCTTCTGGACCCAGGTGGCCGACGACCTCACGGGAATGTCGGGCACCAGGATACCCCGAGATCCCCTGACCTTCCTCCTTAGTTACTTGGAGGAGATCCAGGGTGACAGATATACCAAGTTGTTTCTTATGTTCTCTATCTTCTATGCTAGACGGGAGATCCTCCTGAAGTGGAAATCAACTGACCCCCCAACACATGAATCCTGGTGCCGCTCCATTAATGCTGTGCTCCCCTTATATAGGCTCACCTACGAAAGTAGACAGTGCCCGGTAAAGTTTGACAAAATATGGGCTAGGTGGATCGATGCTCATGGCTGAGTGACTTATACTTGCTCCCTATCACCTCCCCTGGAGATGTGGACAGTCGCCCCCCTTACCTGAACTATTGGATCCTGATTCATACCCCCCCCCCCAGGACCAACGACCCACCAAGACATTCAGATACAGATCCAATGGGGTGTTAGCTTGAACTAAACACTGAATACGACGATTGGAAATAGTAAGGGTGACTTGCATGTGAGCTGGAAACCTGCTTTGTTATGCTGTAATGTGTACAATCCTCATGATTTCAGTGCTTGTTATTGTACGATACTGTTTCTTTTTCTGGTGTGATATATCTGTAAACCTGTTTTGTTCTCAATAAAACATCTCTGTTAAAAAAAGAAACATTCAACAGGGAAAGTGCTGTGATTAGAGTTCTCAACAAATATAAGAAACATTTTTTCTGTTTTTGGAAGATGCTGAGTAATTAAACTGTATCAGTTTGGGTAGGGTAGACTGAGTCTTTAATCATATTTTTTTTAGTGCAGTGTACATTAAAATGGAGATGAGAAATATGAAACCAGACCAGTCTCTATAATCTCATTAATACAGTTACCACCAATAATCTGATTAAGTGCAAATCTCCTTTAGATTTACCAAAACCATATAATATGGAGGTCAAACCTAAATGCTTTCAAATTATATGCAATCAGGCAGGCCCTTGTACTACATAGTTGAAGGTAAACCAAAGGGAAATTGAAAAGAAAATGGTATAATGTATGGCCAGCTACATTTTTTAAAGCAACTAATTCTTGTTCAAATGAGAACTTGAATTTCACAGGATAACCAGTAATTGTATTTTTTGTGTTGCACCATATTTCTGTTATAAGCATTTTGCAGCAACCTAAAGAAAAACCAGATGGGATGGCATGGGAATTGTTCAAGGTGGGCAACAGTAACAATCACCACATGCCCCAAGAAGCTTTAGAATTTTGGTTTACAAATATAATTTTAGTAAAATTACTGTAGAACCAGTTAGTAAGGTAAACTTTTTAAAAAGTAAAAACACAGCACAGGTAAAAAGCTACAACCTAAAAACAAAAACAAACACATACATCTCTTGAAGCTGAATGCAGGTCTTTGCTTTTTTCAGGTCCCAAAAGTTTCTTAATTCCATTGATGACCGTGTTCCTTCTTTTATGTCGGTAAAGTTTTTCTTGATCACACAAAGCCATGCTGAATCGCAGATCAGTGGATGAGCTTGTGGGGAAAATATATACAGTGTTAACATGGTCAATTTACAAGTTACAGTTCTAAGTCAGGCTAAAATCAGTAAGAATACAAACGTTATAAGAATTACAAACATTATCACTATAGGAAAAAGCATGGACTCGCTTACGGCTCTTTTCACAGGGGCACCTCCGCTATGTGGAATCCGCTTGCTCAGTGGGGATTGGCGGATGACAGGTAGGTGTTCGCTCCGCAGAGCAGACAGGACACAGTCCCCCTCTCCTCAATGGGGCAATCAGATGGAAACCGGCCACCTGTACGTTTCAATCCGGTGCGATCCAATCCACCGGGCAGTTGAAAATAGGACCACCATCCATCTGTTTTTGGCGGGCAGGATCGGAACGGATGGCGGCAGGTGTCAGCCTACATGTGTCCGCTGACATCCATCGCTCCATTGAGAAAAATTCAGTGTTCGATGAAGTCCGCTTGTCAGTTTTTCAGACAGCCCATGTGAAAGAGGCTTTAATCTACATACCAACGAACTACAATTTAGCCTGGTGTGAAAATATGGTATGTTTCCATCAACATTTTGGCAAATAGAAGGCACCTCAAATTCCATCTTTAGCTGCCAAAATGTTTTACTATTTGCTGCTGGGAGTTTGGCAATCAGGCCACAGTTGGCCAATACATGCAGGAACTTTGTTCAGACTTTAAGTCAGGTTCCATGCAATACTGTCCCAGTATTCAACAGGTTGCCCTACTTGTCAACAAAAAAGAACCCTAATGGAAAGTCTGATGTTGAAGGGGTATGTATGCCAGAGCTTTATCAATTTCCTCCAAATGCTACATCCATATAAATGCCTCGCATTTTTAAATCCATTTAAAAAGAGGCAACACAGAGCAGCACACTCCCCCACAACAGCACTATAAGGGGATAGGAGACCCCTATCCACCACCTAACAAAATGACAACATTTCTATGGGTACAGCGTACACTTTCATTTTAGAACATTAGCATTGTAATAGCAATAAAGAAGATAGTCATTTTTGACAATCCAATATAAACGGACTTAAAAAAAAAATCTCCTTTCCTGTTGAAAGTGCGGTCTTTCTGCTGGGCATCTCTTTGAACGACTTCCTGGATTCCTTACATGCTTTGCAGCTTCTCCTCTGGTCATTATTTTGGTTTACTTTCAATTTCTAAGGCCCACTTATGTCATGGTAACTTGCTGTCTGCAAGCAGATATGATGTGGTGTGCTCTATACTTACTCCGCTTCTGAAACTTCTCCTCTCTGTACCTCACTGTAGTTCAAAGGCAGGCTCTGTGAAATGTTGCCATGTCAAGCCATCAAATGGTTGGTGGCCTAAATGATCATATATGCAGAACCATGGCAACTGCAGATCAAACAGAAGGTAAGATGGCAGCTTCCTTGGATGTAAAGAATAGGAGGGTTTAGTTCTGCTTTAGGGTGGGTTCACATATATGCGAATTGGATGCGTTTTGAGGTGCATTCAATTCGTATGACATGTGAATCGGCAGCCTTCTCTATGGAGCCAGTTCACAAATCTGTGGGCAGGCCGTGGTGCGATTTTGAAAAGAGTCCTGTGCATTTTTAATCTGGTTCAGGTGCATTTTTAAGTAAAAATTTGCACCTGAATCACACCTGAACTGGTGAACCAAACAGCACCGGACTACTTTGAAAAATAGTGCTGAAACCGTAGCTGGACATGTGTGAACGGAGCCTTTCTTTGCCTCAAAGGAGTATAACCATTGTTTTCTGCATATATTGTGAAAGGATGAAGAAGAGAGGGAAAATTATTTTTATACTATAGGAAATTAAAGTATGTGCCTGTGTTTGGCCAAACTATAGCACTACCTAAAGCTTAACATCAGAATCTAAAGTGTCCCTGCATTGTAACACAACTAGTAACAACACAAGTAGTAGGCAAAAGTATGTACATACCATTCCTGTAACGAGAATCCTAGAAAAACCTTTGTAACCTAATAAAATGAAAAAAAGACACTGTAGTGTTTTTATAAATTTTTGTAACAAAAACAGTAGGACCTCATGCACACTGAATATTTTTACAGCCACTGCTAGGGGTGTATGTTTTTTTCCCTGCCTCTGAAATGTTAGCCTTTGTGTCCATGTACACATAGACTTTTAGCAGCATTTAGTTGCAGGAGAGTTTAGATGCGGAAAAAAAAACCCCACAGCCACTGTGTCCAGGAGCAGCAGAGTTTGGGCAGAAAAAACGCTTGATGCTACTAAAAGCTGCTAAATGCACCAAATCGCTAGGAGCGTTTAGTGCTTGTGTATTAATTTCAATGACCAGAATAAATGCTTGATGCCTGTAAAAGCCCCTAAAAGCTTGTAAAACTTTGGACACTTTTGCTAGCATCAGGCATTTTTCTGCAAAAATGCTCCTGGCTTGTAGGAGAGTCAAATAAATGTCCTGTGTGCATGAGGCCTTACAGTTACCATTTCTGCATATTCCTATTTATTAACATAGCAATAGACCTAATTTACAGCAATGGGAAACAAAACATTATATATTTATTATATATTTGCATAAAGTTGCCAAAAGAACTCAATTTAAGACACAGAAGCTGTAATCCTGGAGATAAGGCAAACACCTGTCATATCCTGTCATAAATGATAATGCCACTGCTTTTTATGAGGGAGTTATTAACCTTTAGTCCCAGTTCACACTGGTGTGATGCGGGAAAGCCTGTGATTCAAAGCCGGTACCTAAATCGCACACTGGTTCACACTGACATCTGCGAACTGCTGGGGGTGTTAATGTAAAGTTAATGACACCATGTTAATGACAAACGTTTTCGGAGCATGCGCCTACTAGGCCTGAGGAAAGAGCACATGCTCCGAAAACGTTTGCCTATTGGACGAGACCGGCTCCTGCCCCCGGAATTAAACCGATCCACCTGGTTGCTGGTGTGCACTCCACTGACCAGGAAGTGTCAGCAGTAAATGCCCCAGCTCGATTTTGGCAACAAGATAGCCCTCCAGGATACGGAAATCGCTTGTTCTACACCATCCATGGACATCCGGCTCACCATCTCAGTATCACACGCCCTTGGACATAGTACTTTTGTGAGTACAGCTATTTTTAACCCTTTACATTAAAATTTCCACTATTTATTGCACTTAGAGTGGCGCCTTCTGTTTCTCTTCCCAGTGTCTCCAGGGGATTTATTTGCCGCTTCTTAGATCTTCAAACTGGGCTGCCGTCTAAAAACTGCTGCTATTTTTCCCCAACCACATGACATGGACTGTCACAGAACAATATTTTAAGCTATTGCTTTTTTATTTTTGTGACAATTCACATGCAAGTTTGATTGGCCCATTCTTCCCCTGTGCTTTTCCCTTCCCCAAGTTTTATCTCCCCCGTACCTTCCACTAACCCCCTTTGTTCTCTTCCCAGTAGCAATCAGATGATAAACAGATATTGCCAGAATCACCGCAAATCCACTCTACCCAACCTGTATGTTTTCAATAAAAAAACGACTCATTCGGCTCATGTGTATGGCGGCCGTTTTCTGTCAAATGAGAATGCTAGAAAACCAGAAGCCGACGGCTCCCGATTACGCTCTCAGCCAATGGCAGAGTATGCTTACCGGCATTTTCTAGCGGGGGGGGGGGTGGGTGTCCCCCAGTCAGAACACAATAGCTCAATGAGGGAAGATCCCTGTTCTAACATCGGATTGTTAGTAGAGTGGCTCCGACCTGAGCTAACAGTTTATTTCTTTCGTTCGACCCAGTGGGATAAAAAACTCATAGTGTGTACTAGGCTTTAGTTTTACTTTCCACTGGATAGACAGGGCTATCCCCTTTAAGCATTAATTAATTTCAATAGCAGAATAAATTATTATTCTTGCCAATTAAATGAATAACAGTTATATTAAAGTCTTGTTTAATAAAACTGAAAAAAAACATGTTGTTATACTTACCTGCTGTGTGCAGTGGTTTGCACAGAGCAGACCAGATCCTCCTCTTCTTGCTCCTGGCCCCTCCCTTCTGCCGAGTGCCCCCAGAGCAAGCAGCTTGCTATGGGGCACCTGAGCTGAGCCACTGCTCTGTGTGTCGATTCAGACACAGAGCCGCAACTCGGCTCAGCCCCGCCCCCCCTCTCTCTCCTCATTGACTCATTAATTTTAATCACCCAATGAGGCAGAGTCCTGGACAGCCAAGGCTCTCGCGCAACATCGCTGGATCTACATGAGGCTCAGGTAAGTATTTGGGGGAGGCTGCTGCACACAGGTTTTGTATCTTAATGCATAGAATGTATTAAAATCAAAAACCTTCTGCCTTTAGAACTACTTTAGCACCTAAGCACTTGACGCCTGTAAATGCACTTTTAACGGATTACACCCTTTTACAAGATTACACCCTTTTTTTCCTGCCAAAATGCTGCTGCCAGGAGGAAAGGCTTTTTAGGAGAATTTCCAATGTCATTTGTGCATGACGACTTGGAGTGCCTACACTCTGGCTGAAGGAACACAGGGGGCACCTTTAAAGCGGCAGTATTGTCAGTCTGGGGCAGGGGAATGTTACAGCAAATAGTTTTTTCTTTCGGGAAAAAGATTTCACATGAATAAATAAAAGCTGATCATTGTAAGCACCTCTGTCAAAAACAACAGACTTACTGATGGGATCATCTGATAAAAATAGAAAGCCTTAAAAATAAATAAATTGCAGCCATCGCATCTAAGAACCGGCAAGCTGCAATATAGAAAATGTTTGCTTTGGAGTTTAACACTGCTTTAAAATAACAATTGTTCTATTTTTCTACTTACTTTGTTAAATGTAAATGGAACCTCTTTTTTCTCTCCAGGCAATAGCGAGGAAATGTGAAATGTTGTTGTACCCAAAGTTTCATCCATCACATAATTAGCATCCATTAGGGTTATCTACAAGAAAAGGGGCACTTAGTTAGTTATATATGAAAACAAACACATGCATAACTGTAGTGTTACCCTTAGCAACCTATTCAACTTAAATTGTAATAAAAATAAAATTAAAAAAACACTGCATACCTGTGCACATCACATGCGATGTCTGTGCAGTGCGATTTCAGGCATACATTTTGTATGGCTGAAATCGCATCCGCACCAAAATGGTGCAGGAACCTTTTTTTTCCCCCTGCACCTGATTAGCGGCGCATGGGTGCGATTCTGGCAATCACACTGTATTTTGCAATCTTTTTTGAGCTGTCATTAAGATAACATTAACACTTGTAGCAGATCGCATGGATGCCATGTAATTGCAATGCGGGGAAACGCACAGGATTCACTGCGTTCCCCGCATTGCATAAGTATGATCCAGGGCTCAAACAATTTGTTGATAATAGTAAATAAAAGCTGCCTGGCAACATACTAACCAATCCTTATACAATATGAAATTGGTTAGTGCAAAAGCAATAGGCCATTTATGGAGCAAGGTTGCCTGCATCCCAGTCATTCATCATTACATCAATTACTGATGGTACAGGGTGGAAGTAAAAATAAAGCTTCTGCCTCGCGCCCCCCAACTGAGAGACATACAGCAGACTGCAGCTTTAAAGTGCAATGCAGTCTGTTAAAATGTTTTACTTTTATTTTTTAAGATTGTATAAAATAAAGATATTTTCCTATGATTTAGCCCATTTGTCAACTTCTAAGGAACACAAACAAGGTATTTATTAACCACTTCAGCCCCAGAAGATTTGGCTGCAAATGACTGGGCCATTTTTTGCCATCATTCGGCACTGCGTCGCTTTAATTGACAATTGCACCCAAACAAAATTGACGTCCTTTTTTCCCACAAATAGAGCTTTGTTTTGTGGTATTTGATCGCCTCTGTGGTTTTAATTTTTTGCGCTATTAACAAAAAAAGAGCGACAATTTTGAAAAAAACTATATTTTGTAATTTTTGCTGTAATAAATAGCCCCATTTTTAAAAAAAAAAAAATTAATTTTTTTTCTCAGTTTAGGCTGATATGTATTCTTCTACATTTTGGTAAAGAAAAATAAAAATCGCAATAAGCATATATTGATTGATTTGCGAAAAAGTCTACAAAATAGGGGATAGATTTATAGCATTTTTTATTTTTTTACTAGTAATGGAGGCGAGCTGCGATTTTTATCGTGACTGACATTATGGTGGACACATCGGACAATTTTGACACATTTTTGGGACCACTGGCATTTATACAGCGATCAGTGCTATAAAAATGCATTGGATTACTGTGAAAATGGCACTGAAAGTGAAGGGGTTAACAGAGGGCGATCAAGGGGTTAACTGTGTTCTCAGGGAGGATATTCTAACTGAAGGGGGAGTAGACTGACTAGAGGAAGTGACAGATCGTGGTTCCTAGCCAATAGGAACACACGATCTGTTATTCTTCTCAGAACAAAACACGGATGTGTGTGTTTACACACATACTTCCATGTTCTGTCCCTCGTGCTCACGATCGCTCATGGCCGGCGGTCATCGCGACCGTCGGCCACGAGCATCGGCACCCCCGCTGTGCAGTGCGCGCACCTACTATCCCAATCCCATGAGCCGACATATAGCTACGACAGTTCGTGGGATCGTGCCAACCTGCCGCAGTATAATGACGGTGGATGGTCGGCAATCGGTTAAAGAGGGTGTAAAAATGTAAAGCCTTTTATTTAAAAAAAAATTATTTAGAGGGTCCCAATAAGTCATGAAATTTTAAAGTGGTTATAAAGGCAGAAGGATTTTTTTTACCTTAATGCATTCTCTACATTAATGTTAAAAAATAAATATAAAAAATTGGGTGCTGCTCCACCCTCAGCCCCCCCCCCCCTAATATTTACCTGATCTCGATCCAGTGCTGTGCAAGAGAGCAGAATCTCTACCTACTTACAGGCAGATTGATAGCAACTCTGCAACTAAATCCATTGAGTGCAGGGGGGGGGGGGGGGGGGGCTGAGTCAATGGCTCAGAATTGTCTACCTGTTGGAGCACACGCTGCATGGAATAATGGACAGGGCACTTGAGGCAGAACAGAGGGAGAAAGAGGAGGACTTCCTTAACTCCCAAGGCCCCCTTTATCCAAACAGAATTCCTGCAGGCCCGCCAGAGAAAGGAGGAGGGAGGAGGATTGTGTCAGCATGGAGGTGGAGCCTGGCACTCAGCATCAGCAGCAGTCTTCAAGGGATTGTTTTCAGGCCCCAGAAACCCATGGACTTGTACGTGGCCGGCAGGAGGTGGCTGCGGATCAGTTCGTCCTTAGTGACCCAGAGGACCGAATGCCACAGCAAACCTACGCTGCATGGCCTCCCTGATCCTGCAAAACCTGCAAAAGGACCCTCGGATTCGTGGTATCAAGGAGAGGGATCAGTACTGGCTGGCAACCCTTCTTGATCCACGTTAGGGTAAAGTGGCGAAACTTATCCAGTCGTCGCAGAGGGAGCAGAGGAGGAAACATCTGGCCTTGCAGAAAGGTTTGTGCAATACGTTTCCAGAGCCTGGGAGGTTACCTGTACCCGATGTCCTGCGAATGCGGGGCATACTACGTTGGCAAGACGAAGCAGGAGTTTCACTGCCGGATGTCCAAACACATCTACTCAATGCAAATTGGGAACCACTACCTGCCACTTGGCCGTCATGTGGTTTTAGTGCATAACTATAAGATGCTCACAGTATCCTTCACCGCGCTCGACCGAATACATATTCCGGATCGAGGCGGTGATTGGAACAAAATACTGTTACAACATGAACAAAGATGGATTTTTAAATTACAAGCCACTTCTTCCCCAGGACTCAACGAGTCTATTTCTTTTGCCCCCTTTTTAAAGGGGTTTGCATCTGGGAAGACGCAATAACACAATGAACTATACTTTTTCGGCATTTAACTCTGGAGTAGACGTGTTTGGACATCCTTGGCGTAGTGCACTCCTGCTTCTCTCTTTGCTTTTCCCCAATCTGAATCCCCACATATATTTATTTATATGCTAAAGTCTGAATCATGTCACCTTGCTGACATGAAAACAACCTCATCAGAATACACTTTGTGTAATACTGTTCTTACATTCCTTTGACTCTATGTTTATAACAACCCAGTTTGATACAATGTTTAATTGCTCTTTATCATGCTAAATATATAATATATATATATATATATATATATATATATATATATATATATATATATATATATATATATATATATATATATATGATGTGTTTGTACATTGAGGACTTTTTATGTTAATAAGTCTGGATTAATAAAATATGTCTGCTTCTTTTCCTCCATTTCCCTCTACATTAGGTTGTATGCTCCCCATGTGGAGCTGTCTCCCTCTTCGCGTATGGGAGCCTTGGCCACGATGTGTTCTGATGCCTGTCTTCCCAGCAAGGGGGGGAGGAGCCAACATCCACCATGGCTCCTCCAATTATATTTCCCCTTCGGATGCCTGGGCGGGTCCCAGGTATGCCGATGGGGAACCTCCCTCTTGCTGGCAGCGTCCCTGAGCCTTCTCGGACTCTTCCCAATCACTGCGACCCGTGCGTGCGCGTGATGCGGGACGTTGCGCTATTGCGACGCGAACGACGCAGTGGCGACCCCGGAAGGGCTTCACGGACGCCGGGGAGGTCACCCAAGACGGTCCCAATGGCCGTTACGACCACCGCAGCTGACCGTTGGAGGTGGTGAGTATTGAGCCTGGGGGGGGGGCGTTCTTGCGCACCTGCGGGGAGTCCACACCAATCAGTGCTAATTGGAGTCCTGGCTAATTAGCACATATCCCAATAATGCCATGTATAAGAACCCCATGGAGTGGAGCATAGACTCCAAGTATCTGTCCCCATCTCATTGCTCTAAGGACATAACTATATAGTGTCCCTATTGTTTAATTCTAAATTGCTTACTCGCATTCTGGATTGCACACTCTTCAAAGCTTGCCGCAGCCTGCCATCAATTTGGAACTAAATCACAGGCTATAAGGTGTACTCCACCGGGCGATTGAGTGTTGCTGCATTATACTAAAACATACCAGGTAAATTTTGTTGCAACTGTGCTTCTTTCCCTTACACTATAGTATCTCCGCAATCGTAATCACCACGGCCTTCTACCATAATCAAATCCCACCATGTATACCCACACATAGCCACATTCACCGTAATTAACACAGAGTCACATACACGCATGTCACACGACTGGATAGGCACCCCTATTTGCAATCACTTTTCCTTTGCTCACCACTTTCACTTGGCACCATCCCATTACCTTTTGTGTAATCCAAATTTCCTTTATTGTCATTCACCTTCAATTCATTGAGCATAATTTTTTGCGAGCGCCACATTTTTGGCTTCACCCCCTTCCCCTTCCCCCTCCCCTTTCTACCTGCATGTTTTTTCTCCCCATCTTACCCACATACTCCTTTCTCCTTTTCTTTCCCCTTTCCCACACTCCCCAATGTCCTTTACCCGTCCTTTTCTCCCCCTTCCCTGTCTCACCCCTCCCTTGTGTCCTGATCCTTTATCCCCTTTTTCCCCCCTTTTTCCTCCCCCCCCCCTCTCACTTTCCCTTTCCACCCCACCTTCTCCCCTTTTATCCTCTTCTATGATCTAAACCTCATGTGCGCGCCATGTATTTCTAATCCACCCTCTTTTTCCGCTTCGTTTCCCCCTCTCCCCCTTTTCCTCCCTCTCCCTCACCCACTCCTCCCCTACATGCTTCAAATCCTCCCCTCAGTTACTTCTCTCTCTTCCCCCCCCCCCTTTCCTTTCCCTCTTCTCTTTTCCCCCTCCTCATTTTTTCTTCCCCCTTGTTTCTCATATTTTTTAGCTTCCGGTCACACCTTCCCTTCCTCTCCTATGTTGCCACTACCCCGTTGAGATGGGGAAAGTTTGGGATATAGACTCATTGGTTATTAGGCGTACACTGGATGTTGGGATTATATGCCTCTTCAAAACCAAATAATTTATATCTCCTTTGAATAATTGTTGCAAATTATCTAATATGGTGGACTTGGTGTAACTGATTGGTTCTGGACTCTCATGGCAGGGGTGCTTTCTGTCCCCTCCATCCCCAACTGCCGGCCTGCGTGTCCGCATGTAGGAGGTCAATATTTGGATGTGACCTCTCGTAAGCCACGCACCTGGACCGCTCTTCTCGAACTGGCCCGCATGGGTGAGGGGTGTTTTCAGGGTCACCTGGGAAGCGGGAACCTCCTCAGGGAATTCCCATATAGGAATTTCACTTCATCTAAACATACACGCTTTGGTAAATATCTTGCAACGTTGTACTACTGTTTATGTCCTCTTTGTTAGTTCACATTGAGATAACTGTAAGAAATACATATACGCTTGCAATGTATTTGTCGTCTTATTCTTCCTTTTTTCAGCAGACAAAATCCTTTGAAGAAAACCCATATAGCTACGGGTCGAAACACGTCAGGTTCACTTTCCCACTATCAACATTGTTTTTGTAAAATTATGTTGTTGTGAAAGTTCTGTCTGCTAGTGTATTTTTATATATTTTTGTTTTATTTTTCCTATTGGGGCTCATGTCTTATACCCATCATGCCACTTTTGTGACATCTTTAATAAACATTTAGATTTAGATAATCTCTGTATCAATCATTTAATTTTTTCGAACCCGCTGCCTAAAAACCCCACCTACCCTTCCTGGGGGGACTTCTTCTCTTTGCTATATCTTAGGGGTGAGCAGCAACCAAGCCATCTCCTGTTGTGCCTTTCCTTTTTTCTACAATTTCCTGGCCATCTGACCGATGCGTTCAGACAATTTTTTTAGTCCGCAGCCCCAAGGTATGATCGGTTCCAGCAACCATCGCCAGCGTCGGTTGTACATGGTGTAGGAATACTTAGGGGCAAGATCAGACTTGGAAACCTTTCTAACCAAAAATCCACTGGGTTACTGGGTCTTGAGGATGGATCACTGGCCAGAGCTTGCACAGTATGCAATTGAGCTACTGGCCTGTCCTGCATCCAGCGTTATTTCGGAACGCACATTCAGTGCCGCTGGAGGCTTTGTATCCGATCACAGAGTGCGCCTGTCCACTGACTCGGTTGATCGGCTCACCTTCATAAAAATGAATCAGTCTTGGATCACCAGCTACCAAGCACCTGATGCTGATGTAACCGAATAATTTTTTTATGAATGTGAGATGCCTTGAAGACTGCCTATGCTGACGCTGAGTGACTTCCCTGTTATGCTGAGTGACTATCCTATTCCTCCTCAATGTTCATGTTGATAGCGTCTAAGAACATTTTTGGTTCTGGGCACCACCACCAGTGGCTAAGGCCCAATTTTTCTGCCCCTGTTTAACAGAGGCGTGTAATTAAAATTTGAGCTACTATTTCACAGCAGGGCCCATTTCTGCGCCCACCAAGAGTAACTGAGGGCTTACAATTTGTGGCACCACCACCACCAAAGGCCCAATTTTTCTGCCCCTGTTCAACAGGGGCATGCAATTGCAAATTCTTGATATAATATTTCACAACAGGGCCCGTTCCTGCGCTCAACAAGAGTATCTGTGAGGGGTTGCAGTGTTGTGGCACCACCACCAGGGGCATGTAATTACTATTCTTGATATAATCTTTCACAGCAGGGCAGCGCCCAGCAAGAGTAACTGAGGGCTTACAGTGTTCTGGTACCAACACCTAAGGCCCAATTTTCCACAGAGTGTATAGGGCAGGCCGTATAGTATATACAGGCGGTTCCCTATTTTCAAAAATCTGACTTACAAACGGAGGAAGACAACAGGAAGTGAGAGGTAATCTACCCCTAGGAAGGGAAATTGTCTCCTGTAAGAGTTAATATGGGAAACAGGTGTCTCCTCCACTGATTTATCACCAATCCTGGTTTCCCTTAAAAACCCTAAAATTTTCAAAATCCAATTGTCATTGGGACAGAAAGGGAGGTGAAATCTTCTGAACAGGGGCACAGACAGCAAAACAAATGTTACAGGGGTGATAGCCCCTCCCCATGTTTTCCAAAAGGCTTTAAAATAGAATTTTGTCTGGAGCTACACTTACAAATGTACCTGTTCCAAATTACAAACAAATCCTACATAACAAACCTACAGTCCATGTCTTGTTTTCACCGCCTGTATACTGCTGTTCAGAGTATATAGGGCCTGGGGGGCCAACACCTTTTCTTTTTTTAATTTGGGTGCGGGGTTCCCCTTAATATCCATACAAGACCCAAAGGGCCTGGTAATGGGCTGGGGGTACCCATGCCGTTTGTCTCACTGATTTTCCTCCATATTGCCGGGACCCAACATTACATTAAAGCCTCAAGCAGTTTTAAATGACTTTTATTCCTTTAGAAATTACACGCGCCACTTTTCAGGCATACTATTGACACCACCCCAGGTACGATATTTAACCACTTGACCACTGGGCACTTAAACCCCCTTCCTAACTAGACCAATTTTCAGCTTTCGGTGCTCTCACATTTTGAATGACAATTACTCATGCAAACCTGTACCTATATGAAATTTTTGTCCTTTTTTTCACACAAATAGAGCTTTCTTTTGGTGGTATTTAATCACCGCTGTTTTTTTTTTTTTTTTTTTGCACTATCAAAAGAAAAAAAGACAAAAAATTCTGTAAAAAAAATGCATTTTCTTCGTTTCCGTTATAAAATTTACCAAATTAGTAATTTTTGTTTATAAATTTTGGCCAAAATTGATACTGCTACATATCTTTGGGAAAAATAAGTACAAATTGATGTATATTATTTAGTCTTTGCGAAAGTTATAGAGTCCACAAGCTATGGTGCCAATATCTGAAGATTGATCACACCTGAAGTACTGACGGCCTATCTCATTTCTTGAGACCCTAACATGCCAGAAAAGTACAAATACCCCCCAAATGACCCCTTTTTGGAAAGAAGACATTCCAAGGTATTTAGAAAGAGGCATGGTGAGGTTTTTGAAGTGGTCATTTTTTCCCCACAATTCTTTCAAAAATCAAGATTTTTTTTTTCACAAAATTGTCATATCAGCAGGTTATTTCTCACACACAGCATATGCATACCACAAAAACACATTCTGCTATTACTCCCGAATATGGCGATATCACATGTGTGAGACTTTTACACAGCGTGGCCACATACAGAGGCCCAACATGCAGGGAGCACCTGCAGGCGTTCTGGAGCACCCAGGACAATTCTGACATTTCTCTCCTACATGTAAAAATCATCATTTATTTGCTAGAAAATTACATAGAACCCCAAAACATTATATATGTTTTTTTAGCAAAGACCCTAGAGAATACAATGGCGGTCGTTTTATCTTGCACAGTATTAGCGCAGCAATTTTTCGAATGCATTTTTTGGGGGGAAAAGAAGTTTTGTACTTTTAAAAAAAAAACAAAAAAAAAAAAACAGTAAAGTTGGCCCAATATTGTTGCATAATGTGAAAGATGAAGTTACGCCGAGTAAATAGATACCCAACATGTCACCCTTCAAAATTGCACACACTCGTGGAATGGCGCCAAACTTCGCTTCTTAAAAGTACCCATAGTTGATGCTTTAAATTTTTTTACTGGTTAAATGTTTTGAGTTACAGAGGAGGTCTAGGGACAAAATTATTGCTCTCGCTCTAACGTTCGCAGCGATACCTCACATGTGTGGTTTGAACAGAGTTTTCATATGTCGGCGGGACTTACGTATGCGTTCGCTTCTGCATGCAAGCACACGGGGACAGGGGCGATTTAAAACATTTTACTTTATTTTAGTTTGACACTTTTCCCCCCAAAAATTTATTTTCTGATCAGTTTTATTCCTATTACAAGGAATGTAAACATACCTTGTAATAGGAATATGGCATGACAGGTCCTCTTTACAGTGAGATATGGGGTTAATAAGACCCCACATCTCACCTCTAGGCTGGGAAGCCTGAAAAAAAAAAAAAGATCCTGGCTTCGATCGTATTGGCGAGTCGGTAGAAGCACCGGAGAGTGGCGGGAGGGGGGACGTCCCCTTTCGCCTCCCGTGAGAACTATCAAGCAGCGGAACAGCCGCTATGATCATTCTTATGGTGTATGGAATCGCCGGCTGAAAAAAATGATATCTGAATGAGGCCTGTAGCATATGGAAGTGGTTAAAATGCTTTTTTTTTTTTTTTTTAACACAAAGTTGTCCATTTAGAAATATTGTATAACACATAGCATGTACATACCAAAAATTACATCCCAAAATAGATTCCCCTACTCTTCCTGAGTACGGCGATACCACATGTGTGAGACTTCCACAGCCTGGCCACATACAGAAGCCGAGCATGCCCAGGTACAGCCAAGCATGGTTGGGTACGGCTGGGTATCACCGAGTATAGGAGAGTATTGCAGGGTACGGCAGAGTATTGCAGGGTAATGGCAGGGTATTGGCAGAGTATTGAGGGGTGGATGAGCATGGATCGATAGATCTATGGATGTGACTGCAATTGTCACAGAGCAGCGCTGTGGGCACTACAGATCCAGCCCACAGTGCTGCTGCCATCCAATCTCTCCCCTCCACTGTACAGATCAGTACACAGAGGGGAGAGAGGAACCGGCATCATTTGGCGGAGCAATCAAGTTTACTTAAGCTCGTAAGCTCGTTTACTGTAATTCATGATGCGCCAGGTCCTGTAGACCCGGCGGTCACAGATGTTCTCGGGTGCGTGCCCCAGGGTTATCCAACTGCCCTGTAGCCATCATTTGGCTATGGGCCGGTTGGGAACTGGTTAAAAGGAATATTTCACTTTTATTTTTTCACTTTAAGCATCATTACAATCACTGCTCCTGAAAAAACTGACGTTTTTAAAACTTTCTTTTCCATTGTTACATGTCCCCCTGGGGCAGGACCCTGGGTCCCCAAACCCTTTTTAGGACAATAACTTGTATATTAGCCTTTAAAATTCTAACTTGATTTCTCACGTTCAAGTCCCATAGACTGACCCATAACGGTGTTCAAATGTTCGCGCAAACTTTCGGTCCGTTCGCATGTTCTGGATGCGACCCGAACCGGGGGGTGTTCGGCCCATCCCTATTGCTGGGTATGGAGACGAGTGAGGGGAAGATGGCCCACACCCGTCTCCATAATGTCAAAACGTCACTTCCGCCCATAGCTCTTAAAAAGGGATTTTTTTTTTAACCACTTCAATACAGAGCATTTTCACCCCCTTCCTGCCCAGGCCAATTTTCAGTTTTCAGCGCTGTCACATTTTTAATGATAATTCGCAGTCATGCAACACTGTACCCAAATGCAGCGGACACATCGGACACTTTTGACACATTTTTGGGACGATTGACAATTATACAGCGATCAGTACTATAAAAATACACTGATTACTGTATAAATGTCACTGGCAGGGAAGGGGTTAACACTGGGGGGCGATCAAGGGGTTAAATGTGTTACCTAGGGAGTGATTCTAACTGTAGGGGGAGGGGACTCGCAAGGGGAGGCGACCGATCGGTGTTCCTCAGTACTGGGAACACACGATTAGTCTCCTGTCCCCAGTGGCGTCACTAGGGGGACCAGAGGAGGGCATGGCCCCCCCCCCCCCCCCAACATTATACTGTGCCCCCCAACAAAAAAAAACGGACACTGGGAATGTAGGGGACAGGTATGGACTGAGCCGCTGCATTGCTGGCTCCGGCTCTGCCTCCACCTCCTGGGTCTACTCCCGGCCACTGGTTGCTATAACCGCCTGCACCTAGCAACCAGTGCATTGATGTCTCTCTCTCCCCTCCTTCCTCTCTCGCACTGAATGATACACGGCCGATCAGCTCCTTCTCCCCCTCCCCTCTCCTGTGTGTGTACCGTGGGAAGTGTGAACTCCTTCACACTTGACTTCCCTGGAGCATACACAGTAAAGGGGAGGGAGAGAAGAAGCAGATTGGCTGTGTATCATTCACTGCGAGAGAGGAAGGAAGGGAGAGCGAGACATCACTGCCGGGTCTCAGGCTCTGAGCTGTAACATGAGAGAGATGCTCTCAGCTCAGAGCCATGCTGGAAGGCAGACTGCATTCAGTGCTAACAGGAGGAACTAATGGGGTCTGCTGCTACCAGTGACACTCCCGCCCCCTCAGCCCGCCCCTGCATGTCCAAAGATTGCAAACAGAAATGCCAGTTGCAGGGCTAGAGGATCTCATTCATGTGCCCTGTGCAGCATGAGGGAGGGATCCTGGAAGCACCTGTATCAGTATTATCCAATCATGCTGTGCCTGTGCTACAACCCCCCCCCCCCCTACTTCCCCTTCCGCCTTGTTTTGATTTCAGGCAGCTCCAGAAGAAGAAGAAGAAGCCAGACCCCTCAGCTTTCTAACTCCCATGTTTATTACAGAGACTTCTGTGCTAGGGAGAAAAGAATCCATAAGATCTGTGTGTTCTGTCCCTTTCCTGTCTCTGCCAGCTTCATCTTTAACCCTTTTGGCTCCTGCACACTAGTTTTGCCCTCTGAAGAGCAATCAACATTTAGATTGCTCTTTAGAAAACATTAGGCAGGTGTGAAGGTGTTGTATCACCTCTTCCCCCTGCTTTATCTTCTTGAACCCCACACTAGTACACCACAACTGTGCATTGCAGGGCAGCCCTATTCACTTGAATGGGTTGTGTTCAGTGGGTGGTAGCACCTGCCAAAAGCCAAAGGTTCCTACCCTGACAAAAAAACTACAGCGAGTGTACACATCCAGCTGCTGCCTATGCAGCTAAAAGGATATTAGTTGGGGGTGGTAAAAATGTGGCTCAATTGAAGAATTTTACAGCCCTCTAACCACTAGTGTGAATGAGCCCTAACATTGCTGGTGTGGTGTCACAATCAATTTCAATAGAAGTAAAGTGAACATCCCTTCTCCTGCCTCATGTTACCATAAAGTTTTTTTTTTTACTACTCTGATAAATATATTTGCCACTAATGTAAGGGCTCATTTACATTTGCAGTAAGGTGGTAAAAAAGTAGGAATTTGAGCCATGTTTTTATGGTCACCTGAACCACTGGTCATGATCCCTGCAGAGCCTGGACCAGTTCTGTGACATCAGCCTACAGCGGGTTTTAGCGGAGGGGCAGAGCTAAGGCAGTGATATCCAGAGTGGTGTGTACTTTGTGGATTGTCTGTGGTGTAAGCTTATTACTGGTTGGAAGCCTCTGTGGAAGCTCTCAAAATTTAGAGTTAGGACTACAGAAAATTGGATGCCTTGATGGGGCTCTAAATAAATACACGTTACAATCATACACCATGTGCTATAAATATGTAAAACCGTGTAAAAAAAGAGTAATATGAGTGTTATAAAACGTGAATAAAAAATCGAATAAAAAATCACACTACCAAAAAGTGCCAAATGTATTGGTGTCACAAAGTGAAATATTAAAACACAGTCCAACTGGGCTCTAGATGAGTGAGTTAAAACCGCGATTGCCGGTAACAGAGCCTGGGACGTGGATCTGTGTGTGTGTGTTATAACAAAGATCCACGTCCTGTCAGGGGACAGGCAGTGGCGTCCCCAGCTTTCATATTTAGGGGGGGGGGGGCACATGGGGGGACAGGGACAAAAGTAAGGGGGCCAACTATGAAACGCAATTCTATACCTATACCTATATATTTCAAGAATAAAACAAATTATTTGAAATTTCAAGTATTGTACTTTCAAATTTCAGTACAAACAAATGGCCACTGCCCTCGCCTAGAACTGGCCTTTGCAGCAAGGAGCACATGGAAGGGCAACGCATGCAAAACAAAACATTAAAAAACTAAAAAAAAACAGACATTCCCAGATCAACTTACTGACCAGCCTGCTAACCAATTTAATCACTCTGTCCCAACAGTATGCGTTAAATAGGGGTTTAGTCAGAATAGATTTGCAAATGCATGCATAAGCTACAGAGCCCCATCAAGAAAAAATGTGTAGGGTGACCTTCGCGCTGTTAATAAACTAGATCGTATGCACACACTCAATAATGCATAAAACACTAAATATATCAAATAACAGTGAATAAAACAATAAAACGTGACAAATGTGGAAAATATTCCTAAAAGAGCTGCAAAATCTGACAGTGCAACACAATCCCATAAAAGTAAATTATAAAATTGATTTCGCGCTCATGTGCAAAAAATGAATAAATAAAACACAGTCTTAATCAATAAATAAATACACGTTACAATCATACACCATGTGCTATAAATATGTAAAACCGTGTAAAAAAAGAGTAATATGAGTGTTATAAAACGTGAATAAAAAATCGAATAAAAAATCACACTACCAAAAAGTGCCAAATGTATTGGTGTCACAAAGTGAAATATTAAAACACAGTCCAACTGGGCTCTAGATGAGTGAGTTAAAACTCTAAAAATTGGACAGTGGGTGACAACATCCAAAAGGTGACTAGTGCTGTTCGTTGGTACCGGGCCGTTCTTCAGAATGTATAAAGAACGTAATATAACATATCCAGACGTTAATGGTGCAGTGATTGAAAATTAAACTGCGGTGGATGTGTGGAAATGAGATCCTTAAACGTGCTCTCTAGACTCTCACCTGAAAGCACGCATTCAAAAGCGTGTGTAGAAGATGCCTTATCTTGTCTTTGCTCCTCGGATCAAGTAGTTCCACCGATATCCACCACTAGAGGCTGTATGGTCTTGGCTCTCTCCTTTATGGTCTCCTATTTCCTAGATCACTCTGAGTAGCCCACAGATCTATATATAGGCATGGGCTCTCTAGCCCAGTGAGCCCATTAACAAGTGGGGGATAAAAGATGGAGCCCAATAGTGAAGTATGTCTTCAACAAATATTTTAATGAAAAGATAAAGGATTCTTACATAAAAACGAAAAGAATACTAGCAGCTGACAGCAGATAGATGCTAGTCTCACAGTACTTCCGGTATCTGGTCCGGCCACTCCCTACGTTTCGTCACATGCACGTGACTTCCTCAGGGGAACCTGATTGGCTGGAATGAACTTGTATTTATTTAGTGAAACCGGAAGTAGATTAGCGGCCATTTTGTCGTGGTCCGCGTGTCAAACATAGATCGCGGCCATTTTGTCATAGTCCTTTGACTTATTTTGTTCATTGGATACATCTGGTGTCCTACTAGAAGCAACTGAACATATGAATAGATTGTTGGTTTCGCGATGCTCACGGGCCATTAGAGTGTATCTGCCCTTCTTGTATGAAGAAATCGAAGATCATTAACAATTAAATAAAGAGGGGAGACATACCTTTGACCCTTTATTTAATTGTTAATGATCTTCGATTTCTTCATACAAGAAGGGCAGATACACTCTAATGGCCCGTGAGCATCGCGAAACCAACAATCTATTCATATGTTCAGTTGCTTCTAGTAGGACACCAGATGTATCCAATGAACAAAATAAGTCAAAGGACTATGACAAAATGGCCGCGATCTATGTTTGACACGCGGACCACGACAAAATGGCCGCTAATCTACTTCCGGTTTCACTAAATAAATACAAGTTCATTCCAGCCAATCAGGTTCCCCTGAGGAAGTCACGTGCATGTGACGAAACGTAGGGAGCGGCCGGACCAGATACCGGAAGTACTGTGAGACTAGCATCTATCTGCTGTCAGCTGCTAGTATTCTTTTCGTTTTTATGTAAGAATCCTTTATCTTTTCATTAAAATATTTGTTGAAGACATACTTCACTATTGGGCTCCATCTTTTATCCCCCACTTGTTAATGGGCTCACTGGGCTAGAGAGCCCATGCCTATATATAGATCTGTGGGCTACTCAGAGTGATCTAGGAAATAGGAGACCATAAAGGAGAGAGCCAAGACCATACAGCCTCTAGTGGTGGATATCGGTGGAACTACTTGATCCGAGGAGCAAAGACAAGATAAGGCATCTTCTACACACGCTTTTGAATGCGTGCTTTCAGGTGAGAGTCTAGAGAGCACGTTTAAGGATCTCATTTCCACACATCCACCGCAGTTTAATTTTCAATCACTGCACCATTAACGTCTGGATATGTTATATTACGTTTTTTATACATTCTGAAGAACGGCCCGGTACCAACGAACAGCACTAGTCACCTTTTGGACGTTGTCACCCACTGTCCAATTTTTAGAGTTTTAACTCACTCATCTAGAGCCCAGTTGGACTGTGTTTTAATATTTCACTTTGTGACACCAATACATTTGGCACTTTTTGGTAGTGTGATTTTTTATTCGATTTTTTATTCACGTTTTATAACACTCATATTACTCTTTTTTTACACGGTTTTACATATTTATAGCACATGGTGTATGATTGTAACGTGTATTTATTTATTGATTAAGACTGTGTTTTATTTATTCATTTTTTGCACATGAGCGCGAAATCAATTTTATAATTTACTTTTATGGGATTGTGTTGCACTGTCAGATTTTGCAGCTCTTTTAGGAATATTTTCCACATTTGTCACGTTTTATTGTTTTATTCACTGTTATTTGATATATTTAGTGTTTTATGCATTATTGAGTGTGTGCATACGATCTAGTTTATTAACAGCGCGAAGGTCACCCTACACATTTTTTCTTGATGGGGCTCTGTAGCTTATGCATGCATTTGCAAATCTATTCTGACTAAACCCCTATTTAACGCATACTGTTGGGACAGAGTGATTAAATTGGTTAGCAGGCTGGTCAGTAAGTTGATCTGGGAATGTCTGTTTTTTTTTAGTTTAATGTTTTGTTTTGCATGCGTTGCCCTTCCATGTGCTCCTTGCTGCAAAGGCCAGTTCTAGGCGAGGGCAGTGGCCATTTGTTTGTACTGAAATTTGAAAGTACAATACTTGAAATTTCAAATAATTTGTTTTATTCTTGAAATATATAGGTATAGGTATAGAATTGCGTTTCATAGTTGGCCCCCTTACTTTTGTCCCTGTCCCCCCATGTGCCCCCCCCCCCCCTAAATATGAAAGCTGGGGATGCCACTGCCTGTCCCCTGACAGGACGTGGATCTTTGTTATAACACACACACACAGATCCACGTCCCAGGCTCTGTTACCGGCAATCGCGGGTGCCCGGCGGACATCGCGGCCACGTGCACCAGGTCCCAAGTGAAGGGGCGGCGCGCGCACGCCCCCTAGATGTCCGGGAAGCCCAGGAGATCATATGATGGGTATGAAATGGTTAAATTACAATTTTTTTTTTATTTTTGCATTTTAGTGTAAATATGAGATCTTTTTGACCCCAGATCTCATATTTAAGAGGTCCTGTCATGCTTTTTTTCGATTACAAAGAATGTTTACATTCTTTGTGATAGGAATAAAAATGACACAATTAAATTTTTTTTTTAAAACAGTGTAAAAATAAAAAGGAAAAATAAGAAAAAAATAAATGTTTAAACGCGCCTGTCCTGCCGAGCTCACGCGCAGAAACAAATTTATACATGAGTACCGCCCACCTATAAAAACTGTGTTCAAACCATACATGTGAGGTATTGCCGCAATCGGTAGAGTGAGAGCAATAATTCTAGCCCTAGACTTCCTCTGTAACTTAAAACATGCAACCTGTAGAATTTTTTTAAACGTTGCCTATGGAGATTTTTAAGGGTAAAAGTTTGTCGCCATTCCACGAGCGGGTGCAATTTTGAAGCTTGACATGTTGGGTATAAATTTACTTGGCGTAACATTATCTTTCACAATATAAAAAAAAAAAATTGGGCTAACTTTACTGTTGTCTAATTCTTTAATTCAAAGTGTATTTTTTAAAAAAAAAGTGTGCTTGTAAGACCGCTGCGAAAATACGGTGTGACAGAAAGTATTGCAACGACCGCCATTTTATTCTCTAGGGTGTTAGAAAAAAAATGTATAATGTTTGGGGTTTTTTTTTGCTAATTTCTAGCAAAAACAGTTTTTAACTTGTAAACACATCTCAAAAAGAGGCTCCGTCCTTAAGTGATTAGAAAAAAAAAAAAATAAAATATAAAACATTGTTTCATTCACAAACTGACAGATAGTAAACACAGTTTTACTATCTGTCAGTGATGAAAGAATGCAGAAGCGATCTGTACTGATCACTGGGAACACCCCCTTTCCCCTACTTGCTGACCGCTAAAGGTGAGCAGCTGCAGCCAACGGGAGGAAGGAGGGAAGAGCCGGCTAGCAGCATGAAGGGGGTTCCTGGACAGCAGCAGCAGGGCAGGCAGCACCTGGGCATTAGGCAAGTGGGGGGCACTGGAGGGGGGGTCAGAGCAGCACTGGGGGGTATGTCTTTATAGTTCGATCCCTCTGTGGCTGCCCTGCAATACAAACAGCGGGCGGGAGAGCAGAGGAGCAAATCTGACAGATGCAGGACAGCCACAGAGGGATTAGAGTTTGTGAGGGAGGGGGGGGGGGGATTAGAGCAGGAAGGGTAAGTCAATGTAAGGGAGAGTTGGAGTGAGGGTGGGGGGGGGGCACATCAGATGTCAGCATAGGCAGGTGGAGGGGCGGGAGACATAGAGGCAGAGCTGTCACTGAAGGACACAGAAGGACAAATGTGGTCCTTACGACATGGCCACCTGGGGGCAGTGTTATGGACCTGACAGCAAAAGGGTTAAAGCACTAGGTTATACTTTGGATATTTTATATCAAGACCTTTCTTGTTACTGCCAGCATCTTGGGATTCAGCTTTAAGCATTAACATACTTCACAAATATAGCAATTTTTAACTACTAATGTACCTCCAATATATTATCCTGGTTTGGGTCCAAAACAAATTCAAATGATTCATTCCAAACTGGATTAATATCATTGTTGAAATGCTTTGTTCTTTTTCTGCCATCTGGTACTGATGAAATGAATAATTCCACATAAGGGTCAGGAGTATCGACTATAAAAAAAATAAAAATAAAAATAAAAATCTTGTGGTTATGGGTGAAATAAATTAGTGACAACTCACAACAATAGAGATAGGGCTTCTTACAGGTGCTGGATATTTCAGTAGAATTAGTGGTTAGTAAATGGTCACACAATATTTTCTTCATGCCTTTGCATGGAAGTTGTAGCGTAAGAGCAGAGCAGAAATGCAGGCATACCCTACTTATAATTACACAATGGGGTTTATTTACTAAAGCTGGAAAGTGCAAAGTCAGGCTCACTGCTGCATAGAAACCAATGAGCTTCTAACCCCAGCTTGTTCAATTAAGCGCATTGGTTTCTATGCAGAAGTGAGCCTGATTTTGCTCTTTCCAGCTTTAGTGAATAAACCCCAGTGTGTACTTAAAAGTGGGGTATGCCTGAATAACAAGTTATGATCACAATATTCAATGTCATAATACAAGTAAACAAGATAATACAAGTAAAAAAACAAAAAAAAACAAACATGACCAATTTTTTTTTAAGGATCAGAGCGTGTAAAAAACACACTCAAGAATTGTTACACAAATGCAATACCAAGTCTCTGACAAGTAGAGCAGGAAATCTGAACAATGAATTCTAACAAAAGAAACAAGAAAATACCAATTCTTCCCATATTTCGTAAGGCTACGATCAATGTTCATCAATAGAAAAAGGAAGAAAAGATACTGTAATGAGGGAACAGAGTTATTCTTTGTTAAGGTTAAAAAAACTGGGGTAAGGGCAAGACAGGGGCTAGGGAAAAAGTAGGAAAGAGAAAGGAGGGGGGGGGAAGAGGAATAAGTGAGGACATAGAGGAGGGTTTGGAAGTCCTCTGGGTGCATGGACTTCAGAAGGGCTTTGTCCTTATCTGAGAATATGAACATATTCCAGTAAAACAAAGATTTAAAATAAATATTGTTTGTTTTGAGATGAGAGGACTACAGTATGTCTTCCGTGGCCTTCAAATTTTCACCTTTTGAGACCCATAGCAATAAGGAAGAGGGACATGGATCATTCCACCTCAGTGCAATGCAAGACTTGGTGGCGCAGGATCAATTTATTGTACGTTTTTGCTGGTATTTCTGAGACGTGGAGGAAGATGGGGGGGATCCTCTGGGAGGACAAAATGTGAATTTTTGGGAGATCCTCTTACTTCCCTTCCTCCCAATACTGGGCAGGACCAAAATATGTGTAGGACAATCCCCTGTCCCATCTGGCATCTCCAGCAGTGATCCAGAACTGAGGGGAGGTATTTATGACGAACTGATGATGTCAATACCATATGGTGAAGAACTTAAAAGTGGCGTTCCACTCAAAAGTGGACCTTTCGCTTATATGCTTCCTCCCCCCTCCGGTGTCACATTTGGCACCTTTCAGGGGGGAGGAGGGAACTGTTTATGACAGGTCTCCTTCCCCACTTCCGGGAGATGGGCCGTGGCTCATGAGCGAGCAGACGCGAGAATTAATCCGGTGTATGTGCAAATTTTTAAAAGGGTATCTTGTAAGTTTTCCCCTATTGGGGCTATTTTAATAAAAATGCATACAGCGAGCACTATGTAGTCTTGTTTATGATTGCATGTTACTACAGAGCCGTGTATCAGATGAATTACAGAGTGGAGTCCTTGAAGTAAAGGAGAGTATAGAAGGAATCTTTACACAAGGGATCATTATATGTATCCATCTGAAATCACCCGTGAGGTTGTTGAATCGAGAGAGCAGTGGTTCTGGTGTGGAGGAGAGAAACCCCAACGGAGTGAAAGAAAGACCATTTCTGAGTTCATTTAACTCAAGTTTGAGGTGAGCATGCATTGCAGCTGGTGACAGTGTGCACAATTAAGGGTGATCTGTTGGGAGAGCAGAGGAGCACAGCGGTGTGTTTTTTTTATAGAAGGACTGAAGTTCACAACAATCAAGATTTAAACATACCATATATATCTATACATATTTGAAATTCGTTAGAGCACATGCTTATTAGTTCACATAAGACTGGTTAATAATATAGGCAATTGCACAAGTGATATGTTTTTTTGAGGCAGCACTGCACTAGAATAATTGTTGAATGTTCCTACATTGTTCTGCTTAAAGGATCTTTGCAGGTCGGTTTCCCATTTCTGGAGGTAGGGAGGTTTGTAATTGACAAGAGGAGAAATCAGAGAGTGAAACAGACAGACAGAGTGCCGTAAAGGTGCAGTGCTGGAACACACTTTCTCAAATGACGCTAGTGGACGTCTGTAGAAAGGGAAGCGAGACGAAAAACATTTTGAGCTGCAGGGCTTTCAAAAGTTCCAGGCCAAAGAGACCTGAGGCCATCAAAGTGGCAAGGAATGACCAGTGGGTAGATAATACCACCAAAGCAATTAATATTCAGCTTTGGGCAAATTCTTCTCAGGATAGGGGCCTTGTCCTGTCTTCAGACACGAAGAAGGCCTTTGATCGAGTTGCATTGGATTACTTGGAAGCAGTCCTATCCTCGGTTGGCTTTAAGCATTGGTTCTGTAAGGGAATTCTAACTGTTTACACTAATCCTATGGCCAGGGTTAAAGTTAATGGTTACCTTTCTGATAACTTTTCAATCTACACCATCACCCGACAGGGCTGGCCGCTCGCCAGGGTTTATCCCAACCCTGGAAACGTTCCTTTCCTTTATTCAATCTCACCCAGACATTATGGGGTTTACAGTGGTGAGCAAAGTCTACAAACTTGCCGCGTACGAGGATGATCTCTAGCGTTTCATTACAGAGCAGCATATATTACTATTCTTAATTTGATGACTGCACTTAAAAAATGAGAAGTCCAGCCTGAGCTCGTTTGGCTGGGCTTTTCCTATGGGTCACAGGAGTACAATTCGTTTTGCACTCCTGTGACCCGTTTTCAGCAGAGAGCGGGTCTGAAATCCGCTCTCTGCTGACGTCACGCAGATCAGTCCACCGCGTCATCCCGACTCTGAAAGTCTGGATCAGCCAGGTGCCTGGACTGATGGCTGTCTCAGCCTCTCAGCGAGCTGCTGAGAAGACTGCTCCCCGCCCCTCCACAGCTCAGCGCTCCAGTGAGCATGGAGGAGCAGAGCAGGAGAGCTGCTGATTGACAGTCAGCAGCTCTCTGCTCGGGGAGCCGAGAGAACCGAGCCATCGGCAGTGTTGAATGGCTCGGCCCTCAGTGCAGAGACGCCGGGGACAGATGCAGCATCGGACCTAGGTAAGTATAATGGGGGGGGGGAACCCAAACCCATACTTCTCCTTTAATAATTTCTCTTTTCTGTCTAACCGAAGTCCTTTGCACTTATCACACATTGCATGTATCCTTATGCATGAAAAACTTCCCTTTCAACTGCAAAGGCCATGCGATCACTTATCTAGGAACAGAACTCCCTGTGGATGTTTCGTAGCTCTTTGCTCCACTTTACACCACTTTTACAATGCATCCAAAATTACCTTCAGGCATGGAATCTTAAGTTTCCATCATGGTTTGGCTGGGCTGCGGCTTTGAAAACGAATGTCCTACCATGCTTCTTGTATGTAATGCAGACGGTGCCGATAGCCCTACCCAAATCATATTTTCTTGCTATCTGCCGACTCTTTCAGACATTCTTATGGAACAGAGAGCAAGAATAAGTCTATATACCTTATCCCTCCCTAAGGCTAATGGTGGGATTGTCCTGCCAAACCGTCAGAAATATAATTGGGCAGTACAACTAACCAGGATACTCTATTGAATTAACCCTCATACATTCAAAGATTGGGTGGGCCTAGAACAGAACTCTTTGGATGTTCCATTAGCTGTGGCCCCACGGATGTGGACTGTCCATAGTCGGGAATCCAGAATTAGTTACGGGTATGTCATTGTTCTTTTTGCCTAATATCTGGCCACACCCGCAACCAAGAGCCTATGAGTTATTTGATAAGGGCTGGCTCATGGACTGGGCTGCTTTGGAAAGCAGAGTTGCCTATTCTAATGTCCCTTACTGGACTTACCCACAGATTCACCATTAATTGAACAGAGTTGGAAGCAGAGAGAGCTTCAGCAGGTATTGAACGCCGTTTGAATCCATCTGTACCATCTGTACCAGGTCATATCCTCAGAGAGACACCTGGATTCATATAGGTTTCATGCTATGGAGGATCAGATCTAAAAGCATTTTCAGGAATTTCTTGCGGTCCAGGGTATTCCTGAATAAATCCAGGAAGAGCTGAGCCTGAACATCGAAATCCACTGGACCTGTGTGCCATGCTATCTTATGATTCCTCTTTTTTTTTTTTACATAAAAATTGACTCTATAGTACATCTTGTGGGAAGTTACAGGAAGAATGGGGACCGGCAACATGGTGGGCTCTGTCAAGCGCCAAGTGTTCAGTGGATTCCTTACCCAAAATAGAATTTAAGATGGTAGTGATGGAAGTTTTAGGATCAGATCCTGATGTTGCCTCAGGGAGTCCATGTAGTCTAATGTTGTTCCATCGACTTCCGTTCTCAACATCTTCTACTTGTAACTGCAAGCAGGCAAGTTGCTCTGATTGTTAGGACGATAGTTGTTCAAGTGCACCTATACAGGAGTTGTGTGTGTGTGGCAGATAGTGACTCCATATCTGCCACTTTAGATTCCAGAGTAGTTTGTTGACACCGGTCATTCAGCAGGTCCTTAAATGAGCCCTCCAGCTGCTGAGACCCAGTTGGGATTCTCTTTGGCTTCCTGTGGACCGACACGGGAGGTATGGTATTCTATTAGTGCGGCTCGACATGGGAAGTATGGTATGCTATTAGTGCAGGGGCTGTCTGGCAGGTACAAAGCGCCAGAGAAGCTATCTTCACAGCGCCATTGCTAGCCACGCCCCCATCAATGTTTTAAAACATTTCTGCTAACGCAGAATTATTGACATCTTTACTGTAATTTTATCTGTAGAAATAAGCCAATATCTTATAATCCAGGAAATGCAGTATAGTTGACAATAATTGCACAAATAAAATAAAAAAATCCTACTTACGCATATCTCCAAAGGTTCCTTTTGTAACATTGGTAGCTTTAATTACAGTTACTGTCAATCTATGAGAATATTGGTGTTCAACCTGAAGAGAGAAAAAGATTTCACATAATATAAACAAGCTCTATATACACCTAGAAAAAAAAAGTAAAAATAAAAGTGCTGATCTTGGCTTCCATAATGTCTTATGATATTATGTAATGTTTATGCATCGGGTCATATCGCCAATCAGTATGGGAGCATGGAGGATCATTAATTAACACCTGAGCGTTTTCAGCTCCTAAAACGCCTGAAATACTCCCAACAAGCAAAATCCCATTAATTTCAAATGGCACCTGTTCACATTTGAGCGTTTTGTCACCTGAAGCAAAACGCCTGAAAAAAAACCCTAAGCTAAAAAAAATAACATGAGCTTCTTTGGGGCAGATTACAGGTGTTTTCTGCCTTTAACATTGGTGACCTGAAAAAAAAAAAAAAAAAAAAAAAAAAAAAAAAAAAAATCGCAGTAAAAAACGCACAACTTTGAAACACTCAGGTGTGAATGCAGCCTCAAGAAAAAAAATTATATTTCAGAACATCTTCATCATTTATTGATGTAGGCAGACAGCTTATTGATTTAAGCAGACAGCAAAACTAGGGATTCTAAACAGGGTTATCTTGACATGCAAGGTTTCAACAAAATCAGGTTATACACTTAATAAAAGCACAAGAAATTGCCTCCTATTAGGAGAAAAAAAATAAAGACAGACATTAAACAGAAATATTGCCTGTTAAAGTGGAGCTCCACCCTAAAGTGGAACTTCCGCTTATCGGATTCCTCCCCCCCTCCGGTGCCACAATTGGCACCTTTCAGGGGGGGGGGGTGCAGATACCTGGATATTCCAGGTATCTGCACCCACTTCCGGGACTAGCTAGCCGCAGCTGCCCCGCTCTTATCGGAAGATGAGGGACCCCCCCCCCCCCCCCCCCCGTTGTGTCCTGGGAAACACACAGGTCCCAGGACACAACGGGGACCAGTAAAGACATGCAGCGTGACTCACACATGCGCAGTAGGGAACTGGGCAGTGAAGCCGCGACGCTTCACTTCCCGATTCCCTGACAGAGGATGGTGGCGGGGGCAGCCGAGAGACGAGCGATTGCTCATCATCTTCTGCCAACATCGCTGGAACCTGGAACAGGTAAGTGTCCATTTATTAAAAGTCAGCAGCTGCAGTATTTGTAGCTGCTGACTTTTAATATTTTTTGTTAACTCGCTCTTTAAGCGAAATAAACAAACAAACAGTTGCTGTTGTTTATTGCATCAGGTTGCTGAATAATAAAAATGAACTTCCAAATTACAGATAATGAAGCAGCATGCCTAGAATGAGCCAACGCATAGATGACAGTTGTGACAAAAATATATGACCAATGTACAGCATCATTTTGTACCTAGTTTTTTTTTGGAAAAGAAAAAAAACGAAAAAACAAACACTGCACTGAGCACTGCATTTACCTTTTTGGAACGCTGGTCACACTAAACCTAGGCCCCAAATATGTTCACAGTGCTTTATGTTTGGTATAAAATAAAGTATACATCCTTTAACATTCCTCAGCAAAAGTGTATGTTTGACATATAGGATTAGACTTATTAATGTCAATTAGGGATGGGCCGAACAACCCGCGGTTCGGGTTCGCACCAGAACATACCGAACAGGCAAAAAAATTGTCAGAACACACGAACACCGTTAAAGTCTATGGGACACGAACATGAATAATCAAAAGTGCTAATTTTAAAGGCTTATATGCAAGTTATCGTTATAAAAAATGTTTGGGGACATGGGTCCTGCCCCAGGGGACATGTATCAATGCAAAAAAAAGTTTTAAAAACAGAAGTTTTTTTTCAGGAGCAGTGATTTTAATAGTGCTTAAAGTGAAACAATAAAATAGTGAAATATTCTTTAACCACTTCCCGCCCGGCCTATAGCAGAATGACGGCCGGGCGGTGGTTTCGTTATCTTGACTGGGCGTCATATGACGTCCTTCAGGATAACATGCCGCCGCGCGCCAGTGGGGGCGCACATTGCGGCGATCGGTGGTGCGGTGTGTCAGTCTGACACACCGTTACACTGATCTCGGTAAAGAGCCTCCGGCAGAGGCGCTTTACCACGTGATCAGCCGTATCCAATCACGGCTGATCACGATGTCAACAGGAAAAGCCGGTGACCGGCTTTTCCCCACTCGCGTCTGACAGGCTCGAGTAGAGGAGAGCCGATCGGCGGCTTTCCTGACAGGGGGGGTCTGCGCTGACTGCATACCAGTGCCACCTATCAGTACCCATCAGTGCCGCCTATCAGTGCCCATCATCAGTGGCCATCAGTGCCACCTCATAAGTGGCCATCAGTGCCGCCTTATCAGTGCCCGTCAGTGCAGCCATATCAGTGTCCGTCATTGAAGAAGAAAACATACTTATTTACAAAAATTTAACAGAAAAAAGAAAAACTTTTTTTTCAAAATTTTCGGTCTTTTTTTTTTATTTGTTGCGCAAAAAATAAAAAATCGCAGATGTGATCAAATACCACCAAAATAAAGCTCTATTTGTGGGAACAAAATGATAAAAATTCTGTTTGGGTACAGTGTAGCATGACCGCGCAATTGTCATTCAAAGTGTGACAGCGCTGAAAGCTGAAAATTGGTCTGTGCAGGAAGGTGTCTAAGTGCCTGGTATTGAAGTGGTTAAATTTCGTACCTGGGGGGGGGGGGGGTGTCTACAGTATGTCTGTAAAGTGGCGCATTTTTCCCCATGTTTAGAACAGTCCCTGCACAAAATGACATTTTCAAAAAGGAAAAAAAGCTATTTAAAAGTACTTGCGGCTATAATGAATTGTTTGTCCCGGCAATACAGATAAAATACGGTAAGTAATTGAAAAAAAATGGCATGGGATCCCCCCCAGTCCATTACCAGGCCCTTTGGTATTAAGTGGAACCCCGAACCAAAATTAAAAAAAATAAATTGCGTGGGGGTCCCTTCAGATTCCATACCAGGCCCTTCAGGTCTGGTATGGATTTTAAGGGGAACCCCGCGCCAAAAAAAAAAAAAAAAAAGGCGTGGGGGTCCCCCCAAAAATACAGACCCTTATCCGAGCACGCAACCTGGCAGGCCGCAGGAAAAGAGGGGGGACAAGGGAGTGCCCCCCCCCTCCTCCTGAACCGTACCAGGCCACATGCCCTCAACACGGGGAGGGTGCTTTGGGGTAGCCCCCCAAAGCACCTTGGCCAGAATCTGGGGGTCCCCCTTGTTAAAGGGGGCTTCCAAATTCCGATAAGCCCCCCACCCGCAGTCCCCCACAACCACCGGGCAAGGGTTCTAGGGATGAGGCCCTTGTCCCTATCAACATGGTCCCTCCCCATGTTGAGGGCATGTGGCCTGGTACAGTTCAGGAGGGGGGGCGCTCTCTCATCCCCCCTCTTTTCCTGCGGCCTGCCAGGTTGTGTGCTTGGATAAGGGTCTGGTATGGATTTTTGGGGTGACCCCCACGCCATTTTTTTTTTACATTTTGGCACGTAAAATATCCTTAATATACATACCAGACCTGAAGGGACTGGTAATGGACTGGGGGATCCCATGCCGTTTTTTCCAATGACTTATTTTATCTGTATTGCCGATAATGTGTCGAATACTGTCCCCGTCGGATAGTGCCTGCCCTGTACTGCGCATGCGCAGTACGGAGGACAAGGAGACGCCGAAGGTTTCCAAAGCTGAACGGCACCTGCGCAGTGAGTCCAGAATCAAGCCCCACCATCCAAGTGGACATAGAGCTAGAATAAAAAAAAAAAGAGCTGAGCGAAGCGAGGCCATGCCTGAAGCGCGGCGAGCGGCCCTGTTACTATGTATGTCCACTTGGATGTATGTCCACTTGGATGGTGGGGCTTGCACTCAGTGCGCAGGCGCCGTTCTTCTTCGGAGACTCTGAGTCTCCTTGTACTGCGCAGGCGATGCACCTGCGCAGCACGGGGCGGACACTATCCGATGGCCGGACACTTTTTGACAGAACACCGGAACCGACAATTCATTATAGCCGCGAGTACTTTTTAATTACTTTTTTTTCCTGTAGAAATGTAATTTTGTGCAGGGACTGTTCTAAATATGGGAAAATGTGCCACTTTACAGGCATACTATAGACAAACGAAATTTAAAGAAATATTTTACTTTTATTGTTTCACTTTAAGCATTATTAAAATCACTGCTCCCAAAAAACTGCCATTTTTAAAACTTTTTTTTGCATTGATACATGTCTCATGGGGCAGGACTCAGGTCCCCAAACACTTTTTATGACAATAACTTGCATATAAGCCTTTAAAATTAACACTTTTGATTTTTCATGTTAATGTCCCATAGACCTTAACGGTGTTCCGGCGGCTTTCGAATTTGCCCCGAACATTGCATATTGTTCGGTGTTCTGCAGGACATCCGAACAACCAAAGTTCGGCCCGTATGCCATACTTATATTTTTTAAGAAAACCAACGTTTAACAGAGAAAAATAGTGCATGTTTTCTAGCTATTAACCAGATAGCTCCATGTGCCCATGGCATTTTTACAAGTGGAGCTTAAAGTGGTATCTAAAAGCAAACCTTTAATATATTGCAGCTTATCAATACTTGTACTAAATGTGGCTACGGCATTCATTTTGTTTGTTTATGGCTTTTTCCCTTTCCTTTTCACCTGGTAATCCAACTAGTAACACACTTCCTGTATTAGGTGGTTTCCACCCTGGATGGAAGAGCAATGTAGACACCTTTGGACTGCAGCATTGTCAATCTGGGGAGAGGGTAGTGTTATGCGGCGTACACACGAAGGGACTATCCCGCGGGATTATCCTCTGGACTGAAGTCCAGCGGATAATCCCCTCGTGTGTGGGCGCCGGCGGACTTTTTGGCGCCAAAGTCCGGCGGACTTTTTGGCGCCAAAGTTTTAAGTTTGGTTTTAAAATTATCCGCTGGACTTGGCAGTCCAGCGGACAATCCCGCCGTTAGTAGGCAAGTCCGCGGGACTTTTGAAATGAACGGACTTGCCGCTCATCGGCAAGTCCGTTCATTTAGCACATGACTTCAGGTTACGTAGCTAGCGTAGGCAGTAAATGCCGCCGCGCTAGCTCCGTAAGCTGGCATGGATTTAAAATGACTCCCCACGCCGAAAAACGGCGTGGGGGTTCCCCCCAAATCCATGTCAGACCCTTATCCGAGCACGCAGCCTGGCAGGCCTGGAAAGGGGTGGGGACGAACGAGCGCCCCCCCCCTCCTGAGCCGTACCAGGCCGCGTGCCCTCAACATGGGGGGTGCCCTGGGGAAAGGGGGGCCGTGCGGCCCCCCCACCCCAAAGCACCTTGTCCCCATGTTGATGAGGACAAGGGCCTCTTCCCGACAACCCTGGCCGTTGGTTGTCGGGGTCTGCGGGCGGGGGCTTATCGGAATCTGGGAGCCCCCTTTAATAAGGGGGCCCCCAGATACCGGCCCCCCACCCTATGTGAATGAGTATGGGGTACGATGTACTCCTACCCATTCACCTAAGGTGTAAAATGTAAAGTACAAAAACACACACACTTTTGAAAAAATATTTTATTGCACTGCTCCGGGGGTCTTCTTCCGTCTTGGGGGTCTTCTCGCCGGACTCCCCCGCCATTTACCAAGCTCTTTTACCGAGCGGGGGAAGTCCGGCTACCTTCTTCGTCGTCGCCGCCGTCGTCTGGGGGTCTCGATCCGCCTTCGGGGGTCTTTTCTGTTCTTGCGGCGGTCGTCGTCTTCCGCGCCGCCGGCGCCTTCTTCTTGTCCTTCTTGTTCTTCTTCTTCTTCCGATGTTGACCCGTCGCTGTCTCTACCCGGAATGCCTGTGCCGCTCTGCGCTGGGACTTATATAGGGACATGGGGGACAGGGTCACATGCTCATGTCACATGGTGACCCCGCCCCCTTGTGTTGTCACAGTCCCGGAGGATGCTGGGACTGTGACATCGCAAGGGGGCGGGGTCACCATGTGACATGAGCATGTGACCCTGTCCCCATGCCCCTATATAAGTCCCAGCGCAGAGCGGCACAGGCATTCCGGGTAGAGACAGCGACGGGTCAACATCGGAAGAAGAAGAAGAACAAGAAGGACAAGAAGAAGAAGAAGAAGGCGCCGGCGGCGCGGAAGACGGCGACCGCCGCAAGAACAGAAGAGACCCCGGAAGACCCCCGAAGGCGGATCGAGACCCCCAGACGACGGCGGCGACGACGAAGAAGGTAGCCGGACTTCCTCCGCTCGGTAAAAGAGCTTGGTAAATGGCGGGGGAGTCCGGCGAGAAGACCCCCAAGACGGAAGAAGACCCCCGGAGCAGTGCAATAAAATATTTTTTCAAAAGTGTGTGTGTTTTTGTACTTTACATTTTACACCTTAGGTGAATGGGTAGGGGTACATCGTACCCCATACTCATTCACATAGGGTGGGGGGCGGTTATCTGGGGGCCCCCTTATTAAAGGGGGCTCCCAGATTCCGATAAGCCCCCGCCCGCAGACCCCGACAACCAACGGCCAGGGTTGTCGGGAAGAGGCCCTTGTCCTCATCAACATGGGGACAAGGTGCTTTGGGGTGGGGGGGCCGCACGGCCCCCCTTTCCCCAGGGCACCCCCCATGTTGAGGGCACGCGGCCTGGTACGGCTCAGGAGGGGGGGGGGCGCTCGTTCGTCCCCACCCCTTTCCTGGCCTGCCAGGCTGCGTGCTCGGATAAGGGTCTGACATGGATTTGGGGGGAACCCCCACGCCGTTTTTTCGGCGTGGGGAGTCCCTTTAAATCCATGCCAGGTCACGGAGCTAGCGCGGCGGCATTTACTGCCTACGCTAGCTACGTAACCTGAAGTTACGTTCTAAATGAACGGACTGCTCCGTGTGTGGGCAAGTCCGTTCATTTTCAAAAGTCCCGCGGACTTTTGGCCGGCGGATTATCCGCCGGAGAAGTCCGTGCGTGTGTGGGCAAGTCCACACGCTCGGAAAGTCCAGCGGGCCCAGCTGGAAAGTCCGGCGGGATTGTCCGCTGGACTAAGTCCGCCGGCAAAAGTCCGCACGTGTGTACGCGGCATTAGACTAGATTTATATGGACTTGACTAACAAATTAAAGCTGAATTCCCGCTATCACTTTTTAAGCAATTTTTTTCCCCTTTTAGGACAAAAGTTTTACATAAATGAATAAAAGCTGACCATTGTAAGCACTCCTGTAAGCGTTTCAACACTCTAACTGCCACTTTTACTGGACAGCTTGGTCTGGTAAAGGAGTTAGAAAATCAACAAACTTACTGGTTGGATCAACAGGTGAAGAAAATAATGGAAGAAAAAGCTTTAAATAAAAAAGAAAAGTGAAACATTTAAAGTGGTTCTAAATGCAGGTGGTTTATTTTTACCTTTTGCATGCAGCTCCCCCCATCCCTCCCTACACTTACCTAAGCCCAATCTCGATCCAGTGATGTGCACAAGAGCAGAGGCTCTCTTGGCGCTCTCCCTCCTCATTGACTTAAACAGAGCAGTGGGAACCATTTGCTCCTGCTACTGTTAATCACCGCCAATGAGGCGGGCTCGGGAGTTAACACTCACAAGTGCCCCCATAACACTTGGTGGGGGGCAGAAGCTAGGAGGCCCAGTGGGGGACCCAAAAAGAGGAGGATCAGGGCTGCTTTGCAAAACCATTTCACAGAGCAGGTAAGTAAAACATGTTTCTTATTATATTAAAAAAAACATCCAAAGATTTACAATCACTTTAAGAACTGGTAAGCTGCAATACCTTATATTTTTCTTTTTGTATTTAAACCCCACATTAAAATGATGCTCTGAAGTTCGTTTGCCCCTAACTTTGGAAAATGTTAAATAATCTAATAGATATGGTGCAGCATTTGGAATCCCAGGCAACAGATGCCATGTTTTGCTTAGTATTCGTGCTTACTGTTTTTGCAGATGAAAATAGCTGCACTCATTTTTGCAGGTTTATTGATTTCATTTTTGCCTAATCCCACATTGCACATGATTTACATAAATGAACAATGTTCTTTTGCATCCAGTTCCCCATCAGGCAACAACATGTTGTGTGAATACAATACAATAATGCAAAACTAGTTCAGTCTACACTACTATATAAATTTAACAGGGAAATTGTATATACTGTAGGATAACTGGAAACACACATATGAATCTACACAGAAAGGGAAAAAAATAAATAAATAAAATCTACTTTAATGCTCAACACCTAAATTGTCACACCATTTTTTTCTCTTTGGGTGACACAGTAAATTCTGTTTCTCTTACAACAGAAACAGATGATCATTCCTTCACATCCATTTGCCCAGAACAGTGCATTCCTGTACATTTTTCATTCGTCAGCGGATGAATGGAAAAAACTAACAGAAGGAATGCCTGTGTGAAAGGGGCCCTACTTTCATCTATGAAGGATTGGCAAAAAAACAAAAAAGTATCTATTCCTTTCACAGCAGAGATTGTGGATATTAACCTAGACACAAATCATATAACTCTTACAAAATAAGATAACTACATTTCTCATTGCAGCTGCTAAGCTCATCATTCCACAATACTAGAAACAAAATAAATGTCTAATGCCCTGTACACACGGTCGGAATTTCTGACGGAAAATGTCCTATCGGACCATGTTGTCGGAAATTCCGACCGTGTGTGGGCTCCATTGGACTTTTTCCGTCGGAATTTCCGACGGAAAAAGTTTGAGATCCTGCTCTCAAATTTTCCGACAACAAAGTCCTATCGGACTTTTTCCGATCGTGTGTAGCAAATTCCGACGGACAAAGTGCCACGCATGCTCAGATCACATTACAAGACCAAAGCTATTGGCTACTAGCCTCTACGTAGTCCAGTCGTACGCAACGAACGTCACCACGTTTCAGGATGATCGGATTTTCCAACAACTTTGTATGCAACACCAGTGTCAGACAAAATCCGTCGGAAAAAATCTGACGGATTTTGTGGTCGGAATTTCCGACCGTGTGTACGGGTACGGGGCATTAGAATCCAAAAATAAATTACAGAAATAAATACTTTTGAACCCAAGCTAGGAAAAAAAGACCCATTAAATTCCAAATATTGTACAATCTTGATTCCTGGGAATAAATGGCTAAACTAATGGAAAGCCAATATACAGGTTTAAAATGTACTGTATTTCTGAGGCGAGATGGACAAACTATACATAATCATTATGTTCCGTTATTCAGATAACCCCCCCCCCCCAACATTTTATATAATCTTCAATTTTACTGACATATGTCAGAGAAACCTAATTTTGAGAGACAGACAGACTCATGGACCACTGTAGATAGACCCACATGTGTGACTTTATAGTCACATGGGCTGCTCAGATATGATGGGGAGGAAATGCTCAGCATAGAATCTCCCTGAAAACTGAGCATGTGCAGAGTTGCCACAACAGCTGCAAAATCCCTAGCTGAATAGGGGACATGAACAGAAGTTGGAGATAGAGAGTAGCAGGATCAACCATGTTTTTTGCAAAATACAGAAACCAAATCTCATAGTGAGAGTATGAACAGCATGTATTCGTATTTTTTATGATGTGGGTTTAGTGACACTAAGTAAATCCTTTGTAAGAATAACATGGGCATGGCCATTGCTGACCACCTCCTGAAGAAGCTAGCTGCTTTACTAATATATATCAGTTGTGCTCATAAAGTTTATATACCCTGGTATTGCCCCTTTAACATCAATGACAGCTTGAAGTCTTTTGTGGTATTTGTGGATGAGGCTCTATCTTCTCAGATGGTAAAGATGCCCATTCCTGTAAATGTTTGGGCTGTCTTGCATGAACTGCACATTTGAGATCTCCCCAGAGTGGCTCAATAATGTTGAGGCCAGGAGACTGAGATGGTGACTCCAAGACCTTCACTTTATTCTGCTGTAGCCAATGACAGGTTGACTTGACCTTGTGTTGTGGATCATTGTCATGTTGGAATGTCCAAGTACGTCCCATGCGTAGCTTCCTGGCTGATGAATGCAAAATGTTCCTCCAGTATTTTTTGATAACAGACTGCATTCATCTTGCCATTAATTTTGACCAAATTTTTCTGTGCCTTTGTAGGTCACACATCGCCAAAACATCAGTAGGAATGGTGTACCTTTTCTTTATAGGCCTTGTTGACTGCTCTCCAAATGAAGAGTTTATGGTTGTGGTCTCATCACTCCAAATGACTTTGTGCCAGAAGGTTTGAGGCTTGTCTCTGTGCTGTTTGGCATATTGTAAGCGGGATATTTTGTGGCATTTGCATAGTTATGGCTTTCATCTGGCGACTCGACCATGCAGCCCATCTTTCTTCAAGTGCCTTCTTATTGTGCATCTCAAAACAGCCATACCACATGTTTTCAGAGTCCTGTATTTCACCTGAAGTTATTTGTGGGTTTTTCTTTGCATCCCAAACAAATTTTCCTGGCAGTTGTTGCTGAAAGTTTAGTTGGTCTACCTGACCGTGGTTTGGTTTCAACAGAACTCCTCATTTTCCACTTCTTGAGTAGAGTTTGAACACTGCTGATTGGCATTCTCAATGCCTTGGATATCCTTTGATATCCCTTTCCTGTTTTATACAGTTCAACTACCTTTTCCCGCAGATCCTTTGACAATTCTTTTGCTTTCCCCATGACTCAGAATCCAGAAATGTCAGTGCAGCACTGGATGAAAGATGCAAGGGTCTGTAAGGAGTCCAGAAACTCATTGACCTTTTATACACAAACACTAAAGTACAAGCAAACAGATCACAGATGAGGATGGTTACTTTTAATAGCAATTCAACCCCCTTCGTTTCAACTTGTGTGCATGTTATCAGGCCAAAATCACCAGGGTATGGAAACTTTTGATCACGGTAATTTGAGTAATTGTTGTTGTCATTATGACTTAAAAAGAGTAAACACAGTTGATTGATAATAAATGGCTTCAGCCAAACACTAACCATGAGTGAAAGAAATGTTTTTGTGTTATAATTCATATTCTCTGAAAAATGGCCAAGAAATCCAATTCTGCCAGCGTATGTAAACTTATGAGTACAACTGTATGTATGTATGTATGTATGTATGTATGTATATTTACACACACACACACACACACACACACACACACACACACATCACAAACAACATTTTGGATGGGTTACTTCTACTGTTCCTATGATTCTTCGTATAGAGATCAGTGTCAGGGTGGCCTCTCAATCTTCCACCAAAGAAGGGATTGTTCCAATCGCCCACAAGCAAGGCATCGTCAAACCACTCCTAAAGAAACCCAACCTCGACCCCAAAGATCCTATCGCAGACCGGTAACGAGCATGAACACCATCTCCAAGATTATGGAGAAAGCAGTAGTACAACAGCTACAACTCCACCTGGACACACACAAACTCTTGGACCCACTGCAATCAGGCTTCCGCCCAGGCCATTGCACAGAAACGGCACTTCTAAAAATATGGGACGACGCCCTTGAAGCAGCTGATGACGGAGAATCGTGTCTCTTGGTACTGATGGACTTTAGTGCAGAGTTTGACACAGTGGACCACAATACTCTTCTCATCCGCCTCAAAGAAGTGGCAGGAGTTACAGATTCAGATCTTCCATGGTTCGCATCCTTCTTAGGAAATCGTTCGCAGACAGTGAAACTAGGAGCCTTCACTTCTGAAACTCTGGCAATTCCTTTGGAGTCCCTCAAGGATCACCCTTGTCCCCAGTACTTTTCAACATTTACATCCGTCCACTCTTCAAAATCATCAGCAAATCGGATCTATGCTTCCATTCATACGCTGACGACACTCAACTTTACTTCCGCATCACCGGACAAAAAGACCAATACCAGAAACTAGAAAAATGTCTCACATTGAGAGAGGACTGGATGACCACTAGCTCCATCAAACTCAATGGATCGAAAAACAGGAGCTTCTGCTCAATGCAAACCGAAATAAAAAAAAACTAAAACCCTATGGACACCACCCACCATCCTTGGACAGACCATCCTCCCAAGCACCAAAGTCAAAAGTTTCGGAGTCCTCTTTGACTCAGAGAGGACTATGGATGCACAAATAGGATCAGTAGTCAGTGGATCCCACCATCTTCTCCGCCTGCTACGCAGACTCATCCTCTTTATTCCAGAAAAGGAGAAAGCGGTAGTAGTTGGAACAATCAATTCACGACTCGACTACGCAAATTCCCTCTACATAGGACTACCTAATTACCAGATTGCATGCCTACAAGTCATCAAAAACACAGCAGTAAGACGAGTCACTGGAAAGACTCTGGGAATCCATCTCCCCATCCCTAAGGACCCTCCATTGGCTAACGGTAAAGGATAGGATCACATTCAAGACCCTCAGCCTGACCCATAAATGTACACAAGGAAACGCTCCTCAATACCTGTGATAAAATAAAACACTACATACCCAATCGCAGCCTCCGATCAACAAACCAAAACCGCCTCCTCATCCCCAAGTCCCGCTACAAATCTAAGGGAGAACGAATATTCACAGTCCAAGGACCACGGCTATGGAATGCTCTACCCACCAACATCCGCATGGAAGAAAACCATCGGGCCTTCAGAAAAAAACTCAAGACCCACCTCTTCTAAGAAGCTGGACAACACGGGACAGACCAAGCGCCTTGAGGCGATTTAGTTCGCATTTTCAGCGCTATACAAATTATTCATTATACATACATACATACACACACACACACACACACACACACACACACACACACACACACACACACACACACACACACACATACATACATACATATACATACATATACACACACACACACACACAAACTGGCGTGGTCAGTTTGTAACAAGAAAGCAGGGGGACTGGCAGATCACCAGGTATTTCACAGAAAGGAAGCAATCCATAGAAAACATGGTAGCACAGACACATCAAAAATATGAAATGTGGGGGCAACATACACTTTAATGCTTTCCAAGTCACTAACCTGAAACAAAGCTGATCAGGATGCATACCTGTTCTGGGTTAAGTGACTCAAATTACTAAAGCAAGAGGGTCAGTATGACAGCCAGGAAACTAGCATTTTCTAACTAATTGGAGGAAATCCGTAAACTTTCCGCTATGATTGAGTCGCATCAGTCGCTGTACCTGTGATCCTAGAATTTGATACATGGTGGGATTGCCGTATATACATCTCCCTATGGAAACAAAGGCTCTGGCTGGGTATTGAGCCACAAATGAGATAGACCTCACATAACAGGGGGTCCACACCAGCTGGTAAGCAGGCATTTCTTACGGTGGAGGTGTCACTTAATCTGCAGTGTGGGATGGTGTCATTTTCACTAAAAAGGACTTTTCGTTCTTGGGACCTTTTAATCATTTGCACTGTTGAAGCAGATCCTCTCCAAGTTTAGGTTTTGAGGCTGGCGTTTGGTAACTCGAACCTTCTGCTCCCTCCACATATTTTCTATGGGATTACGGTCTGGAGACTGGCTAGGCCACTCCAGGACCTTAATGTGCTTCTTCTTGAGCCACTCCTTTGTTGCCTTTGCTGTGTTTTTTTGGTAATTGTCATGCTGGAATACCCATCCATGACCCATTTTCAATGCCCTGGCTGAGGGAAGGAGGTTCTCACACACAATTTAATGGTACATGGCCCTGTCCATCGTCCCTTTGATGCGGTGACGTTGTCCTGTGCCCTTAGCAGATAAACACCCCCAAAGCATAATGTTTCCACCTCCATGTTTGACGATGGGGATGGTGTTCTTGGGGTCATAGGCAACATTCCTCCTCTTTCAAACATGGCGAGTTAAGTTGCCAAAGAGCTTGATTTTGGTCTCATCTGACCACAACACTTTCACCCAGTTCTCCTCTGAATCATTCAGATGTTCATTAGCAAACTTCAGTCAGGCATGTACATGTGCTTTCTTGAGCAGGGGTACCTTGCGGGCGCTGCAGTCCTTCATGGCGTAGTGTGTTACCAATTGTTTTCTTGGTGACTATGGTCCCAGCTGCCTTAAGATCATTGGCAAGATACTTCCGTGTAGTTCTGGGCCGATTCCCCATCCTTCTCATGATCATTGAAACTCCACGAGGTGAGATCTTGCATGGAGCCCCAGACTGAGGGAGATTGACAGTTATTTTGTGTTTCCTCCATTTTCGAATAATCGCACCAACTGTTTTCACCCTCTCAATTAGAAGAGGGAAGGTCTGGACAGCCGCACTCCAATAAAAACACCTTTATTGTGCAAAATAACAAAAGTACAAACCACAGCAGGGTACAGGATAAAAAAGCCAATGCATTTCACAGGAGAAGTTATTGGATTATCACTCTTTCACTTTATTTATTTCTTCATCCTCATGGAAGCTCGTCTAATATGGGTAACACTGCATCAGTTTCTGCCACAGCAGAGCTCGGGTTTAGTAGAACCCTCACAGGGCCATCAGACAATCCCTTATCCCTGACTGAATCTACAGACACACACCCTCTAATTAACTGATGATAATGAAGTTTCATTCAAATGTCTTTTCAGGAGATTGTAATACCCGATGGCCAGGATATTAGGCCTTTCTGGGATGTCAGCTTTTCAACAGAATATATTTCCTTAGCACAGATCCCACATGGCTTGAGGATTGAAAAAAAAAATTCCCCACATCAGATCTGTTAAGTGCTTGAAAAAAAAAAAAAAAAAAAAAAGGAGTGGACCGACACATTACCAACCTGCTAATTTAAAATTATGGACATTACTGTCATCAAAAAAGAAGGAACTTGAAAATCTACAAGCTGACCACACAGAAAGACCTTACCACTTTACAAACCCACAGTGTTTTTTTCTGAGCTGGATGGCTGCCTAAACAGAAAACTGAACAAAATGGAAAAGGACGCCATTCAGAACAAGAGAGACAAAATGACCAGAGATCGCATAGACTACAAAAGTAACAATGTCACGCAAACCAAAAATAATTATAAAAATCGATCAAACTTATTAATTTAATGGTTTATAGAAGACATAGATTTGGGTTACTTGTCATTATATATGCTAGACCTAGCCGAGCCCATGCACGGATCCATTGTCCTGTTCTCTCTATATATTTACCGATCTTTGTGATCGATTGATTTAATGACTTTTTTTTATAGGACATGGGTCATAGTTGTGTCAGACCTAGCCGGGACAGAGGCTGTTGGAGGGGACTGAATGCGAGCCTATTGCCTTGTGATTATGGGCCCTGGCATTTGGGGGAACGGTGCTCTTTGTGAGCTGTATGCCTGGGGACCGCTGAGCTGGTTTTACTTGGATTTAGGTCCATGCTGGCCCCCCAAGACACAGATTGTGGATAAATATATGATTATATATATATATATATATATATATATAATGGGTGTTGTCCCCATGCTGTTGGGACACACACTGTCAGATGCTAATGTCGTCAACTCCAGCCAGCCTGTCTGTTGTCTTGTGTAATGTAGATGAGGCTGGTCTAGCTTGACACAGATTCTAAAGAATATTTCACCTATTGTTGTATGTGCTAATTAACCCTGAAATTGAATGAAGGAGTCCAGTGTTGATTAATATAATTAGCTCATGCTAATTAGGTTAGGTTTTAGTCATCTGGCTGTATATATAGGTGTGTGACATGTCAAATCAAGTTAATTCCTGATGTACTCCAAGACTGGTGTTGTCTAGTTCTCGGGGGTTCCTATAACCGGATCCATTGGACTCATGTTCCAGGACTTAGGAAGCATTTACGGCGGACACCTTGAGTACAGGATCCGTCACATTGTTGGCAAGCAGTGGGATTGTGCTTCCTGCAGTCTGGGACATCCAAACCTCCACCGGGATCCAAGATCAGGATAGAAGACTTCGGTCACCCCAGCGGAGATATGGATCTGGCATCAGAGTTCCCGAGGCTGCTGCGGATCATCCTTTCAGCATACACCAGGACTGTGTCTGAGGATGAATACCTGTAGCTCAGGCAGCAGATTCGGGTGGAGCTGTGGATTGGAGCCCTCCAGCTCGCTGGTATAAAACAGGGCAAGTTCTTTCCAACCCAAGAGCAACGGGCCAGTGTCCAACGGGCATTGCGGATGGCATTCCTGGAAGAGCGGCCCCAGGAGCAATGGGTGACTGAGTTGGACAGGCTGGTCCAGCAGGAGATAGAGCTGGACAATCATTATCGGGACACACAATAAACAAAAATAAAAACCGTGCTAACAGGTTGTAAAATATATGTAAAGGCTGCTGCTCAACGTGGGATACACACACCAAAAGCACATAAAATAGAAAGGAGCTGCGCCAATAAAAACAAATAAAATAAGTCAAAAACTAATGGAGGGGCTGAGCATACCTCCAATAGGTAAATGTCCACAATGTTAGGAGTTATGAGTCACATGAATCTATGGTAACACATATGAGTCATAATCAACACTTGCACATGATAAACTATCCTCAAAAGGACAATATATGCAAAAAAGAACACTGAAGAACATATGTCCAGGAATTATTCCTAAAAGTCCTCAGATAATAACAGGAGTGAAGATGGTGATCCAGACATCCGGATGTGATTCAAAAGTTACACCTCAGTGACTTGCAAGCAAATGGTGATACACAAAGTGCCCGACACCCTCAAACACTAACTGCTTACCAAATGGCAAAGCAAGTAAGGCTTTGCTAGGACACAATCAGCACACAGCTACAGGTATTCTTGGCTCCACCATCTCCCAATCCACAGCATACAGCGCTCAGGGTTGTAGAAAATTAAAAATCCACTTGCTCAAATGGGATTATCTCTCTCCGATGAAGAAGCTGTGCGGTGTACTCTCCGCTTAGTCCACTGGTTCACTGGTGATTGGTGGAGCGGTGAGTCAGTCTAACGCACCGCTACACTGATCTTGGTATAGAGCCTCCGGCGGAGGCTCTTTACCACGTGATCAGCCGTGTCCAATCACGTGATCAGCTGTGTCCAGGCGCTATTTTTAGCACTTTAGCACCTGCAAAGCGCCTCAATGTAAAAGTAGCCTAAGAAAACATGTTCTAGCTTATTAGGCATCCCCACACATTTCATCAGCCAGCTACATTTTGAACATTGGCATGTTTAAAATTACTCAACTGAATGCTCAAAGGTTACAATATATACAGTATTTCATCACAAAAACCTTTCATGCGTTATACTGCATTTTCACTTATATATTGAATAAATACCTTAAAGAAGAAAGTTAAATCAGTATATAAAAAGTTGTAATACAGAATGTTCAGAAAGATCTCAAATCAAAGATTCAGAACGATTCCCAGTTGTTGCATTTGCCATCAAAGAAATCTTAGCATTTTTTAACAGGTTATTTCCGCACAGTTTTTTTAATGACATAGACAGTACATCCTAAAATAATAGAAAAAAAATATATGCTTACTATTATATACTGATATGGATCAATGGATGCCATTGTGAGAGGAAGTGATTATAGGTCCAGGCCTCCAGGAAAACCACTAAGTATGAAAATAATATGCGTTAGTAAAATTACATGAATAATTATTGAAAGAAAAAAAAAAAAATCAGTAAAGAATTGGTTCATTACAATATTTTACATGCTTTCCATCGCTATACCAGTGGACTGGACACTCTCATCATTTATTTTCCATCAGAGCAGGCAGGGCATTGTAATTTTGCAATATTATCAAGCATAGTACAGTACCTCGTAGCATCGTTTACAGTTTCCAGCAAAAGCACTGAAATTGTTAAAGTTGTTGTTCTTCATGGTACATAAAGCTACAGAGGTCAGCGACAGGTTTTGAACCTTTTTTACTATGCGTTTCGAATATGTAAATTCTTGAAATTCCAGCCTTGTAAAAGTATGCGTGAATCCTAACAGTGAACCTTCATAATTTTCTCTTTTTTGTGTCTGTTAAATATACAGAACATCTAAAAATGTGTTGCTATATCTGTTCATAAGTGCACAAATATACTTGTTGACCCTGCCAGAAATCTTGTGAGCTGATACTTCTGTGCGCTGCCTGCACTGCACTCTTCTCAGTTAAATTTTTTCCAGCAATCTCTGGACAACAATTTCCTCTTCCCTATGTTATGGGGAAGAAAGAGGAAAAGTTTTGTACTTCTGCCCTAAGGTTACAAAGATGCTCCTCCATGGATGCAGTGTGGTGAGGATAGGAAGTTATGGCAATATAAACAGGTGAAAAAGCCTAAATAGAAAAGTAATGCATCCTCCACATTTAAGCATTGGTAAAATATATTACATTTTTGTTGTTGGGTTTAGCTAGGCTTTAAAGTGGTTGTATAGGTAAAAAAAATTATAATTTTTTTTTTTTTTTACTTTAACCACTTGCCGACCGCCCCATGTAGATATACGTCGGCAGAATGGCACGTACAGGCAGAACCACGTACCTGTACGTGCCATTCTTTAGGCGGTTGGGGGGTCCGATCGGACCCCCCTCCGCCGGCGGGGACGGTCGGCATCGCTTCAGGAGCGATCCGGGACGAGGGGACGGCCAGTGGTTTCTGGCCACCCCCTCGCGATCGCTCCTGGCGAATGAAAAGCTTCCCCTTCCTGTCTATTGTATAGACAGGAAGGCGGAAGTGATGTCACGCTCGGTGCGCCGGTCTATGTGACCGGAGACGCCGAGCGGCGAACATGTTAAGGTTAGTGCACAACACTACACTGACACCAGTACAGTTAGGCACACAAAACACCCCCCTGTCACCCCCTGATCACCCCCCAGATCACCCCCTCCCCCCCCCAGTCACAGTGTCACTAATTGCAGTGATCATTTATTTACTGATCACTGCATTTAGTGTCAGTGTGACTGTAATAACTGTCAGGGCAGTTAGTTTTAGGTCCTAGGTAGCCCCCTACCCCCCCCCTAATAAAGGTTTAACCCCTGATTGCCCCTAGTTAACCCCTTCACCCCCTTTTGCCAGTGTCACTAAGCGATCGTTTTTCTGATCGCTGCATTGTGTCGCTAGGTAACCATTTTTTTTTTATTTTAACCGCCATGTTTTATATAGGTTCATAAATAGTTTTATAGGTCAGGTACCCCCATATTACAACCTAAATAAAGGTTTTAACCCCCTGATTGCCCCTAGAGTTAACCCTTTCACCAGTAATCACCGTATAACTGTCACTGGTGACGCTGGTTAGCCAGTTAGTTATTTCGTTATTTAGGTTCCCCGTCAGGTTTTTATATAGCGTCAGGTACCCCCATATATTACCTAATAAAGGTTTAACCCCCTGATTGCCCCTAGTTAACCCTTTCACCCCCTTTTGCCAGTGTCACTAAGCGATCGTTTTTCTGATCGCTGCATTAGTGTCGCTAGGTAACCAGTTTTTTTTTAGGTTAACCGCCATGTTTATATAGGTTCATAAATAGGTTTATAGGTCAGGTACCCCCATATTACAACCTAAATAAAGGTTTTAACCCCCTGATTGCCCCTAGAGTTAACCCTTTCACCAGTGATCACCGTATAAAATGTCACTGGTGACGCTGGTTAGCCAGTTAGTTATTTCGTTATTTAGGTTCCCCGTCAGGTTTTTATATAGCGTCAGGTACCCCCATATATTACCTAATAAAGGTTTAACCCCCTGATTGCCCCTAGTTAACCCTTTCACCCCTTTTGCCAGTGTCACTAAGCGATCGTTTTTCTGATCCCTGCATTAGTGTCGCTAGGTAACCAGTTTTTTTTTGTATTACTGTTACGGGTGACGCTGGTTAGTTAGCTTGTTTTTTATACTGTCAGGGCACCCGCCATTTATTACCCAATAACGGTTTAACCCCCTGATCGCCCGGCGGGTGATATCAATTAGGTTTTAGGGTCAAATAAGGTCTGCGTCGCCCCAGGTTAGTGCCAGTACCGCAAACACCCACGCGCAAAGCATACACCTCCCTTAGTGGTATAGTATCTGAACAGATCAATATCTGATCTGATCAGATCTATACTAGCGTCCCAGCAGTTTAGGGTTCCAAAAAAACGCATTGTTAGCGGGATCAGCCCAGATACCTGCTAGCACCTGCGTTTTCCGCCTCCGCCCAGCCCAGCCCACCCAAGTGCAGTATCGATCGATCACTGTCACTTACAAAACACTAAGCACACATAACTGCAGTGTTCGCAGAGTCAGGCCTGATCCCTGCGATCGCTAACATTTTTTTTTGTGGTAGCGTTTTGATTCAGTCGCTAACAGTCAGGAGCTTTTTTACCTGTGAATCTCAAAAAAATAAAAAAAACAAAAATAGTTGTCGTTTTATTGTTCTCTCTCTCTCTCTATTGTTGCTCTTTTTTTACTCCATTCTATTCTGCAATGTTTTATTATGTTTTATCATGTTTTATCATGCTTGCTTTTCAGGTATGTAATTTTGTTTACTGTGTTTTAGTGTTAAGCATTTTTTTGTTTTCAGGTGCGCCATTCAGTTGCAGCGCGGATTTATTTATCTTGACAGCAACAGCGTTTGCTCCCACGATACATAAAGCCGCGACTCCAACGCTGTAGGAGGTGATTTCACCACCACAGTTAAAAAAAAGAGCATATATGCCGAAGCATGGGGGCAGCAGGGGGCGGGGAGGAGCGATTGGCTCCTAATGCCACGTACATACGGTCGAAATTCCGACCGTGTGTACACGGCATAACTTTTGCGGGAGGATGCCCCCATGCATCGGCATATATAAATGGTGCATGTATGCCCATCATTAGAAGTGGGTGGATGAAGGGAGGTATTCTAATGGTGGGCATACCCACCAATCAATCTCTTTTTTTCGTTCAGCCAAGAGGCTGCATGAAAAAAAAAAAGATTACAATATATGTCCAGTATGTTGCTGGACTTTGAATGGTTATACCAGAATGATGCCTGCAGGTTTAGGTATCATCTTGGTATCATTCTTTTCAGCCAGTGATCGGCTTTCATGTAAAAGCAATTCTAGCGGGTAATTAGCCTCTAGACTGCTTTTACAAGCAGTAGGAGGGAATGTCCCCCCTCCCGGATATAAACCGCGCCATTGGGAAATTGGGAAAGCATTTTATCACACCAATCTTGGTGTGGTCAGATGCTTTGAGGGCAGAGGAAAGATCTAGGGTCTAATAGACCCCAATTTTTTCAAAAAAAAGAGTACCTGTCACTGCCTATTGCTATCATAGGGATATTTACATTCCCTGAGATAACAATAAAAATCATAACAAAGAAAAAAAATGGAAGGAACAGTTTAAAAATAGAATAAAAAAGCTAAATAAATAAAAAAAAAACTAAAAAAAAAAAAAAAAAAGCACCCCTGCCCCCCCTTCTCTTGCGCAAAGGCGTACACAAGCGTTGGTCTGGCGTCATATGTAAACAGCAATTGCAGCATGCATGTGAGGTATCACCGCGAAGGTCAGATCGAGGGCAGTAATTTTAGCAGTAGACCTCCTCCGTGAATCTAATGTGGTATCATGTAAAGGCTTTTAAAGGCTTTTAAAAATGTATGTAGTTTGTCGCCACTGCGTGTTTGTGCGCAATTTTAAAGCATGTCGTGTTTGGTATCCATGTACTCGGCCTAAGATCATATTTTTTATTTCATCAAAAATTTGAGCAATATAGTGTGTTTTAGTGCATTAAAATAAAAAAAAGTGTATTTTTTCCACAAAAAATGCGTTTGAAAAATCGCTGCGCAAATACTGTGTGGAAAAAAAAAATGCAACACCCACCATTTTAATCTGTAGGGCCTTTGCTTTAACAATATATATAGTGTTTGGGGGTTCAACGTAATTTTCTTGCAAAAAAAAATATGTTTTCATGTAAACAAAAAGTGTCAGAAAGGGCTTTGTCTTCAAGTGGTTAGAAGAGTGGGTGACGTGTGACATAGGCTTCTAAATGTTGTGCATAAAATGCCAGGACAGTTCAAACCCCCCCCAAATGACCCCATTTTGGAAAGTAGACACCCCAAGCTATTTGCTGAGAGCAATGTTGAGCCCATTAAATATTTTTTTTTTTTGTCCCAAGAGATTGAATAATGAAAAAAAAAAAAAATATATATATTTTTTTTTACAAAAAGTTGTCACTAAATGATATATTGCTCAAACATGTCATGGGCATATGTGGAAATACACCCCAAAATACATTCTGTTGCTTCTCCTGAGTACGGGGATACCACATGTGTGGGACTTTTTGGGAGCCTAGCTGCGTACGGAACCCCAAAAACCAAGCACCGCCTTCAGGCTTTCTAAGGGAGTAATTTTTTTATTTCACTTCTCACTGCCAATCACAGTTTCGGAGGCCATGGAATGCCCAGATGGCATAAAACCCCCCAAAATGACCCCATTTTGGAAAGTAGACACCCCAAGCTATTTGCTGAGAGGTATTGTGAGTATTTTGCAGATGTCGCTTTTTGTCACAAAGTTTTGAAAATTGAAAAAAGAAAAAAAAAAATTTTTTTTCTTTACTTTCTTCATTTTCAAAAACAAATGAGAGCTGTAAAATACTCACCATGCCTCTCAACAAATAGCTTGGGGTGTCTACTTTCCAAAATGGGGTCATTTGGGGGGGTTTTGTGCTATTTTGGCATTTTATGGCCTTCGAAACTGTGATAGGTAGTGAGGAGTGAAATCAAAAATTTGCACCCTTAGAAATCCTGAAGGCGGTGCTTGGGTTTTGGGGCCCCGTACGCGGCTAGGCTCCCAAAAAGTCCCACACATGTGGTATCCCCATACTCAGGAGAAGCAGCAAAATGTATTTTGGGGTGCAATTCCACATATAACTATGGCATGTGTGAGCAATATATCATTTAGTGACAACTTTTTGAAGAAAAAAAAAATTATTTTTTATTTTTGTCTTTATTCAATCACTTGGGACTAAAAAAAAAAATATTCAATGGGCTCAACATGCCTCTCAGCAAATAGCTTGGGGTGTCTACTTTCCAAAATGGGGTCATTTGGGGGGGTTTTGTACTTCTCTGCCATTTTAGCACCTCAAGAAATGAAATAGGCAGTCATAAATTAAAAGCGGTGTAAATTCCAGAAAATGTACTCTAGTTTGTAGACGCTATAACTTTTGCGCAAACCAATAAATATACGCTTATTGGCATTTTTTTTACTAAAGACATGTGGCTGAATACATTTTGGCCCAAATGTTTGACTAAAATTGAGTTTATTAGATTTTTTTTATAACAAAAAGTAGAAAATCTCTTTTTTTTTCAAAATTTTCGCTCTTTTTCCGTTTATATCGCAAAAAAATAAAAATCACAGAGGCAATCAAATGCCATCAAAAGAAAGCTCTATTTGTGGGAAGAAAAGGACGCAAATTTCGTTTCGTTACAAAATTGCATGACCGCACAATTACCAGTTAAAGTAGTGCAGTGCGAAATTGAAAAAAGACCTCTGGTCCTTAAGCTGACAATTGGTCCGGGGCTGAAGTGGTTAATGCTCGGGATTGAGCATGCTCAAGTCCCCAATAGGAAATGGCTTCCTATTGGAAGCCCAGAAGTGAGGAGGAGCCAGGAGTGGCAGCGGGAGACCCCAGAACAGAAGGTTCAGGGCTGCTCTGTACAAAACCATTGCACAGAGCAGGCAAGTATCACGTTTGTTATTTTACTATCACTTTAGGTCTAGATTTTAGCTAGACAAAGTGAACCTCAATTTATTACATACCAAAACAAACTCCTTTCTCCATGTTATCTTGCTTTTGTTCTGTTAATAAATATGTATATGCCCATTCCAGAATGGGCAAGGTATGAGATATTACAAGCGAATTTGAAGAACTGTTTTAGTGAGTAAGGTGTGTAGTAGAGGAGTGCAGAGAGTATGATGGTGGGCTAGATATTTAGCAGAGCACTGCAGAGGTTAAGACAGCTGGCAGTATGTAAAGGATGGAAGCATGGAGCTTATGACAGCAGGGAATATATACACATATACACGTGAGGAGTGTATAATGTGGGCTGTATAAGCAGAAGAGGAGTGTGGAGGGTATGACGACAGTAGGCGGTATGTGAAGGAGTGTGGAGGGTATGGCAGTGGCCAGTGTTTTTAGTTGAGGAGTGTGCAGGGTATGATGGCAGGAATGACAGCCAATATATGAGTAGGCGAAATCAGAAGAGGGTATAGGGTGGTGGGCTATGTGTGTAGCAGAGGATATGAGAAAGGGCAATATGTACAGAAGGTTGCCAATCATGATGATGCTGTTAGAAAGGATTGTGGTGTAGTGATAGGGAAAAATATGGAGCAGCGTTAGAAGGGACTGTTTAGCGGATAAGATTGTAGAGCAGCAGCAGTGATAAGTGGTAGAGCTATGTACAGTACTTGCATAAAAGGTTTCTTGTAGGAAAGACAGGCATTCCTACTGGCTCTGTTTGGCCTCACTGACAAAAAAACTGGAATACGCAGTAGCACAGGGGCAGGAAGCTTTGCCTTGAACCTCTAGGTGTCTGCCCTAGTTTGCCCCCCCCCCCCCCTTTGCCACCCATGACAGAGTCCCCCAAAAAGTAGGAATCTGAAATCTGATGCCTTGGTCCCTGATCGAACAGATTGTATGCAGATTCATTCACTGAAAGGTCAATAAAACAAAATGTTCTAACCAATTGACCTATGGAAGATTTACCCCCCTTCATGACCAGGCCATTGTTTTCTATACAGCAATGCGCTATTTTAACTGACAATTGCACAGTCATGCAATGCTGTACACAAATGTAATTTTTTCCCCACAAATAGAGCTTTCTTTTGGTGGTATTTGATCACCACTGGGTTTTTTTATTTTTTGCCCATTAAACAAAAAAAGGCCGAAAATTTTGAAAATAAAATAACTGTTTTTTACTTTCTGCTACAAAACATATCCAAATAAAAAAGAAATAATAATATTGAATTTCTTTAATAAATTTAGGCCATTAAAAAAAAACCCCAGTAAGCATATATTGATTGGTCTGCACAAATGTTCTAGTGTCTACAAACTATGGTATATATACTGGAATTCTTTTATTGATTTTTATACTAGTAATGGCGGCGATCAGCGACTTGGAGCGAGACTGCGATAGTATGGCGGGAAATCTGACACTTTTGACACTTTGTGAGAACCAGTAACACGAATACAGTGATCAATAAGAAAAATACACGGTCACTGTACTAACGACACTGGCTGGGAAGGGGTTAAACCTCTAGGGTGATCAAAGGGTTAAATGTGTTTAACCAGTGTTTATGTGTGTACTGATCGGCTTGTGCAGTGACTAATTACAGCACAGCTGACGCACGCTCCCATATCCAGAAGAGCAGAATCACGTATATACTGTATAGTAAAGCTACAGTGCGCGGTTGGCAAGTTGTTAACTTATGCATTCCTGTACAGTATATGGAAAGGCAAAACACTTCGGATTAAACTCAAAAAGCTGGCAGCATATCAAACATGTAGGTGGTATGGCTGGCCTATATTTTGAATATTCCTATTCAGCCTGCAGATAAACCTAACTAAAAGCATTTTAATCCTTCATCAGTACTTTTACACCCACTTATAGGTGCTGCCTTAAAGGCCTGTCACAAAGCCAGTGCCAACACATCGTTCTCCAGGTCTACTCACGCCCTTGAAAGTAATTCCAGGTCTTCCTCTTCAAAAGTTGCTTCTTTAAGGGTGCCAACGGTTTTCTTCTTTATCACCCAGCCAACATCTTCATATCCTATATAAAATATAAAAAAAAACATGAATTAGATGTAATATTCTCATAATGATACCATCACCAGATGCATCACTATGGTCCTGCACCATATACTTTACTGCAAATAATACGATTTTGACTTGCAAAAAGTATGTGCCATTAAACCAAAAAAATAAAAATTATAATGCATGGCATATTCCAATAAATCCAAAATAAACTTTCTGTCTAGTAGGAATGGTCTGTAACCTATGCACATAGTACTCAACAACCTCCATTCCATGTTCTTATGAAATTTTGGAAGATAATACATTGGCACCCTTACTAAGGGGATCATCATTAATGTTTCTGCTTATTAAAAGGATACCTTTTTTGTAACCACTGGACACCAATTTCACCAACTCCTTATAATCCAAACCAGAATTCTTAGGCAACACACAATGTAGGTTTCTCTGTCAGATTGAGTATTGTCCGTCTCATTCAAATAACTTGTTTGATTGAGAAAGGCAATACCACCCCCCTTGTCCGCAGGATTAATAACCAAGTCACCAGCAACAAGCACCTCAGTTGCCAGAGTTCACACTTACTCACAGCTTGTGAACCACTTCACTCTACCTCACTGACACAAAGGGGCGGCCCATTAAGGGCGCTGCCTCCTCTATCCATCGCCGCCACTCCCTACCCATGCGTCCAGTCCCTTTTAGGACGCTGGGTGCATGGTTTTTTGAAGCACCGATAAGAGTCGCCTCTCTAGTAATCAGGAAGCGCGGGTCTGAGACACGTTTCCCGATTGGCCGAAAGGAGAAGCTTTCCGATTGACCGAGAAGACGGAAGCCGCTGAGCAGGGGAAGAAGCAGCTGCTCGTGATGTCCGCAGAGGAGAGCTGGGAAAACCGCCCATTATTGCCCGCCATGGATGGGGTAAGTGCACCAACCGACCAGCCACCACTGCTTACACAGGTGCCGATTCCACCCAGATTAAGGAAAAAAGGGGGTAAAATGTGTCCTCAAAGACAGAGTAAGGGAGAAAAGGAAGAAACTATTTAATGGATGAACTTTAAGTTCTATTGTGAGGGAACGGTTTGTGCATTCATATATAAGAAAAAAGGAAATAAAAACCAGACTGAGCTCAACCTCAAAGTAGAAAATATATATGCAATGTATCCTTAGATGTGTTGTAAGGGGACCTAGTGAAGTAGTCTCACACATGTAACAATATAGAAAACAACTTAATTTAAACACCAATCTGTGTGCAGCAGCCCCTCTAATACTTACCTAAGCCCCATCTAGATCCAGCAATTGTTGCAGGAGTGTCTCTGCTGCCCGGGACTCCCCTCCTCATTGGCTGAGATGGAGCCGTGCTGCTGTCAAACAGTCAGTCAATCAATGAGGAGAGAAAGGGGGCAGGGCCAGGCCGAGGTTCGGAGTCTGAATGGACACGGAGCTGTGGCTTGACTCGGGTGCTCCCATAGCAAGCCGCTTACTGTGGGGGCACTCAACAGGAGAGAGGGGCCAGGAGCACCGTAGAGGAACCCGAGAAGAGGAGGATCTGGGCTGCTCTGTGCCAAGCCACTACCCAGAGCAGCTAAGTATAACATGTTTGTTATTTTTAGCAAAAAAAAAAAAAAAAACTGAGACTTTAGTATGACTTTAAATGCCATTAAGCACATGCAGTGGCCCATCACATCATTTACCTAGGTTGATTTCATGCTACAGCCCAAACGAATTATACTACTGGCCATACAGGAACAAAATTGTCCATATGTGATTTGGATTTCTGCACACTCATGAGAAGATCTTCTAATGGACTTGGAATAAAATTCAACTTTAAACAACTTTGTTTTTGATTTGGTCTATGTAGACTGTGCCCCCCATTGGGGCTCATACACTTATGAATACGTGTTAATACTCCATTTTTTTTCTCTCTTTTTGGGGAGAGGGAAAGTGTTTACATAACTTCCCTGCAGCTGCCATGGTTGCATTTTTAAAAATTGGCCAAATATGATTTTCTTTTTGTGTAGTGGATTTTGTATTGCTTAGATTGGTGTTACATAAAGTGGTTTTCTATATTGTTACATGAGCCAGACTACTTTGCTAGGTCCCCTTTATAAAACACATCTAAAGGATACATTGCATGTATTATTTTGACTTTGAAGGGGAGCTCAGTCCGGTTTTATTATTTCCTTTTTTCGGATTCCACCCTGCTGCTTTTCAAGACGTCTTTGTCTGCAGATTAACCCCTTCAGGACCAAAAGTTCTTGTAATCCAGGGTTTGGGAGGGTCTCCTCTCCCAAACTCTTTGAACCTCCAAACCTCTGGGTCCCTAATAAGGACTTATCAATCCAGAGGGTACTGAAAGACAGTCCTCTCTAGCCAGAGCACCTCATCCTGCATGGGTGGGAACCCTAGCACTTAACAGTGTCTTCAAAAGGAACTACAACTCAAATACTGGGGAAATATACCTGCTATCCAGGACATATTCCTGGTGTCCTGTACACAATTAATGTATCCAAGCTCTTTGGTAGGGCATGTTTAAGACTCTTAGGCCCCTTTCACACGAGACGGGCTCCGCTTGCACGGAGCCCGCCTCTGTCCGCCGGCTCAGCGGGAGATCTCTCCGTTGATCTCCGCTGAGCCGGCGGATGACAAGCCTCTCTCCGCTCACTGAGCGGGGAGGGGCTTGCGAGCGCCGCTGATCTCTATGGAGAGATCGGATGAAAACGGACAGTGTGTCCGTTTTCACCCGATCTCACCCGATCCGACGGATCTGGACGTGTGGTCCATACGTCTGGATTTGGCGGATCGGACCGGATCGGATGTCAGCGGACATGTCTCCGCTGACATCCGACGCTCCATAGAGTAACATGGAGCGCCCGTTCAGATCCGCCGTCAAAACTGACAGGCGGATCTGAACGGGCCTTCCGTGTGAAAGGGGCCTAATCCAAAGCTTTGTGTAGCGGCCATAACCCAGAGGGGCAGCCTTGACTTTCTGGGCTTACCAATTACCTCCTCATGGCTTGTCGGTTGTGGTCTAGGGGTTCCCAGGGTTAGTACCCAGTGACTTCAAAGCTGACACTTTTCAAGGTTTTTATTTTGCAGGGGGTAACATCCAACAATAACACCAGTCTCAGGTGGGAATAGAGGGCACAGGTGATAAAACTCAGGCACTTTGAACTGCTGACATCCACTGAATGTCTCTAATTAACCCAGAGATTAGCCACTTGCAGCTGGGTGCTTCACTGCTGGATAAACCTCTAGCCAGAGATCTAGCAGCCAACATGTGACCCGGAAACTTAACTGTAAAGTCCCTGCCACAGACTAGATTGCAACTGAAGATAAGTAGGAACCTTTCTCACAGTACCTGGATCTCTCAGTCTTCTTGGCGATACTGCGGGAAGTGTGGATTCTTTAGTGTTCATACAACTCAGCTCCCAGGCTCTTACTGAGCAGCCGGTTTGTTGGCCCTTCTCCAAAGAGTCCTCCCCTGGTCACTTGTATGAGTTGCCGTGTCCCTCCAATACCGAGAGCACACCGGGATGCCTTTGAAGCCTCCTTCAGTTACTGGGCCTCGAACTAGCCAGTTCCGAGACTCGAGAACAGACGGATCCCCACCCCAGACCATGAGGGCCTCTGAGGCTGTTCAGGGTGACCATGCTTGCGGGACGGCAGACACTCCTGGGCCCGGGACCCCTCACGGGGCTTTCCCGGACCAGAACCAGGAATCAAACGCAGCAGCCGAACCCCGAGCACGTGACTTCAGCACCTTAAATACCCCCTCCCAGACTAAACAGCGGGGCCAGACGCGCCCACTGATTGGCTCCTGGAAAGATTGGTACCCAACACGTCAAACCAGGCCTGGTTCCCGACCTGTCATGGGTGCCTCACTGCACCTATGACCAGGCGGAACCTTAGTACAGCCCAGCCAGACTGATGCCAAAGTAAAACCTGTACAATTAACCCCCAGAACTCCATTACAGTTCTCAGAAAAACTAAATTTACACTGATAGCGCACACTTAAAGTGTGACTGCTACATTCATCTTATTTAAACCTGATTAGATTGAAAATACCTACTTCCACTGTACTCTTCTTTTTGGGTCACATTATGACCCGATGGTGGATTGATTATATTTAAGACATGTGGTTTATTCATTCATTGGTTTCATTAATCATTTCATGGTTATGCACTTATACAAGTTATTTGATTTTTCACACATATAGGTTTGTATTGACATATTATTTGCCCTAAGAGTAATCCAGGGGAAGGAAAACCTTGGAAAGAGTTCTAGCTGGAATCAGGTCCAGATACTCGAAATGATGACAGTTCCAGCATTGACTTCTGGAGATTTAGGCTCCACCTAAACATCAGGGTCAGCATACTGAGTGACTGAGAAAGCCTGTACCCACTGTCCTCTCAGAAGAAGACTCTCCAGATACTCCACAATGAGGATGCCCTGAAAGTGAAGCAGAGTAAGAACAGGGGCTTTGGTAAAAAGCGTGAGGTGCAAAGGACAGTCCAAGAAACTGCTGGCGTTTGTTGATAGCTAAACGCAGATAGCATTGATGCAGTGGAAGAATGGGAACATGCAAGTAGACAACTGTAATGTCCACAGAGGCTCCGAAATATGGAGGCATTCCTGCACTGTGACGAAGACTCATTGATAGGTAGAAAAAAAAAAAAGAGAAAGGTCTGGTGTCACCAGTGACACACCTCCATCCCTAAAATATGCAACAAAAAGGAAAAATCTCGCCCTGGGACTTTACATGAGGTGGGCACAGCTAAGCCAATAAAAGTAACAGAAAATACAGTATATATTTATTAGTAAAAGTATTGCATGCATTAATTTAAGAGAAAGCCAATTCATACAGAGTACATATAAATGGGTAGAATAAAAATAATAATGGTACATTTGTGTATGAACAATCACATAGCATACAAACATCAGGTGTACCCGACATGTTTTGCGAGTCCAAGCTCGCTCTTCAGGGGTAGTGAATTGTACCTAAGGTGAAAGGATACAGATTGGGTATATGGCATTTTAAGGCAGAGGGTAAGAGGGGCCTAATGAGTAAAGGCCCCATACTTACCACTACACATAGCCGAACCAACGGGTGTGCAGCATCCAAACAGCGGCAGCAGGTGTCTCGCCAGGGAGCTGAGGCAGCGGAGCCAGAGGGAACCCCATATAGGGCAGATTGGAGGGAAAGCATTGCATGGATGGAAAATGTGTATCCCTATTGGTCTCATTATGTCCAAGGTAAGTATTGACTGTAAACATAAAAAGGTGTATGTCAGATAGTCTGGAGTAGTAGGTAAAATACAATAGTTATGACAGACAAATCTATATGTAAATATAAAACTAGAGCCAGGAATGGTATGGACAAAAGGACTGTAGGGGAGATGTGGTAAGGAGATACCAGATACTAATGTAGCGCCGGTACTCTGATGAGTACGCGCTATGTGTTTAAATTTATTTTTTTCCCAAAACTGTAGTTGAGTTTTGGGGTTAATTGTTCTAAATTATGCTTTGGCATCAGTTTGGCTGGGCTGTATTGAGGTTCTGCCTGGTTATAGGTGGGGTTTGCACCTGTGAGAGGCCTTAGAACGCAGTCTGGTTGGACGCATTGGGTACCAATCTCTTCTCGGAGCCAATCAGTGGGCGCGTTTGTCTCGATGTGTATTCCGGGAGAGGGTACTTAAGGTGCTGTAGTCACGTGGTTCGGGGTTCCGGTCCAGAAGTTGTTGCCGACTCCATGGTCCTGGTCCTCCTGACCAGCCCCCAGAGGCCCTCATGGCCTGGGGTGTGGATCCATCCATTTCCGAGCCTCGGAACTGGCTAGTTTGAGGCGCAGTAACTGGAAGGAGGATTCTAAGGTGTTCCGGTGCTGTCTCGGGTTTGGAGAGGCCCAGCAGCTCTACATGCAACCAGGGGAGGATTCTTCAGTAAGAGAGCCACGCGCGAGGCTGGCTGCTCGGTAAGAGCCTGGAAGCTGAGCTGCCATGGACATTGATTGAATCCACAATTTCTTACGGTATCGCCGGACCGGCTGAAAGATTCTGGTACAGTAAGAAAAGTTCCTACCTTTACCTTCCGGTTACAACTAAGTTTTTAAACCAAGTCTGTGTGAGAGACTTTGCAAAGCTAGAATTACTTGTTGGCTGCTAGATCCAAGCTCAAGGATTTATCCAACCGTTAGGGTGCTTTCACACTGGGGCGTTTTTCAGGAGCTACAGCGCTAAAAATAGCGCCTGTGTAGCTCCTGAAAAAAGCGGTGCAGCTAGCAGGACGGTAAAAAAAGTCCTGCTAGCAGCATATTTGGAGCGGTGTACTCACCGCTCCTATACCGCTCCTACCCATTGAAATCAATGGGACACCGCGGGGATACCGCCGGCAAAGCGCCATTAGCGGAGGTTAAAACCACCCCGCTAGCGGCCGCATACCGCGGCTAAAACGATGGTAAAGCAGCGCTAAATATAGCACTGCTTTACCGTCGCCGCCCGCACCGCCCCAGTGTGAAGCCGGCCTTAAAGAATACAGTTGCGAGTGGCTATTCCCTGGATTATGTACAGAGAGAGACTTTTATTGAAGTCAGCAGTTCCAAGAACTTGAGCTAAACTTTATCCTTATACCCTCGATTCCCAACTTAGAGACTGAGTTTGTTCAACTGTTTTAAGCAAAATAAAAATCCTAAAAAGGAATTTAGGTGTCGGTCTCTACAGTTACTGGGTCATCAACCCTGGGAACCCCTAGACAAGGACAATGAGTTACGAGCTGGTGGAGGACATCCTTGCAAATCGGCAGCAGAGGAGATTAATGCCCGCGCTGTTGGAGAATTGATCTGGTGATGTTGGAGTAAAAGGCTGATTTACTGATGATGACTACAGGCTTGTATATTTTATGTTTCTGGTAAGTGTACCCCCAAAAGGGGACAATCCTCGCACGTGGTGAAGTCTGTGGTGGAAGGCTCAGATTGGCTACATATCTTCTACATAGAACTGTTTTTCACATCATTTTAGACCTGTCACAGCTGGAGTATTGCGGATTCATCCTTTTATTTTTCACGTGGATCTGTATTCACATTTGGGACACGCATTGAAACTAATTTATTATGAATTAATGAATTAATTTATTAATTATTTATTTATTCATATTTATTTAAAACACAGAATCACTGTGTGGGACTTTATCAACCAATATTTATTTAACGTTGGACTGTGGAGTTTAAATAACAGCGCTGCTACAAATCTCTGGAAGAAAAAAAACGTCATAGTGCACACATTTTTCTATCCATTTGTTTGTATTTTTTCACTGGTGGAGGTAATCGGTAAGCCCAGAAAAATTCAGCAGATCCTTCGGGGGTAAGTGCTACACTAACATGAGTGAAAATAAAAAAAAAGGTGAACAGAAAGAGGGAGGAAAAAAAAAAGATAAGAAAGAAATGAAGTGCAAGTATAGGAAAAAGCCTGTGTGATCGGAGACAGGCTGCAGGTGAGCACTGGAGAAGAACCATGTGGAAAGTACAAATGAATATACCTGAGTGAAATAAGTGTATAATTGCATGGGTAGTAGGTTCCAACAAGAGGCATCCACAAGCATGTGTGTTCAGTAAAAAAAAAAAGAGCTGCAAATGAATCCATGCAGTGCTAAATCTCCAATTTATATCCAGGAAGGGCTCAAAAGGCTCCGCCCCCAACGTCATGTCTGGATGACTGGCGTGCGAGCGCAGAGAGCACCCACCGTCATGAGGTGTGCAAGCACTCCTATAAGTCATCCAGATGGCACAGTGCGTGCAACCGTAAAAACGCTGAAAAATCGCAGACATTTGAATGGCTGGCACATAAGTGTAGAGGATTTAGAAGTTCAAAACATGGAGAATTGAGTCTCAAGCTTGGCCTGGATTTGGACACCTGAGAGAAAGAAAAAAAAGGTACTATTCCCAGTCTCGGAGGTAGAGGGTATTCCAGGCCGAGGCATCTTTATGTTTTGATTCTGTCTTATGTAAAGTTGTCCAGGGATACACCAAAAGGCATTTCCTATCAAAGAGCATGTGCATCAAGTGTTTCTCGTCCTTTACCCTGATTTTCTGCAGACCAACATTTGAGCCAACTACGCCTATGCATATGCATATGCACAGATGGAGGCAGGACAGGTATACCTAGGGAAGCCAAGAATACTTCTAGGAGCATGTCAACAGTGATTCAGGCTACCGATGTCCGAACCATTATGTACACTGCAAGCTCCAAAACAATTAGAGGATCATGAGCTGGAAAGGTTAAAAGGCCTGCAACCCTTGCACTCATGGACCACCATGCGACAGAATACAAACAAGATATTACCAAAGGTTACCTATTGACCAAAAGCAAAACAGGAAGGCTAAATGATTGACAGACCAGGAAACATAGGAGGCCATACAAACAATATGCAAATGAGAAAAGAAAAAACAGCAAGGGTTACTCACAGAGCAGGAAGTTAGCAAAGTGGTATACTGCGCTAATACGAATAACTGTGAAGAATCCTGTGAAAAAAAAAAATAATCAAAAAAGCAGCGACACAAACATCACCCGAAGGAATGGAGCCTTACTGGAAGCCTTACTGGAAGGATTGGACCTCCTGTTGTGGGGAGGTCGCACACACCTGCAGATATAGCCCTCTGTGGGGTCTGAGATGGGTTTTGGCGCTAAGGTGCGTAGGCAGACTTGGGGCGTCCTCAATATATGGCCACCGTCCCTTCCTTGAAAGCGCAATCTCCCAAGTTAGCACGGAGCATATAGAAAAACAAAGGCCCCAATAGTGAGTTATTGTTTTTTTAAATACTGGTTTATTGTATAAAATCTTTGGTTGGTTGTACAAACATCATAAAAAAAACACTTGCCGACAATAAAATTCGAAACACCCGCACTTCTGCGTTTAGGTGGGGTGTGATGACGTCAGCGTGTAGCTCTGCTCAACATGTTTCGTCATACGCAACGTCTTCCAGGGGCACCTGAAAGACGTCATGTCATGTCTTCCAAGTGTTTTTTAGGATGTTTGTACATCCAGAGAATTTATACAATTAACCAGTATTTTTTAAAAAAATAACGCACTATTGGAGCCTTTGTTCTTCTATATGCTCCGTGCTAACTTGGGAGATTGCGCTTTCAAGGAAGGGGGACGGACGGTGGCCATATATCATGGAGGACGACCTGAGTCTGCCTACGCACTCTCATCATGTACTGGAATATAACTGTTTAAAGACACAGAGAGAGGATCCAGAGGTTGCTCATCTAATAGAGGTGATACAGATATGGCAGTTGCCAAGTCTTGGAGGAAAACTAATACTACTACCAAAAACCAACAAACTGGTGAGTGAGTGGTCCCATCTTGTCTTGGGGGATAGTATACAACACCGCAGAATAATGTTCCCCCATGAATGGTCAGTGACCTTGTAGGTTGTACTGTCATGGGCCCCAACGCTCTGTTTCACCCACACTGGGGTGTCCACTAAACATTTAAGTGGTTCAGGAGACAAGCCATTTGTGTGGGTTTGTTCCAGTTGTTGAAGGGGGCTAAGGCTGAGATTCCACCTTTGAGTTGGTACATGTCTGCCCCACTGGAAATACTGACCATTAACTTTCTTACACTTGACCTATCAGAGAACAAACACCATCAAGTTCTGGTTATGGTGGACCCGCTTTACTAAGTTTGGGATAGGCTGATAGCAGTAGAGAACCATGACCAGGACTACCAAGACTGTCGCCAATATGGTGTGGAAGCATTTTTGCTTTCAATATCCAGAAGGAACCCAACAAAAACCAAAACACCTACACTGTAAACTAACTTCTGAAACCCACAGTGAGGCCTATAAGGGGTTTTTCGCAGAACCTGTCAAAGTTCATGAGCCGCTATGGAGCCCTCTGAACCACCATCTTCTGATGTGCCTGAGCACAGAGATGTATTGTCCTAGAAGATGGAATGAAGACAACTCCAGAGGCACTCATTGAGTGGAAAAAGGAAAAAATAAAAATAAAGAAAATCTTGGTGGATAAGACCAAGAAAAGGCAGACGCATGATTTAAGTGTTACGCTGGGTTTCCAAATCCCCTATTACACAGGAGCAACAGTGCTGACAGTATTACTCAAGCATGGTCTGTGTCAACATCCAAAAAAACGTAAGCAATTACTTGTTGGTCTAAGTGTGTAACTAGAAGCACTATGACATCAAGACTAGTTTAAAGCTGTGGAAACTAATTGAACATAAAAAGGTATTTGAAAACAAGAGACACTTATTACACAGATAAACCTACACGTATTCTATTCAAAACCATCTGCAAATAAATAATACAAAACAAAATCTATCTCAATACTACACCCAGGTCTAACTACTTCTGCAGGTGTCTGCACAAGCTTTCACCAGATAGATGGCCATGCTTCCTGGTAAATAAAGATGTCAATACCCTTTGTCAAGTAACTTTCAACAGCTATTGTTCATATGAAGGACAAACATATCTATATTATTTAGAAGGATAAGTCCATCTAATATTGATATTTCTGTTTATAGTAGATTCTAGAATGTATTAGCCCAACAGGAGAAGTCTTAAAGTTGGAAGAAGCAGAGCTAGAATACTTTTACTGCCAGATTCCCCAAAAGATATAAAAAAAAAAAAAAAAAAAAAAAAAAAACAGTGAGTGACCACCCTATAGGCTGCATCTATAGCTGAACAATCATTTTTAGATGGAATGATCCCAGTCAATCAAATGTTTTCAACAAAGGTCCTAGGTTTTGTAGGACTAGGTTTAAGCAAATGTGCATAGATGCTTTACCTGCAGATCTCTTAATGGTTGATACTAGACCTTGAACTGCATACAGATTAGCTTGTATAATCGTTGATTCTGCAAATTCTACTGGGTACGTTAGCTAAGCATCTTTTTGTGGATATTAAAAGCAGACATTCACTCACAATGAATACATGCCATTATTCAAACTATTCCCCCCTTCCTGTCATACATGTAAAAGGTTTTTTTTTTTTTTTTTTTTTGGGGGGGGGGGGGGGGGTGGGGGGATAGCAAGTACCTTTAGGCCCCTTTCACACGGACGGACCGTCTATCCGTTTTTCTTCAATCCGTCGACGGACGACAATGCATTCCTATGGGCAGACGGATGAACATCCGTCACCATCAGTTAACATCCGCTTCCGTTTTTTTATCCGTTTTTTTTTAAACGTACAAGGCTACGTTCAGATCCGTCAAAACGGATATTAACTGACGTTGACGGACATCGTCCGTCAACGTCCGATCCGTTAAGATCCGTTTTGTGTTTATCTGTGAACTCAACCTCTTAAAGGCACAGACACACATATAAACGGAACAAAACGTATACAGAAACGGATGAAAAAACGGACTTAAACGTGTGCATTTACGGATGTAAGCGGATGTTAACGGAACATAAGACGGATGAAAACGGACAATAACGGAACGGATGACGGATGAAAACGGATGAGACAACGGATAAGAACTGATACGTTTTTGACGTGCCTAAACTGACTGCGTCCGTGTGAAAGGGGCCTTAGGCATGTTGCTGTGTCTGCATTAATCAAGAAAAGACTGCATTAATCTAGAAGTATCTGTTTGTAGATTGCCATTACTAAAAAAAAAAAGTGCCTTTGTAGTAATTTTAGTACTTTTACAGCAGGCGGGCAGCACAGGCAGGCCTGATCACATACATGTACATCATCCAGCCTGTTCCAAGTAAGGGACGCACACCCACTGGGATTGCGGATCCCAGTACCCAGCTGCTTTTACATAGCAATCACAATGTAATCAAAGCTGTTATGAATGAGCTTTACTCATAAAAGTTATGATTCCTATATTGCTGCTGTGATTAGCCCACACTTTCACAGATGGGCCGAACACTCCCCAATTCGGTTCGCACCAGAACACCACGTACAGGCAAAAAGTTCTAGCGAACATGCGAACCCTATTAAAGTCTATGGGACACGAATATGAAAAAAGAATCAAAAAAGTGTTAATTTTAAAGGCTTATATGCAAGTTATTGCCATAAAAAAAAAAAAAAAAAAGTGTATGGGGACCCAGGTACTGCCCTAGGGGACATGTATCAATGCAAAAAAACATTTTTGAAAACTACCCTTTTTTCAGGCGCAGTGGATTTTAATAATGCTTAAAGGGACACTAAAGGTTCAGTTTTTATTCTTTTTTTTACAAACATATCATACTTACCTCCACTGTGCAGTTTGTTTTGCACAGAGTGGCCCGAACATTTTCTTCTGGGGTCCCACGGCGGCTGTCTCGGCTCCTCCCTGCAATAGATAACCCCCTCTGGGAAGCCCTTTCCCGAGGGGGTTACCTTGCGGGCGCGCTCCTGTGTTTTACACTCGGCGTGCATAGCCGAGTGTATGACACGGCCCCGCCCCCCAGCAGCCGCGTCACTGGATTTGATTGACAGCAGCGGGAGCCAATGCCTGTGCTGCTATCAATCTATCCAATGAGGAGCCGATCAGCCATGAAGAGAACAACGCGGGATCGCGCCCATGGAGATTCGGGGCTAAGGTACAGTCAGGTCCATAAATATTGGGACATCGACAATTATAATCTTTTTGGATCTATACTTCACCACAATGGATTTGAAATGAAACAAACATGTATTTTAACTGCAGACTTTCAGCTTTAATTTTTTAATTTTACATCCAAATCAGGTGAACGGTGTAGGAATTACAACAGTTTGTATATGTGCCTCCCACTTTTTAAGGGACCAAAAGTAAATGGGACAGATTAACAATCATCTATCATACTTTCACTTTTTAATACTTGGTTGCAAATCCTTTGCAGTCAAATACAGCAGACGCTGGGTTTCATCCCTGGTGATGCTCTGCCAGGCCTTTACTGCAACTGTCTTCAGCAAGTGAAATGCATGCCCAATCGGATTCAGGTCAGGTGATTGACTTGGCCATTGCATAACATTCCACTTCTTTCCCTTATAGGCAACTCTTTGTTTGCTTTCACAGTATGCTTCGGGTCATTGTCCATCTGCATTGTGAAGCGCCGTCCAATGAGTGCTGAAGCATTATGCTGAATATGAGCGTTCCATCCCTTCAAAGCAAAATAGCTCCCAACATCATCAACCCTCCAGTCCGACCATCTTTCTTTCATGACTTGAAGGGCTATTATCCTTGTAAAAAGTGTAATGTTTGTCGTCATAACTCAATAGGGCGCAATAAGAGTTTACAATTTTGCTCTACAATCACAAGACGTACATATTCCATCAAAGGATTTCACACCTGTTCCTCTCGTTTTGTTGTTTATTTGATTACATGCCCTTGCGGGAAGCAATACATTGGACGCACCACTCGGACGTTTTCTATTCGTGTTGGTGAACATATAGCCAAAATAAAAAGTGGGGACGTTAAACATACAGTCCCCAGACATTATAGAGAATGTCACGATCGAAATCCAGAGGGCACCAGTTTTCTAGTGATAGATAGCTATATTCCACCATGGAGGGGTGGAGCCATGACTCGCGGTGTGTCCCAGCTTGAAACGTTCTGGATTTTTGAGTTGCAAACCTACCAGCCATGGGGCCTAAACGTCGATTGGGATATTAATTCCTTTTTGAATAAAGCCTGAGTTTCTCATATATATGTTACACTGAATGGTCATTGCCATGTTTTTTGACATGGTAATGGACACATTCCGTGTTCCAATATAACCATTTCTATTTTTTATATTAAACTATTTTTATTTTATCTTTTGGTCTCCGCATCCCATATTAGTTCAAATATAAATCTAAATATGGAATAGTAAATAGATTATATGTTTTGTTCTCATATCGATATAAATTTATATAATATTTCCTTGTTTGTATATTTAGATGGTTGTCATATGGAGGTACCTGCATGGGTCAGTTTTCCATCACGTTAGATTGAGTCAGTGGGACAATATACATTATCAACCTTTTACAATTTTATACATTAATGATAGCGATTATTGGTGAATATATATTCGTTATGTTCACCATTATTTACTATCATTATTTTTAAACATTTTGGGGATTCTCCTATAAATATAAATGTTTAATTTCTTTTTTATATATTTTCCTCTCATATATATATATATATATATATATATATATATATATATATATATATATATATATATATATATATAGATTTTTAGAATATTTGGCCTTCATCACCGATATTCTTGTTTTTAAATTTTAACATTAAAATGTATCACCCCGGTTGTACATTTGCTGTTTTAGTGTATAATAAGAGTCTATTATACACTTACTATGATTTTAATGTAAATATCTGTTTAGCGCCAGACCATCCACTTGGTTCCTTGTAGTTATTAACATTGCTAAACCCCCCCTTATCACTTTTCAGATGTTGGACACATAAGTTGTGGGCAACATGTTTGCTGACACAAGGAAGTGCTTTCTTTTTCATTGACCTTCCTCCGTTATCAAAATGAGGCTTGATACTCAAGCCTCTGGGGCCATGCTTGTAAACACCTTTAGTGTGTATACCAAAAGGAGGCTTGACACACAAGCCATAGACGCCATCTTTGCAGATACAGGAAGTGTCATTTCAGCACGACCACACAGGTGATGGCAGTCTGGTCCCAATTCAGGTACCCTCATCCTATATATACGCAGTGGACCAGCACCCCCAGATGATGCCTGTATGAGGCGAAACGCGTCGGGACTCGGTTAGCTGTTACCACTGCGTTACCAGTAGACCATTATATGCTTTTACATGTCGTTTTAAATGTGAGTACCCATTTTTATATGCTTTGTCAAAATAAATCCCCTATGGTATTACACTATGTGGCTCCATTTTTCTCTTTATCGGTCCCACTAATTTGAGCACTACCAGTGGTACAACATCCATCATCCCTCCCTCCTGAGAGTTCTTTGGATATATCCAGTGAAGGATCTTGTCGTTTGGCACCATCCCCAAGTAGATGCTCCCACGGGTGTAGTGACACCAACTGCCTTTTGTGACTCATACGGCGTAAGCCTATCTGAGTTCACGCTATCTGGTAAGCGCATTCCCAAGAGGTGGTGGACTGCAACAGACAACTTGCACCAAGTCACCTGTTATATATTTCTTAACGCACCAATGTTGAATTTATGTCACTATTAGGTGGTGTTTTTTGCTTAGATCACTATTTGTAACACACATTGCTATATGGTTTTGTTTATATGGTGATATATATATTCAAGATTTTTCTACTGTCATATTTATTGTATATGTGATCTATGCGATTATGTGATTAGTAGGTCTACCAACCCTTTCCATATATATGATCTTTTGATTCACAATTCATTTGATTTACCATATTTGTTTGTTCACTATTTTTAGTGACACACATTCATATATTAATTTTTATTTTTGGATACTGTATCATTATTTAGTATCATCACTTTTAGACATTGATTGTTATTTTTCGTGCTCTATGAGCGCCGCACTTTTTTATATTTAAATGAATATGAGCAGATCATTTTGCCCGAAACACTTCAGAATTCATCCTGCTGCTTTTGTCAGCAGTCACATCTTCAATACAAGAGAACCAGTTCCATTGGCAGCCATACATGCCCACGCCATTGCACTACCACCACCATGCTTTACTGATGAGGTGGTATGCTTTGGATCATGAGCAGTTCCTTTCCTTCTCCATACTCTTCTCTTTCCATCTGGTACAAGTTGATCTTGGTCTCATCTGTCCAAAGGATAATGTTCCAGAACTGTGAAGGCTTTTTTATATGTTGTTTGGCCAACTCTAATCTGGCCTTCCTGTTTTTGAGGCTCACCAATAGTTTACATCTTGTGGTGAACCCTCTGTATTCACTCTGGTGAAGTCTCCTGGAGAGTGTTCTTGATCTGGCCAACTGTTGTTTACTTCACCAGGGAAAGAATTCTTTGGTCATCCACCACAGTTGTTTTGCGTGGTCTACCGGGTCTTTTGGTGTCGCTGAGCTCACCGGTGCATTCTTTCCTTTTTAAGAATGTCCCAAACAGTTGATTTGGCCACACCTGTTTTTTTTTCAGCCCAATGATGGCTTTACTTCACTGATAGTGACAGCTCTTTGGATCTCATATTAAGAGTTGACAGCAACAGATTCCAAATGCAAATAGTACACTTGAAATGAACTCTGGACCTTTTATCTGCTCCTTGTAAATGGGATAATGAGGGAATAAACACACACCTGGCCAATACTAGGCCAAAACCAAACTAGGTTGTGGCGTGTGTGTGAGAAAAAAAATCCCATTATTTCCAGACAGGAAATTACACAATTTAGGTTGGATCACAGCGATGATGTGTTTACCTATGTTGCCATAACCTTCCTCCGTCACCGCCCGTTGTTATGGCAACTTTAGAAACAAATCAGCGATATGGCCGCCGGTGAAACGCGCATGAGGTATCCGATTGGGCTTCACATGCCCACAATCATGATGGCAACAACCACAACAGGGGGGAGAAAATAGTGAGTAAGAAATTCTTATTTTTGCAATATCCAAAATGAACCGTGTATACTTGTTTTTTTATTTATAATGCTAGGATCAATTAAAAAAAAATTTTTGTCCGGAACTCCGCTTTTATGGCAGGCAGCTAACAAGCTTCAACAAGAGTTTACTTCATGTTCAGTAAGTGTCTGCAGAGTCAACTCAGTAGTTTACCAGAGTTTGCCAAATTCCTGCTGAAGCTTGCTAAACAGTTGTTACAGCCAACAATACACTGTCTGAATTCATCACTCACAGACTCCACATGGAGAGTAAGCAGTATAAAGCATAGACAACATATGGTGCTGTATAAAAGCCCTGCAAATTCTTGAATGGGATGTACTGCAGACTGGAGTTTACAAAGATTCCAAAATGTTTAAGGCACTTAGCTTAAAGTGGAACTTCACCAAAAAGGGGAAGTTCTGCTCTTCCTCCTCCTCCTACCTTCTCTGCCACATTTGCATTTTTTTTTTGGGGGGGGGGGGGGGGGTTACCTAGTTTTAGCTAGGATTGCCTAGTTCCCCCCCCCCCCCCCCCCTGCCCGCAGCCTTCTGGAACACATCACATGTCACAGAAGACTGCAGGACCATTCACAAATGTGGCACGGCTCACGCATGCGTAGTGGGCAGCAGGCTATGAGCCTAGGTTCACATTGCTGCGGGTTAGAAATTGATTTTAACCCGACAATGCAGTCCGTTTACGGGGGCCATTTGACAGACATCTGTGTGGGTTCCTGCACAGATGTCTACACAAAATCGCCCACCACGAATTTGCCAAAAGTAGTACAGGAACTACTTTTTGAAATCAGTGTGGCCCCGCACCAATTCAGATGGTGCCATTGCCGGTAATAGCTGCCGATTTGACATGTCAAATCGCATGCCAAATCAGACCAATGTGAACCTAGGCTAATGCTGCAAGGAGTCACAGCCAGCTGCCTACAGTTAGGATACCGTCGCTGGGGACCAAAGACCGGTAAAGAAACCAGGTCGGTGAGGACATCACTAGATCCCTGGACAGGTGAGTGTGTTTATTAAAAGTCAACAGCTACGGTTGTTGTAGTTGCTGACTTTTATTTTCACACCTATTACTGTAGCTCCACTTTAACAGCTTGCCGCCTGCCATGTACTGCGGACGGATGGCCGCTGTAGGCAAAGCGACGTACCTGTACACCGCTGCCTACTTCCGGGTTTAGGGTGTGTGCATGCGTGCCCCCTGCCCGGCCCCCCCCTGTGATTGCAAAGTAGGAATGAGAAACAGAGATCATTAGTAAAAAAAGCAGCACACTTTTCACATATTACACATAGTTAGGCACACTTAACTCCTTGATCGCCCTAGAGGTTAACCCCTTCCCCGCCAGTATCATTAGTACATGACAGAGTATAGTAATGGTAATGTCAGTGGCAGTTAGTCCGTCAGCTTTAGATTTCCCACCACACCATTGCTGTCCAATTATAAGTCACTGGTCACCGTCAGTAGTATATAAAAAAATAAAAATAAATAAAATTCCAGTATATACTGTATATCATAGTTTGTAGGCGCTTCAACTGTCATGCAAACCAATCAATATACACTTATTAGGATTTTTTTTTTTTTTTTTAAATCAAAAACATGTAGAATACATTTTGGCAAATTTATGAAGAAATAGGATTTAATTTAAAAAAATTTATTGGATATGTTTTATAGCAGAAAGAAAAAAAAAATTGTAGTTTGTCCAAATTTTTGGTCTTTTTTTCGTTTAGATCACAAAAAATAAAAACCCAGGAGGTGATCAAATACCCCAAAAAGAAAGCTCTATTTGTGTGAAAAAAAATATCAATTTTGTTTGGGTACAGCATAATTGTCAGTTAAAGTAACAGTGCCAACTAGCAAAAAATGGCCTGGTCATGACGCGGGCAAAATCTTCAGGAGCTGAAGTGGTTAAAGTGAATGGTATAGGCAAACTAAACATATTCAGTACATTTCTGCAAAACATGCTTATATTTTCTCTTATTAAAAATGCTGCAAATACAGAAAAATACATGTTTATCCTGCCAGAAAAGCAGTGAGCTCATCTGTGTACCCTGCCTTTCCAGTTCTCCTCCGTGTACTACAGAACACCTAACATTCTTACTGTATAAATGCTGCTACACCATAGATGGAATTGAATAAATGACCATTGTCACCATATGAAAGAAATATGATAGAAAGTGTGTTACTGGCAGAATGACCGGTGGAAATTAAGGTAAGAAAACAAAGTAAAGTAAATACAACCACCTGATCTACAAACTGGTAATCTGCACTATATTGCATTTTTTGTTCTTGGGTTAAAATAAGCTTTAATATAAAAGGGCCCCATAAGTCTTTTCGTAAAATTTCTGCTGGTAGATACGTCATGATCCCCAATGTGAAGCGGTTCCAGCATTTCAAGGGTTTATGATCACCTAGAAGAAAGACAGTATTGATAGATGATACGCCTTCAAGAGCACTTCTTTCGATGAGTCCGTCAAAGATTCAAACGTCTCTCTGATGGTTGTTCATGTATACAGGAACAATTTGAAATGGGGAAGAAAAAAAAAAAAAAAAAAATATCCTACTAAATACATTTTAGTTCATGAATACATACAACTTTTATTGTTTTTACAAATTGTAAGCATCTCTGCATGTCGTTTCAGAATGTGGAATACATTTAGGGGGGTCATAAAAAAGGCAGTAGACACCTAAATTAGACCCCTTTCACACCAAGGCTTTTTTGGGGGCTAAAGGGCTAAAAATAGCGCCTGTAAAGTGATTGAAAAACGCCTCCCCTGCAGCCCCAGTGTGAATGCCTGAGTGCTTTCACACTGGAGTGGTGCGCTTGCAGGACGTTATAAAAAGTCCTGCAAGAAGCATCTTTGGAGCAGTTTAGGAGCAGTGTACACACCACTCCTCCACCAACCCTGCCCATTAAAAATAAATGGACAGCGCTTCAGCAGCAATGCTTTTCGGGTGCATTTAACCCTTTCTTTGGCCGCCAGCGGGGGTTAAAAGCCGCTAAAACGACGGTAAAGCGCCGCTAAACTAGCGGCGCTTTACCGCTAAGGCAAAGCGTTAAATGTGCCAATGTGAAAAGGAGTCTTAAAGTTTAGGTGAAGATCAGGTTGCTTTGGGCTATATCAAGGTGGTGATAACTGACTGACTTAATCTTGGTAATAAACTTAGGGGCACATGCCACTTAGATCAGCCACATCCACTGGTGAACACAGAGGCTTCAGCTATTCCCCACATTATGGCTACACCCATCTGATGAGTTTCCCCCTGACTGCGATTAGTTACGACTCTACAACTAAGCCCAATCAGGGTGAATCACATCAGTGAGGAGTGGTCAAGATGCGGAGACTGTAGTTGAAACCTCTGTGTATTCACCAGCAGGTTTGCTGATCTAAGTTGAGTGGACCCCTGAGTTTATTACTGCTGTTGATTCATGGAGTGAAACATGTTCCTGGAGGGGCTGGCACTCACAGTGGAATGAGAACTGACAAAAGGACAAGTGGGAGGCTTTTGGGCAGTTCTCTCTTGTACAACCGCCTTTGTTGTTGAATGTTATACAGTATGCTGCTTATATGCTTCAGTGAAAAACATAAGATACAATGGCAGTGCTATAGAAAATGTGTAGATTTATCCCGGTCTACCATTCCCAGCCATGTCAAATTTTTAGCAGTGGGCCAATGTCCTACACAACTATATCCTTAACCACTTCAATACGGGGCACTTCCCCCCTCCCTGCACAGGCCAATTTTCAGCTTTCAGCACTGTTGCATTTTAAATGACAATTGCGTGAGCATGCGATGTTGTACCCAAACAAACATTTTTATCATTTTTTTCCCACAAATAGAGCTTTCTTTTGGTGGGTTTCTTACTACGAAAACGTGAGAGTAGAAACCGTGGTTTACTTCTTGCTGTGGCACTGGGACATGAACCTGCTGGTCTACCAAGTCAATTTGCGACAACAAAGCTGTCTTCTTCTGAGGATCCCTGGGAGGCGTGGTTACGAATGTCCTTGTGGGCAGAGTGCCCTTGAACTGAATTGGATAGCCTTCCCCAATTATCCTCAGTATAAATGTGTTTGGGGTAGTCTTTTCCCACTGTGGGAGGAACTGCCCCAATCTCCCTCCCACGGGAACCAAGTCACTGGGATTTGGTGGTTTTCTTAGGAGAGGAAAACAGGACACCTTTCTGTTTATCCCTTCCCCACTGTTTTTTAGGGGTTGACCCCTTAGAGGTCTGTCCTTGTGACAGCCCATGTTTTTGGGGGACGGATTTTTTTTTTCCCCTGGGGCTTAATTACTTTTGATAGAGAAAGCCTTTTTTCTTGTCTGCAGTACGGTCTAGAACTTTTTCTAGGTCCTGCCCAAACAAGAGGTCGCGTTCAAATGGGATGCCATGCAGCCTAACCTTTGAGGCCGGGTCCCCTGACCAGGATTTTAAACCACAAAGCCCTGCTAGAGGAATTTATAAGGGCAGCGGCGCTTGACCGACTCAGCAAATGCGTCTGCCATATAGCCTGCCGCTTTTTGCAGGGGGGGGGGGGGATACAGAATTTCCTTCCTGGAGGTACCACTTTCCAAATGGCTTTGTTATTGGACCAGCCAGACCTCCAAATTACGACACTATTGTTAAGCCATTGCTTGTTTTAGATTTGTCATGGCTTTGTCATTGTCCTCAATGGCGAGGTCTGTTGATTTGGCGCGCTGGGAAAAGGCTGCGTCCACTTTGGGCACTTTGTTCCAAATACAGGCAGAAATTCTCACTGAAAGGGAATCTCCTCTTTAGACTTTTGGGAAAAAAAAGGGACAAGGAGGCCTGCTCTTCTTTGATCTCTAGCGTCTCGTAGATCACCCCCAATAAGGCATCCACCTCCTCAAGTGAGAGCCTGTATCTGGGTGAACTTATCCCTTGGCTCGGAATATCTTTGGATGATGCAGATTCACTTGGCTCATCCAAAGAAGCCGATTCCTCTCCCCCTGATTCGTCACCCACCTCTGGGGCTGAAGCAGGGGGGGGAACTGCAGCTGGTTGTTTTGGGGTTTCAAGGTTTGCCAGCATCGACTTAATGGCCTTCATTTACTTCTGAATACAAGAAATCAATTCCTTGCAAGCCCCTGTTGCCTCCTTGTAAACCAAGTTATCAATGCAGGGTTTACAAAGGGGCTTGCTCCACCCTTCCTTAAATGTGTTCATACATGACGGACACCTCTTCTTCCCCCCTGACCTCTCCTGTTCCTTGGACTGAGCTTGAGACAAGAGAAGGAGAGAAGAGAACGGAGACAAAGGAAAGGGAAAAACAAAGACAAGCTGCTGTCAGAAAAAAAGCCTTAGCCAAATCAGTGGGTGTACCTCCACCAACACCTATGTGCACCCCTACCAGCCACTGACGGTATTCACATGACTCTTTAGCCCTGATCCCGTCTTAAGGGGGGGGGGGGGGCTACATTGAGTCCATCAATGCAAATTTTATTTGCAAAAAGAAACGTTCAAATATAACACAGTCTCTTAGTTGGCAATAGAGGGCACGGGTGATAAAGCTCAGACACTTCAGAACTGCTGTCATCAAGCAAATGTCTCTTTAGATAGCCCAGAGAGTAGCCACTTGCAACTGGACACTTCACTGTTGGATAAACCCTTGTCTGTAGATCTAGCAGCCAACAAGTGATTCAAAGATTAGCAAAGTCTCTGCGACAGACTAGGTTGTGAAACTTCAAATGAACAATGCAAAAGTCTCTGCCACAGACTATGTTGTAACCGAAGGATGAGTTTAGGAACTTTTCCTATGGTACCTGAATCTTCCAGCCGTTTCAGCGATACCATAGGAAATGCAGATTCACTAGTTTCCATGCAACCTCAGCTCCCAGGCTCTTACCGAGCAGCCAGCTTCTTGGCCCTCCTCTGAAGAGTCCTCCCCTGGTCGCTTGTATGAGTTGCTGTGTCTCTTCAATCCTGAGAGGACACCGGGACACCTCAGAATCCTCCTTAAGTTACTGACCTCGAACTAGCCAGTTCTGAGGCTCGGGAACGGATGGATCCCCACCCCAGACCATGAGGGCCTCTGGGGCTGGTCAGGATGACCAGGCTTACGGGGGCAGCAGACACTCCTGGGTCCAGAACCCCTCACGCGGTTGGTCCGGACCAGAACCAGGAATCAAAGAGCAAGCCGAACCCTGAACACGTGACTTCAGCATCTTAAATACCCCTTCCCGGAATACACAGTGGGGCCAGGCGCGCCCACTGATTGGCTCAGAGAAAGATTGGTACCTAACACGTCCAACCAGGCTTACGTTCTCAGCCTGTCACGGGAGCTCACCTCACCTATGACCAGGCAGAACTCCAGTACAGCCCAGTCAAACTGATGCCAAAGTAAAATGACCTAAACAATTAACCCCCAGAACTCCGTTACAGTTCTGGAAAAAAAAAATTATTTAAAGAATAGTGCACACTTTAGAAAAGTGTCGGCGCTACACAGATGATGTCAACTATTTGCTTATGAGCAAAGCACAGTCAGAATGAATAAAATTACTTAGGACATGCTCATAATAAGACCTGTACTGAATACATTTGTACTAACATCAGAAAAGGATAGATTATATATATATATATATATATATATATATATAAAAAAAAAATGTATGTATTTATACACACACACACACACACACACACACCAAGATGCTAGTAGGAGGAATACTACTTTCTTCTTTCTCATTAAAGGGGTTGTAATCCATTGTGTTTTTTTCACCTTAATGCATTAAACTAGTATGCATTAAGGTGAAAAAACACCTGGCAGTGACCGGCCCCCTAGCCCTCCCGTTTTACTTACCTGAGCCCAGTATTTCCCTCGGCGAGGACGCGCTGCCCCTCTCTTCATGGGGTCCCGGCTCTTGATTGGCTCCTGCTGCTGTCAATCAAATCCAATGATGCGGGGGCGGGGCCGAGTCCGGCATTCGTGTCTATGGCCGCAAACGCTGGACTCGGGAGCGTGCCCTAAGGTAACCCCTCAGGGGTTATCTGATGCGGGGGAGGAGCCGCGAGAGCCACCGGGGGACCCCAGAAATGGATGATCGGGGACCACGCTGTGCAAAATGAGCTGCACAGTGGAGGGAGGTATGGCATGTTTTTTATTTTAAAAAAAATTAAAAAAACGAGCCTTTACAATCACTTTAAAGCCTGTCCCCTGCCAGCATGCTGCCAGGAATGTTGCTCACTGTGGGGAAGCAGTGGTTTCTCTGCAGAAGTACGCCCGCATCACTGTATGCCCACTGGGGGGCAGTGAGTCACAGCTATAACAGAGCTCATGCTTCCTGCTGATTACAGAGCTCTGGCTCAGATTTACCAGGAGGCATGTCAAACCACCCTATCAAGACTATCACTTCCACATAGAAATGTGTGAGAAAGGATCCTGTAAGCCACATGTCACTGCAAACCCTATGTGTAAGAGTAACAGCCTCAGCCCGGGCTCCAACCAGGCCACACCCATCAATGCATTTCACTCCGCCCCTGGGAGCTTAGTAATGGCGATTAAGCTCATAACTAAACTCTGGGGGCTGAGCAAAATACATCAGGGCGATTTAGCGAGGTGCAATTTGAATGGACTCAAATCACACCACATCCACACCAAAGTCATGCATGCTGCATTTTTAGGAACACAGGAGAGAGTGAAATACCCGTCACTGGAAGAAAATTATTGAGATAGCTCATTCACAGGTTTGACCTCCACAGCTGCCTACCAAGTATGAAAAGCAATTTAAGCCTGTTTGAATAAGTTACAACACAGCTCCAGTCTCCAAACGCCACTGAAAGCAAGGATTCCAGTGAGCCCCCAGGGGGGTGTCAAAAAGTCGCTAGGCTATTTTTTATTTTATTTTTTTACAAAATTGCTTTTAGCTGACTGTATGTTTGGTACAAATGTTCTTATTTATTTTTAATCAGGTAAAGATGAAATATTAAAAGTTTATGTATTACTTGGAACTAAAAAGGTGGCCAACGCAAAGTCAAATCAACAATTTCATCTAGCTTATTCTACTGTCAGGCTTCATAGGTTGTGTAATGTAAAACACAAGCACAGATGTAACGCACCAAACATAGCTAATGCATTTGGTGCATTATGACTGCACATGTTACATAAATAGTGGCGCATAGCTACGTACAGCAACCTTCACCCATTCATATCTATGGCAGGCTGTATGTAGAACAATTCAGGGACCAGAAATACGTGTCTTTATTACACTGTATGGGCAAATGCATGGGCAAATGCATGGGCTTTATGTTCTAAAAACAAACCTAAAGAGCAGGAGACAAAGTAGTTAGAAAGGGGACACCCGTCTCCCAGCAGATAAAGGACTTTCAGTAGTTTAGACTGGAAACAGGCAGTGCTGGAATTTTACTGGAAACCCGGCATTTTCTGCAAATTGACAGTCATGTCATGATTGCACCGAATGTAAATGTTTGTTTGTAAAATTAGGTCAATATAATTCCTTAAAGTGATATGAAAATGTTTTTCTAAATGAGCTGCCAATAGCAGAACTTACACACTGTTGCTTTCAGTTTTTTCTCCTTTGAGCTTCCTCCTCATGCTACCCCTGTCTGACTGACTTCGGGTATGTGGGTGTCCCCTATGCCTATGGGAGATCTACAATCTTTAGTGTAGCCATTCTTGAGAGGGACAAAAATGAGGGAGGAGAGGGAGGAGCTTTGACTCTGTGCCCCATAAACTGAAGCTTGTCAGCTGAATAAACTTTTGCCTGTGAAGACATCATCAGTGTGCGGCTTTTATTTTAGATTGTACCTAACTGCAGATTAGGGTTCCAAGTGGAGAGATTTCTGTTGGAACAAGATAAGGGGGTTTCCAATGTTTTCCTTAAAGTGGTAAAGTCACTTCTTTGATTTCTACCTATAGGTAAGCCTATAATAAGGCTGGAAGGTGGCATCTGTCCTGGGTTTTACAAGCAATAAATCACACTAAAAGACAACCCCTAGACTGTTTATTGGAGCCAGAGTGCATGAATTGTTGCTTGGGTGGCTAGTGGGCTATGTACTGTTTGGGGGAGAACCAGTTAAAAAAAAACTAGTGGCTCCTGCAGGGGTGGCGCTACAGATGTATACTGATGTAAACTGACCTGAATTGAATCTGGGTGTGAAAACTGATGTAAAAAGATTGAGGGTTCATTTTTTATTTTATTTTTTTAAACCACTTGACTACTGGGTGCTCTCACATTTTGAATGACAATTAGTCATGCAACACTGTACCCATATGAAATGTTTGTCCTTTTTTCCCCCCACACAAATATAGCTTTCTTTTGGTGGTATTTAACTACTTCCCACCCGGCCACTGTACATATACGGTATGGGAGCCGTCTACTTCTGATAGGACGTTCCGGAACGTCCTTCAGAAGTAGCGGGATCGCGCGCGCGCGTGCCTACGCAGCGGCGTGATCCCAATGCGCTCGTGTCACCCGGACACAGCGCATCTTGGATCGGCAGGAGGGCTCTGTGATTGGCCCTCCTGATCACATGACGGCCGTGTCGAATCACAGCCGTCATGTGATGTAAGCAAACAGCCGGTTGCTAGGCAATCCTCACACGGAAGTCGTCGGTGAGGAGAGGAGAGCGGATCGCTGCAGCCGGCTGGTGATCAGTGAGTGAGTATTAGCTGTTTTTTTTACAGCTTTTTACTCACTGATCACCAGTGTAGTCTCCCCTTGGTAAAACACACATGTCCCAAAAAAAAACACATGTCCCCAAATAAAAACACATGTCCCCAAATAATAAAAACACATGTCCCTCACATATGTCCCAGTAAAATCACATGTCCCAATGATTATCTGCACACATATGTCCGTGATCACCTGCACACATATGTACATGATCATTTGCGTACATATGTCCGTGATCACGCAAACCAATTATTATACACTTAACGGAATTTCTTTTACAAAAAACATGTAGCAGAATACATTTTGGCTTACATTTATGACAAAATTTGATTTTATTGGATTTCTTTTAAAAAAAGAAAGGAGAAAATATTGTTTTTTTTCTAAATTTCCGCTGTTTTCGCTTATATCGCAAAAAATAAAAAAAAAGAGTCGTGAATAAATACCAAACTAAAGCTCTATTTGTGCGAACAAAATGATAAAAAATTCATTTGGTTACAGCATTGCATGACCGCGCAATTGTCACTGAAAGTGCGAGAGCGCTGAAAGCTGAAAAATGGTCTGGGAAGGAAGGGGGCGAAAGTGCACAGTATTGTAGTGGTTAATCACCATTGGGTTTTTATTTTTTGCGCTATAAAAGAAAAAAAGACTGAAAATTTTATAAAAAAATTTATTTATTTGTTTCGGTTATAAAATTTAGCAAATTTGTAATTTTTCTTGATAAATTTTGGCCAAAATTTATACTGCTACATATATCTTTGGTAAAAATAAGTACAAATTGGGGTATATTTGGTCTTTGTGAAAGTTAGAGTTCACAAGCTATGGTGCCAATAGCTGAAAATTGATCACACCTGAAGTACCGACAGCTTCATTTCTTGAGACCCTAACAAGCCACAAAAGTACAAATACCCCCCAAATGACCCCTTTTTGGAAATAACACATTCCAAAAGGTATTTAGAAAGAGGTATGGTAATTTTTTTCTTCGCAATATCAAGATTATTTTTTTTTATTTTTTTCACAAAATTTTCATATTAGCAGGTTATTTCTCACACACAGCATATGCATACATCAAATTACACCCCAAAACACATTCTACTACTCCTCTTGAGTAAGGCGATACCACATGTGTGAGACTTTTACACAGCGTGGCCACATACAGAGGCCCAACATGCAGGGAGTACCTTCAGGCGTTCTGGAGCACCCAGGTCAATTCTGACATTTCTCTCCTACAAGTAAAAATCATAATTTATTCGCTATAAAATTACATAGAACCCCAAAACATTATATATATGTTTTTTTTTAGCAAAGACCCTAGAGAATACAATGGCGGTCGTTGCAACTTTATTTTGCACGGTACTTGCGTACTTTTTGGAAAAAAACAAACAGTTTTATGCTTTACAAAAAACAGTAAAGTTAGCCCAATGTTTTTGCATAATGTGAAAGGTGAAGTTACGCCGAGTAAATAGATACTTAACATGTCACCCTTCAAACTTGCACACACTCGTGGAATAGCACGAAACGTCGCTACTTAAAAATCCCCATAGGCGACGCTTTAATTTTTTTTACTGGTTACATGTTTTGAGTTAGAGGAGGCCTAGGGCCAAGATTACTGTTCTCGCTCTAACGTTCGCAGCGATACCTCACATGTATGGTTTGAACACCGTATGCGTTCGCTTCTGCATGCGAGCACACCCCGTGGGGCGCTTTAAAAAAAAAAATGTTTTTCTTTTTTATTGTTCATTTTACTTTATTTTAGGTTGACACTTTTTTTGATCACTTTTATTCCTATTACAAGGAATGTAAACATCCCTTGTAATAGGAATATGGCATGACAGGTTCTCTTTACAGTGAGATATGGGGTCAATAAGACCCTGCATCTCACCTCTAGGCTGGAAAGCCTGAAATAAAAAAACGATCCTGGCTTCGATCGTATCGGTGAGTCGGTAGAAGCACCGGAGGGCGGTACGTCCCCTCTCGCCACCCGTAAGAATGATCAAGCAGCGAAACAGCCGTTATGATCATTCTTATTGTGTAGGGAATCGCCAGCTGAAAAAGCTGATATCTGAATGATGCCTGTAGCTGCAGGCATCATTCAGATATCCCCGCACAAAGTCAAGGACATATGACGGCCGGCAGGAGGGAAGTGGTAAAAACAAATATTTTTATTTTATTTTTTTTAACACAAAGGTTGTCAATTCATACAATATTTCTAACACATAGCATGTACATACCAAAAATGACACCCCAAAAGAGATTCTCCTACTCCTGAGTACGGCGATACCACATGTTTGAGACTTCCACAGCCTGGCCACATACAGAGGCCGAGTACAGCCAAGCATGGCCCAGTATGGCTGAGCATGGCTGAGCATGGCTGAGCATGGCTGGGTACGGCCACGATGAGTGGCCGTTTACCGTGATCCGTGATGTTCTCGAGGGCGCACCCCAGGGGGCACGCAAGAGCGGAATTCTGGGAGGACGTCACTGTACGCCCTCCCAGAGTTAAGCAACCGCCCCGTAGCTGTCATTCGGATATGGGCTGGTTGTTAAGTGGTTAATCAGTTTTCATAATGGAACTGAAGACGTTCGTATGGAAGGACCTTAAAGTGGTGGGACACCCTGAAAACTTTTTACTTACCAGAAATGGCTGTTGCTAGGCAGATCGTCCTAATCTGCCTCCTCCAGCGCCGCGGTGATCTTCTCTTCTTCCGTCTTCTGTTGAATGAGGCGCGGTGTGTTATGGGAACTATGTCCCACAACACATCGCGTTCCCCATTCACAAATTAGACTCGCGCATGCGCAGTCAGCCGCGCGCTGACTCGCGCATGCGCAGTAGGAAACGTGAAGCCGTTTCCCTTACTGAGGATGGCGGCGGATCCCCGAGGGACAGCTCGTCCTCCACGACCGACATCACGGGCGCCCTGGGAGGGTAAGTGTACTTCTTAAAAGTCAGCAACTACTTTTTTTTCAGCTGCTGACTTTTAAAAAAAAATTTGTAAGGTGAAACACCCCTTTAACCACATACAGACCGGACCAATTTGCAGCCAAAAAGGACCAGGCCCCTTTTTGCGATTCGGCACTGCGTCGCTTTAACTGACAATTGCGCGGTCATGCGACGTGGCTCCCAAACAAAATTGGCGTCCTTTTTTTCCCACAAATAGAGCTCTCTTTTGGTGGTATTTGATCGCCCCTGCGTTTTTTATTTTTTGCGCTATAAACAAAAAAGAGCGTCAATTTTGAAAAACAAAAAGCATTCTTTTTTATTTTTGCTATAATAAATATCCCCCAAAAATATATAAAAAAAAAATTTTTTTTTTCCTCAGTTTAGGCCGATACATATTCTTCTACATATCTTTGGTTAAAAAAATTAAAATAAAAATAAAAAAATCGCATTAAGCGATTATTGATTGGTTTGCACTGAAGTTATAGCGTTTACAAGATAAGGGATAGTTTTATAGCCGAGTCACAGCTCCCTGTGTCCATTCAAAAATGGAGCCCCGGCCCTGCCCCCCTCTCCCTCCTGATTGGCTGAGACACTAGACACAAGTCCACTAGCCAATCAGGATGGAGAGTCTTGGAGCTAAGACACTCATGGACAGCGCTGGACAGAGAGGGACCTCAAGTATTAGGGGGGCTGCTGCACACAGAAGGCTTTATATTCAACCCCTTTAATGCAGCCACTACATCAAAGTACAGGTAAGCTGCAACATATTACATTTTTGTTTTTGGGTTTAGATGCCCTTCCTCCCGCTGTGTCAATTCCTTACCCCTACCTTTCCTTTTCCCTGACACAGAAAGAAGAAAGAAAGAACCTTATGTGGATCTGGTCGGTGCTTACACAGAGCCAAGGACTCTCCCCACCCACAAGTGATGGTGTATTATGATAAGAAGGGGAGTCAGTCACATGCCCCTCAATACTCAGAAAGACTAGGTATTGTTCTTTGCTGTGTCCGGTGAAGGGAGTGGGGAGAAAGCTCAAAGTGAGTATACAGTAGATATACTGTAAATGCGCAATTTCTGAAGCACTATAATTATAGAAACGCCTAACATATCACCAGGGCCGTCTTTAATATTGATTGGACCCTGGGCAAAACTTTTCTTGGGGCCCCCCACCCCATGCAGTATTACTCTCCGCCTGCTCTGAGACATACAACAAATAGCAGCTAGACTCAAAATCAGTTTACTGAATCAGATCGGGCATCTATTGCGATTGGTTGCCAGAGGCTACAGTGTATCATTAACGCTCACTGATTGGTTGCCAAAAGGTACAGCACACATTATGGCTCACTGATTAGTTGCTAGAGGTACAGCACATGATTTCTGCTTGTTGATTGTTTGCTAGAGATTACTGTGGATACGACCTCAGGGGGCCATGATATACATATCAATGCCACCGGCCGCTGCCATTTACATATGAATGCCACCACTATTTACATATGAATGCCGGGGGGGGGGGGGGCTGACAGGAGGTTTTAGCCCTACCTATCCAAAAAAAAAAAAGTTTTACATCGCTGCAGTGCTCTTAGTGAACTAGAGTACCTACATATTAACCTAAGGCTCCATTCACACCTGAGCGATTTGGATTGTGGCATGGGCCCCCGATTACATCAACTCTGAGAAAGCACATAGGGTGGAGTTCACGCTCATGATGTCGCCACGCACGCCAATTCCACTAGGCTGTCAGATTGGATCCCAAAACCGTTTTTTTTTTCATATATGCCTGATTCTATCGTTCACATTGTGAGTAATTAGCACTTTGATTTTAATAAATATACCAGTAATAAACTATGGAGATATCTGCGATTCATTTCCATGTGCGGCTTGTTGGAGCAACTATCCAATATCACTGGGATATTTTCTACATCATGCTTCTGACTCTTGTAATTTAGAGTCCAATATTTTTGGTAAGCAATTTTACACTATATGGTGGAGGCGCACCTGGGAGAATCACGTTTTGGTTTTGTCATCTATATTCACATTGGATGCATATATTGTGCTTACACAGAACACTGGGATCTTACATACTTTGGAAATTTTTCTCATTGGACTATTATAAATTTATGAGACTCACTTTATATGATATATTATATTTTATGTTATTTTTTATTTTTTTTCCACTGTCAGATGTAGGATTTATTGAATGTTTAGCATAATAATATATTAACAATAGCAACCAACAAAAAATTAAAATCAATAATAAAACAAATCTTCCATGGGTTTACAAAGCATTATAACCTAAACCCCTGGTGCCTGACCAGGGTTTAGGTAACATATTTTTTTATAAAAAGCATAAACTATGAAAACAAATCACACTCACATGGACCAAGTGCTCAACAGGTCTATGAAATATTGTTCTATTAGTTTCGACCTAGATAGGCACACCTCAATTTCATCACAAGTGTTGGCTTTTTCACATTTAAATAAAAAGGCTGAAATGCATTGGGGTATTCAGTATACCAGATGGTCATAAGAATATATAAAATTATGGATATTTACTTAAATACAGTTTTCTTTTCTCTAATTGAATGTATGAATTTTATTTATACCTATATTCAGTGAAACTTCCCACCCGTACACCAGAGCTCATATTTTAAAATCCTGTGCGCATGGTACACTTTATGATCAGTGCTTTCAGAAAAAAAACTAATGAATTTTTATGAACCACTTGTTTCCTCATTGCTGCTAACAAAAAAAACACGGGGAATTCATCTCTTCTTTCTATATCCTTTACAGGTTTTGCAGCTAGCTCAGCTTGCCTTTTGGGCCCATTCCCATATCTAGAATTTTGTCTTTTGGGCACACATGAGCTAAAATATGAGCTTGGGTAAAGATAGAAGTCCTTCGTGAGAATAAATAAGATGTTGAGTGGATACATCTGTATTGATGATATAAATAACTATCAGATATTTAATACTTTATAGCATACTATTACTCTGTAAAGAACTGTTCATATACTAGGTTACAGTTCGGGTAAAACCAGTTAGGCTGTGACAGCATGGATTGGAGAATTTAGTTAAAGCGGAAGTAAACCCTTTGATTTAACTACTTCAGCCCTGGACCAATTGGCAGCCAAAGGACCAGGCCCCTTTTTGCGATTCGGCACTGCGTCGATTTAACTGACAATTGCGCGGTCGTGCGACGTGGCTCCCAAACAAAATTGACGTCCTTTTTTTCCCACAAATAGAGCTTTCTTTTGGTGGTATTTGATCGCCCCTGCGGTTTTTATTTTTTGCGCTATAAACAAAAATAGAGCGACAATTTTGAAAAAAAATGCATTATTTTTTTACTTTTTGCTATAATAAATATCCCCCCAAAAAATATATAAAAAAAATATTTTTTTTCCTCAGTTTAGGCCGATACGTATTCTTCTACATATTTTTGGTAAAAAAAAAAAAAAAAATCGCAATAAGCGATTATTGATCGGTTTGCGCAGAAGTTATAGCGTTTACAATATAGGGGATAGTTTTATAGCATTTTTATTAATAATTTTTTTTTTTTTTATTAGTAATGGCGGAGATCTGCGTTTTTTTTTTTTTTTGTGACTGCGACATTATGGCGGACACATCGGGCATTTTTGACACATTTTTGGGACCATTGTCATTTTTACAGCAATTAATGCTATTTAAATGCATTGATTTCTGTATAAATGACACTGGCAGTGAAGGGGTTAACCACAAGGGGGCAGTGTAAGGGTTAAGTATGCCTAGGGGTGTGTTTTTTACTGTGGGGGGGCGTGGCTCTCAGCTAGTGAATGCTGATCTCTGCTCCAATCACAGGGAGCAGAGATCGGCGTCACAAGTTGCTAGGCAGAACGGGGAGATGCTCTTTATCTCGGCATCTCCCCGTTCAGCCGCCCCGTGAGACGATCGCGGGGTCCCCGCGGCGATCGAGTCTGCGGGGACCGCGATTGGACTCACGGGGGTCCCGACCGGCGGGCGCGCCGCTCCCGGCGCGATCCCGATGGCACGGACAGGCAGAAAGGAGGGACTTATATATACGCCCTCCTGCCTGTCCCTGCCATTCTGCCGGCGTATATCGTCGTGTGCCGGTCGGCAAGTGGTTAAAGAATTATTGCTTTAATGCAAAAAAAATTTGGTACTTTGTAATTTGGTACTTTGTAAACTGGTACTTTGTCAATTGTGGTACTTTGTGTTCAATCGTATACTAAAAATGACAATCAATTGTTGTTGTTTCAGCAATTCTCCCCATTTTGCGGGTCTCCCGGAGTAGGCTGATCGTCCACCCATACACACCCCTTTTCTCATATTTGGGAGGGGGGGGGGGGTGGCAGGGCCAGATTAAGAACATCATGGTCCTGGTGCTGAATAACAATAAATGAAAGAGAAAGAGAATAAAAAAAAAAAAAAAGGAGGTGTGAGGGGTAAGGGAGGGAGGATGAGAGAGAAAGGGGGGGGGGGATGAGAGAAAAAGGATGCACATGAGCATGTGTGGGAATGACATCAATGCAGCCCGTCCAAGGCAAGTGACCGAAGGCACAGAACGCGGAAGGAAGACCGGGTGAAGTCTGACAATTTAAGTGTACCCTAATGTGCCAATATGCTGTGCATACTTGTAAATTATGACATAACCTACCTCAGGGCCTCTAAAAAGTAGTAATGTTAGAAAAGTTTACTTCCGCTTTGATATCACAGGAGCCTCTCATGGGGCCCCCTACTGACCCGGTGGCCCTTGGGCAGTGCCTAAGTGCATAGTTGCCAACATTTCAAAAATATTTTCAGGGACACTTTTTTTTTTTTTACAAGTGCTATATTTAGAGTAGCTGACATCCCCTATGTTCCTCTATACATCACAATAGTAATTACACAATTAAATAAGTACTAATAATGGGCCAGAACAAATATGAGGACTGAGATTTCCTTTAGTTGAACTAACAAAAGTGTGCCCATTCTAGAGCTGGTAATCCAAAGACATGCAGGTAGGTTAATTGGCTTCTGTCCAAAAATTGGCCCTAGTATATGAATGGGGACCTTGGATTGTGGGCTCCTTGAGGGTAGGGACCGATGTGAGTGTGCAATGTACAGGGATAGGGACAGTTGTAGACACTCGGACTGGTGTCTTCATTCAACCTTACTAACTATGAAACATTAAGGATATTCAGTATAATTTTAAAGAACTGTTTTTGTGGGTAAGAGGCATAGAGAAGGAGTATGGATGGTATAAAAGTGGGAAGTATGTGCAGGTGAGGGAGAGGAATGTGGAGGGTCGAACAGTGGGCACTATGTACATGAGAGGAGTGCGGAGGGTATGACAGTGGGCAGTATGCACAGCAGAGGAGTGTGGAGGGTATGCCAGTGGGCAGTATGTACAGGAGAGGAGTGTGGAGGGTATGACAGAGGGTAGTTTGTACTGGAGAGGACTGTGGAGGGTACGACAGTGGGCACTATGTATAGGAGAGGAATGTGGGGGGTATGAGAGAGAGTAGTATGTACTGGAGAGGAGTGTGGAGGGTATGACAGTGGGCACTATGTACAGGAGAGGAGTGTGGAGGGTATGGCAGAAGGTACTATGTACAGGAGAGGAGTGTGAAGGGTATGACAGTGGGCAATATGCACAGCAGAGGAGTGTAGAGGGTATTACAGTGGGCACTATGTATAAGAGAAGAGTGTGGAGGGTATGACAGTGAGCAATATATACAGGAGAGTAGTGTGGAGGGTATGGCAGTGGGCACTATGTACAGGAGAGAAAATGTGGAGAGTAGGACAGTAAGCATTATAGGATAGGAGTGTGGAGGGTATGACAGTGAGTAGTATGTACAGGAGAGGAGTGTGGAGGAGGGTATGACAGTGGGCACTATGTATAGGAGAGAAGTGTGGAGGGTAAGACAGTAGGCACTATGTACAGGAGAGGAGTATGGGGGGTATGATAGTGAGTAGTATGTACAGGAGAGGAGTGTGGAGGGTATGACAGTGAGCAGTATGTACAGGAGAGGAGGATGAACTAATCTGGGAAGGAAAAATGTAAAGGTTTGTGGAAGTAGGTTTAGGGACTGCGTAGTGGTTAAGCGGGCCATACATGGATTGAAATTACACCAATTAAGCAGAGACCAGCCATAGTCGATCTATGTATGGGCTACCTGGTTTTACACAAGTTAGCCTATTAACTGACTTGAGTACAACCAGCCTGTCAGGTTTTCCCCAAAACAATCAGTGCTGCCAGCTATAGTTAGCAACGCTAATCATTGTATTCACTGGCAGAACACAATAACACTGCGGGAGTGATTCGCCCATTCACAGGTCAGCAGGTGAGGGTGTGTGGGTACAGGTTGGGGAGAGATACTAGTCAGTGGCTGGGTAGGCACTGGTTAGTATCAGAGCCAGATACACACATGTGAGGTATTGCTGCGATCGTTTGAGCGAGAGCAAAAATTCTTGCACTAGACCTTCTCTGTAACTCTAAACATGTAACCTGCAAAAAAATTTAAAGCATCGCTTGGTACACAAAAAAAAAAAAATCGTGCTAACTTTAGTGTTTTCTTATGAATGAAACAGTTTCTTTCGAAAATTGTAAAAATTTAGAAAAATTGCTGAGCAAATATCTTGTAACATAAAAAGTTGCAAAGGCCACCATTTTATTCCATAGGGTGTCTGCTAAAACAATATATATAATGCTTGAGGGTTCTGAGTAATTTTCTAGCAAAAAAAAAAAATTATGATTTTTACATGTAGGAGAGAAGAAGTGGCAGAATTGGCCTGGGTAGCAAGGGGTTAATTATCATAAGTAATATACAAATAATTATTAGAAGCCCTGTGAGTTCATCCTCTCAGTCTGCTGGAGTGTTTCAGCTTGTATTTTAACTGCCGGCTCTGTATGTAGCTTCTGACAAGCTGCACAAGCAGCCCTGTATCTCCGAAACCATAGATGATAGCAGCCCCATATTTTAACCAGAGCTGGAGTAGGTCTTTAGCTACGTACCCACCAAATGGGGGGTCTCTGACTCCTGATTAGGGATGAGCCGAACACACCCCCCGTTCGGCTCGCACCAGAACCCGCGAACGGACCTAAAGTCTGTGCGAGCTTTAGACCCCTTTTAGTTATAATGGATGCGAACGTTCGAAATTAAAAGTGCTCATTTTAAAGGCTAATATGCATGTTAATGTCATAAAAAGTGTTTGGGGACCTGGGTCCTGCCCCAGGGGACATGTATCAATGCAAATTTTTTTTTTAAAAACGGCCGTTTTTTCAGGAGCAGTGATTTTAATAATGCTTAAATTGAAACAATAAAAGTGTAATATTCCTTTAAATTTCGTACCTGGGGGGTGTCTATAGTATGCCTGTAAAGGGGCGCATGTTTCCCGTGTTTAGAACTGTCTCTGCGCAAAGTGTCATTTTTGAAAGTAAAAAAGCTATTTAAAATCACTCGCGGCTAATGTTAATTCACGGCTCCCGTAACACAGAGAACAGTGATTCATTGAAACTCATTCATAAAAAAAAGTCATTGATAAAAAATAAAAAAAAATGAAAAAAAAAAAAAAAAAAAAGCGTAGGGGTCCCCCCAAATTCAATAACCAGGCCCTTCAGGTCTGGGATGGATATTAAGGGGGATCCCAGCCAAAAAAAAAAAAAAAAAATGGCGTAGGGTCCCCCTCAAAATCCATACCAGACCCTTGAGGTCTGGTATGGATTTTAAGGGGAACCCTAGCCAAAAAAAATGGCGTGGGGTCCCCCTCAAAATCCATACCAGACCCTTATCCGAGCACGCAACCTGGCAGGCCGCAGGAAAAGAGGGGGGGACGAGAGCGGCCCCCCCTCTCGCCTGAACCGTACCAGGCCACATGCCCTCAACATTGGGAGGATGCTTTGGGGGTCTAAGACCCCTAAAGCACCTTGTCCCCATGTTGATGAGGACAAGGGCCTCTTCCCCACAACCCTGGCCGGTGGTTGTGGGGGTCTGCGGGCGGGGGGCTTATCGGAATCTGGAAGCCCCCTTTAACAAGGGGACCCCCAGATCCCGGCCCCCCCCCTGTGTGAAATGGTAAGGGGGTACTTTGTACCCCTACCATTTCACCAAAAAAGTGGCAAAAATGGTAAAAATGACAGGAGACAGTCTTTGACAATTCCTTTATTAAAATCTTCTTTCTTCTTTCTTCATCCTTCGGATTCTTCATCTTCTCCTTCCTTCATCTTCTTCCATTTTCTTCTTCCTCCGATCCGCTTCTTCTTGCGCTGGTCTTCTCGTCCTTCTCGTCCGGCATCTTCTTCCGTCGGCGTCGGTGTCGGTGTCTTCTTGGGCCGCTCCGCGCAATGGGAGGCTCCCGCTGTGTGAGGCTCCGCTCCATCTGACAGGTCTTTTAAAACGGAGGGCACCTGGTGACCCCGCCCCCCTCTGACGTCATGGGGAAAGCCATCATGGAATTCCCATGACGTCCCTGTGCGTCAGAGGGGGCGGGGTCACCAGGTGCCCTCCATTATAAAAGACCTGTCAGACGGAGCGGAGCCTCACACAGCGGGAGCCTCCCATTGCGCGGAGCGGCCCAAGAAGAGACAGAGACACCGACGCAAGAAGAAGAGGATCGGAGGAAGAAGAAAATGGAAGAAGAAGATGGAAGAAGATGAAGGAAGGAGAAGATGAAGAAACCGAAGGATGAAGAAAGAAGAAAGAAGAAGATTTTAATAAAGGAATTGTCAAAGACTGTCTCCTGTCATTTTTACCATTTTTGCCACTTTTTTGGTGAAATGGTAGGGGTACTTTTGTACCCCCTTACCATTTCACACAGGGGGGGGCCGGGATCTGGGGGTCCCCTTGTTAAAGGGGGCTTCCAGATTCCGATAAGCCCCCCGCCCGCAGACCCCCACAACCACCGGCCAGGGTTGTGGGGAAGAGGCCCTTGTCCTCATCAACATGGGGACAAGGTGCTTTAGGGGTCTTAGACCCCCAAAGCATCCTCCCAATGTTGAGGGCATGTGGCCTGGTACGGTTCAGGCGAGAGGGGGGGGCGCTCTCGTCCCCCCCTCTTTTCCTGCGGCCTGCCAGGTTGCGTGCTCGGATAAGGGTCTGGTATGGATTTTGAGGGGGACCCCACGCCATTTTTTTTGGCTAGGGTTCCCCTTAAAATCCATACCAGACCTCAAGGGTCTGGTATGGATTTTGAGGGGGACCCTACGCCATTTTTTTTTTTTTTTTTTGGCTGGGATCCCCCTTAATATCCATCCCAGACCTGAAGGGCCTGGTTATTGAATTTGGGGGGACCCCTACGCTTTTTTTTTTGTTTTTTATTAATGAATGACAGCTCTCTGTGTTACAGGAGCCATCAATTCATTAGCCGCGAGTGATTTAAATAGCTTTCTTCCTGCAAAAATGACACTTTTTTGCAGGGAAAGTTCTAAGCACAGGAAACCTGCCCCCTTCACAGGCCACCTATAGACACCCCCCAGATGTGATACTGCAATGCTGTTCTAACAGCATGCACACACATATCCCCAGAAATAAAGCACATATTGTTGTCAACAGTCAGCAGCACACTGACACGCTGACACTGTCTGAAACATAATATGCGAGGCCGCCGGCGCGGCGGCCTCTTATACCGTGGGGCGTGTACTAAAGCCCCTGAGCTATAATTGGCTACAGGCATCCTGCCTGTAGCCAATTATGGCTCTCCTCGCTGCCGGCGCTGTGATTGGCCAAGCATGCGGGGTCACAGTGCATGCTTGGCCAATCATCAGCCAGCATTGCACTGCGCGGGCCGCAATGCATTGCGGGGCCGCTCGCATCACACGAATTTGATGCGAGCGGCCCCAATAGTTCTGGGCTCGCCGAGCGAGCGAACACCCGGTGCTCGATTCGAACATGGGTTCGAATCGAACACCGGGCTCATCCTTACTCCTGATCGCTGAGCTACAACCGTCGAAGTTGATCTTTTTTATTTATTTTTTTTTTTTGGGTAAATGGGCCTATCTTGAGAAAGGGGCCTGGAACTGCAGCTCCAATGGCCTCTATTTAATTCGGCCCTGGGGGGTGGGATCGGGGGCCCATCGGCTTCCCGGCAGGGGGGGGGGTTATAAGGGGGGGGGAACACACTCAGTGTCTGTCTCCCCTCATGTAACCCCGAGGTGTTATCCATTACACTGCGGGGGTTGGTCCCCCGTGCCGGTAGGGTTCTGGGGTTCCGTGATTGGTCGCTGAACGTTCAGTGCGGGATGGGGCGCATTGCGCAATCGGGCCGCTATAATCTAACGGTGGCTCGCTATGGCACATGCGTGGCAATTTTCTCACACTGACGTTGCGCAATTGCATCACAGATTTCGGGAACACGGCGGTGTCTTCCGGAACGCCGAGGTGGTGACAGCAAATCCACAATCAGCGGCTCTATGGGCTGTCCCTCCCCCTCCTGATCAGGAGTGTCAGCACTTAATGCAACAGAGCACCTTAACATGTTAATCTAAACTCAGTCAGTAATTAAGACAATTAAAAAAGGCACCTGAATATCATTAACTAGGCACAAAGGGGTTTAAATACTGAGCACACCCCAGGTAGGATCAGTTGATCCCTGGCGTGAGCAGTGTGAGATACTTCCTAACTAAAGACAGGTAAGATGGTTTACATCAGCATCATGGTTTACTATTTTTTGGCACCTTTAACCACTTGCCTACCAGGCACCAACACCCCCCTCCCATCCAGACCAATTTTCAGCTTTCGGTGCTCTCACGCTTTGACTGACAATTACTCAGTCATGCAACACTGTACCCAAATGAATTTTTTGTCCTTTTTTTCCCACAAATAGAGCTTTCTTTTGGTGGTATTTGATCACCTCTGGGTTTTGTATTTTTTGCGCTATAATTGAAAAAAGACCGAAAATTTTGAAAAAAAAACGCATTTTTCTTTGTTTCTGTGATACAATTTAGGAAATTATTAATTTTTCTTCATAAATTTTGGCCACAATTTATACTGCCACATATCTTTGGTAAAAATAACCCAAATTAGTGGAAATTATTTGGTCTTTGTGAAAGTTACAGACTCTACAATCTGTGGTGCGAATTATACAAAATTGATCACATCTGATACTGGTGGCACTGGTGGCCTATCTCATTTCTTGTGACCCGAACAAGCCAGGAAAGTACAAATACCCCCCAAATGACCCTTTTTTGAAAGTAGACATTCCAAGGTATTTAGTAAGAGGCATGGGGAGCTTTTTGATGTTGTCATTTTTTCCCACAATTCTTTGCAAAATGAATTATTTTTTATTTTTTTTCTACAAAATTGTCATTGTAATAGGTTATTTCTCTCACATGGCAAGTGTATACCACAAATGACACCCCAAAATAAATTCTGCTACTCCTCCTGATTATTACGATACCACATGTGTGGGACTTTTCCACAGCCTGGCCACATAGAGAGGCCCAACATGCAGGGAGCGGCCATCACGTGTTCTAGGAGCATAAATTACACATCTAAATTGTTGACTACCTATTACACTTTTGAAGGCCCTGGAGCACCAGGACAATGACACGTGACACTGACGTGGCACTGATGACACGCGAAACTGACGTGGCACTGATGACACGTGACACTGACGTGGCACTGATGACAGATGGTACTAATACGGGGCACTGATGACACGTGACACTGATGACAGATGGCACTAATATGTGGCACTGATGAGAGATGGCACTCATACATGGCACTGATATCACGTGGCACTAATATGTGGCACTGATGCGAGATGGCACTAATACGTGGCACTGATGACACATGACACTGATGACAGATGGCACTGATACGTGGCATTGATGACAGGTGACACTGATAACAGATGGCACGTGACACTGACAGGTGGCACTGATGACAGATGGCACTAATATGTGGCACTGATGACAGATGGCACTGACGACAGATGGCACTGGGGATGGCACTGGCAGATGGCACTGGCAGATGGCACTGGCAGATGGCACTGGCAGATGGCACTGGGGATGTCATTGGGCACAGATGGCATTGGGGACAGATTGCAGTGGTGGCAGTGGGCACAGATGGCATTTTATTTATTTATTTAAAAAAAAAAACTTACGGCGCTGCAGCCGTTCATCTCCCCTCCTCACACGCCGTCTCTGTGTGAGGAGGAGGAGCGGCGCTGAGAGATGATCTCGTATGTTTACATATGAGATCATCTCTCATTGGCCAGGGCGATCGCGCTGTAAACGGCCGCTGTTATTGGCGGTTTACAGCGATCTGTGATTGGCCGTGTCCGAGGGACACGGCCAACACAGAATTTCCCTGCTGCGCGCTCGTGAGCGCGCACAGGGAACGAGGAAAGGGGAGGCCGTCATATGACGGCCTCCGGGATTTGGCATCCGCGCTGTGGCCGTCATTCGGCTACGGCCGGATGCGAAGTGGTTAAATTTATTCTTTGCGTGCTGTAACACAAATATTCACTATGGAGGCTGTCTGCATCTTCCATGGGACTTGTTTGTCAGCACAGTTAGTTATAATATCAGGTAAATGTCATGACTGACACAAAAGCTACAGTTTATATGTCCAATATATAGTATATTGTCAACATTAGTGTTGATCAATTCAAGGCTAATCTGATACAATTCATTTAAACAAAAAAGACACATGAGTTACAATGTGCAAAGCACCATTACACATCTAAATATTTCATTCACACCATGAGACCACATTTTTAGTAATGATAGTCATACAAACATTTGTCACCACACATGCATATTTATTTCCACCACATGATTTTTTCAACACAGCAACAGCCATATACACTTATTCATCATTTTTTTTTCACTGAATTCATGTCTTTATGGAGATTTTTTGCACTTTGAAATTTTTATAAAATTTTTCTTTTTTATTCATTTACATTTTATCACTTAACACCATTGCGTATTGACTCTGGCTAAATGTAGGTACAATTTTGTAAATTTACATGTAAATGATCACTATAAAATTATTATGCATAATTGAAATAATATAAAATATATTACATTAGCGTCTGAGCTAATAATTAATAAAAATCTATAATGTAGATTAAGATTGCATGCCGTTATTCAGGCCCTGCTCCTGTCCTTATATTTATGATAAATTAAATTAATATGTTACTCCTTTCCAACTAACAGTATAAATCCTAATTATGTTAATTACCATTTCCAGGTGCCTCTACTTCTTCATTTTTTGTTGCTGCCAAGGGAGGGCACCTAAATACTGTCACCACTTGCAAGTCGGTGGGCCTCCATCCTGGTTGGTCCACCTGCCCTCACTTTTTGGGGGGTGGGTGGGGTGTGGTGTGGACATCTACACAGTGGCTTCTGGATTCATGCTTGGGGAGAAAGCATTTGAGCTGCCAAGAATAAAGACTATGGTTTATGTGGAATGGATCTCTCTGGTATAAAGGGTAAATAAACACCGCCGGTTAAAATGTAAACATATAGGATATTGATCTATGTACAATGTTTAATAATTGTCATCTTGATATACCTGAAGAAATGCGGAAAAAAGGAAAAAAAAAACAAAAAAAAAACCTGAAGAAGGCTGTAAAATTATCCAAGGCTGAAATGCATTGGGGTATTCAGTATACCAGATGGTCATAAGAATATATAAATTATGGATATTTACTTAAATACAGTTTCCTTTTCTCTAATTGAATGTATGAATATTATTTATACCTATATTCAGTGAAACTTCCCACCCGTTGTACACCAGAGCTCATATTTTAAAATACTGTGTGCGTTGTACACTTTATGATCAGCGGTTTCAGAAATAAAACTAACATTTTTCTGAACCACTTGTTTCCTCATTGCTGCTAAAAAAAAACCACAGGGAATTCTTTCTATATCTTTTAGGGGGCGTGCAGCTAGCTCAGCTTGCCTTTTGGGCCCATTCCCATATCTAGAGTAATGTCACCCGCACCTAAGCCATGCAGTCGGAAAGTGGAGGTGTCGTTTAGTAACATTTTTCTTCTAATGTTTTGTTTTTTGTATGTAACTATTTGTACAATGTGGGTGCAAGATAAACAGATCTAACATTTACACAAGGTCAAGGAGGATGTTATATGACAAAAAAAATAAAAAAATGCAATGTCAGGGAAGCTGAGTGACAAGGGGAGCAGTAACAGTGGTACTGGGTGATAAGAGGAGTCTCAGGGGTGTTGGTTGACAAGAGAGCAGGAGGTGCAATGGCAAGAACGATGGGTGGCTAGGTGAAGCAGTGACATGGGCAAGTGTGCTGGGTGGCTTGAAGAAGCAGTGGCAGTTGTGCTAGGTGAAAGGAAGGGGTTCAGTCAAAATAGTGCTGGGCAACAGGAGGTTCAATGTCAGGGATGCTGGAAGATATAGGGGAGCAGTAGCAAGAATGCCTGGTGACATGGAGGGTCTATGTGAGGCAAGCTGCAGTGGGCAGGAAGCTGGTTGGCAGATGAGAACTGTGGCAGGGAGATACAGGGGAAGATTTACTAAAACTGGAGCACTCAAAATCTGGTGTAGCTGTGCACGGTATGGTAGCGAATGAACTTCTAACTTCTGCTTGTTCAGTTTGGCTTTCACAATAAAATCTGGAAGCGGATTGGTTTCTGGGCAGAGCTGCACCAGATTTTGCACTCCCCAGATTTAGTAAATCTCCTACAGAATATCTGGAATGCAAGGTAACAGATTTGCTAGGTTCATTTTTCAAACTTGTTGTTTACAAGTTAAAATCATTTTTTTTGCTAGAAATGGAAAATGAGCGGTCGTTACAAAACCTTGTCGCACCATATTTGCCCAGCTGTCTTATAAGCGCACTTTTTTGGAATAAAAAAAAATAAGACAACAGTAAAGTTGATGAAAGATGATGTTACACTGAGTAAATTGATACTCAACATGTCACGCTTCAAAACTATCCTTAAAAATCTCCATAGGCGACGTTTGGAAAAAATAAATAAAAATTCTACAGGTTGCATGTTTTGAGTTACAGAGGAGGTCTAGGGCTAGAATCATTGCTCTCGCTCTAACGATCACGCCAACACCTCACATGTGTGGCTTGAACACAGTTTTCATATGTGGGCGCTACTTGCATATACTGCACACATCTTCAAAAAAAAAAAAATAATAATAATAATAATAATAATAATATATATATATATATATATATATATATATATATTATTTTTTTTTTTTTTATTAATAATAATGTCACTTTTATTCCTACAATAAGAAATGTAAACCTCCCTTGTAATAGGAAAAAAAAAGTATGACAGGACCTCTTAAATATGAGATCTGGGGTCAAAAAGACCTCAGAACTCACATTTACACTAAAATGCAATAAAAAAAGTCCCTTAAGAGCTATGGGCGGAAGTGACGTTTTGACATCGCTTCCGCCCTGCAATAGTATGGAGACCATCCTCCACTCACTTGGCAGCCAGCCAAGCAAGGGACAGGATCCAAGACTCAGCGGCAGAGGGCACTGGAGCACGGCGGGATGGGGGCTCCCCTCCCACCACCGATAAAAGTGATCTTGCGGCAAATCCTACACCACTTTTATCTGAAAGCAGACTGCCTGCTGAAGAAGTAGTTACCCAAGTTATGGCAGCTGGCTGCTGCCATAACAATATTCCACTTCCAAGAGCCGACGTATAATGACAGCAGGCGGTACGTAAGTGGTTAAAGTAGTTCTAAATGCTGGAAATTTTTTACCTTAAAATGCATGCTCTGCATTAAAAAAAAAAAAAAAAAAGTCTCATTACTTATGTTGCCCTCTCACCCCCCTGTGTACCTACCCTAGCCTGCTCTTGATCCAGTTATATGCCCATCTTCAGCGTCTCTTGGCTCACAGTGGCAGCAGCACACACACGTAATACTCACCTATCATATATCCCCAATGGGATACAGACAAAACCTGACACTGGTATTTAACCCTTCTCTATAGAGAATTAAAAATAAAATAATGGGTATACATTAAATTTAATTACTATACTTAGCATGGGGGGTCAGTTAAGGATTGAATTATTTGAAAATATTCCCATTGTGGTGCTGTACTTAACATAAAATATTAAAGCGGAGTTCCGCTTGGGTAAGAAGAAGGAAGAATGAAGGGGCCGGACATTGGGTAGTTTGCCAATCTTTCCCCGGAAGTGGGAGCAGATACAGTGGTGTGAAAAAGTGTTTGCCCCCTTCCTCAATTCCTGTTCCTTTGCATGTTTGTCACACTTAAGTGTTTCGGAACATCAAACCAATTTAAACAATAGTCAAGGAAAACACAAGTAAACACAAAATGCAATTTGTAAATGAAGGTGTTTATTATTAAAGGTGAAAAAAAATCCAAACCATCATGGCCCTGTGTGAAAAAGTGATTGCCCCCCTTGTTAAAACATACTATAACTGTGGTTGTCCACACCTGAGTTCAATTTCTCTAGCCACACCCAGGCCTGATTATTGCCACACCTGTTCACAATCAAGGCATCACTTAAATAGGAGCTGCTTGACACAGTAAGGTCCACCAGAAGATCCTTAAAAGCTACACATCATGCCGAGACCCAAAGAAATTCAGGAACAATTGAGAAAGAAAGTAATTGAGATCTATCAGTCTGGAAAGGTTATAAAGCCATTTCCAAAGCTTTGGGAATCCAGCGAACCACAGTGAGAGCCATTATCCACAAATGGCGAAGACATGGAACAGTGGTGAACCTTCCCAGGAGTGGCCGGCCGCCCAAAATTACCCCAAGAGCGCAGCGACGACTCATCCAAGAGGTCACAAAAGACCCCACAACAACGTCCAAGGAACTGCAGGCCTCACTTGCCTCAGTTAAGGTCAGCGTTCATGCCTCCACCATCAGGAAAAGACTGGGCAAAAAATGGCCTGCATGGCAGAGTTCCAAGGAGAAAACCACTGCTGAGCAAAAAGAACATCAAAGCTCGTCTCAATTTCTCCACAACACATCTTGATGATCCCCAAGACTTTTGGGACAACATTCTGTGGACCGATGAGACAAAAGTGGAACTCTTTGGAAGGTGTGTGTCCAAGTATATCTGGCGTAGAAGGAACACTGCATTTCAGAAAAAGAACATTATACCAACAGTAAAATATGGTGGTGGTAGTGTGATGGTCTGGGGCTGTTTTGCTGCTTCAGGACCTGGAAGACTTGCCGTGATAAAAGGAACTATGAATTCTGCTGTCTACCAAGAGATCCTGAAGGAGAATGTCCGACCATCTGTTCGTGTACTCAAGCTGAAACGAACTTGGGTTCTGCAGCAGGACAATGATCCTAAACACACCAGCAAGTCCACCACCGAATGGCTGAAGAAAAACAAAATGAAGACTTTGGAGTGGCCTAGCCAAAGTCCTGACCTGAATCCTATTGAGATGTTGTGGTATGACCTTAAAAAGGCCGTTCATGCTCGAAAACCCTCTAATGTAACTGAATTAGGACAATTCTGCAAAGATGAGTGGGCCAAAATTCCTCCAGGACGCTGTAAAAGCCTCATTGCACGTTATCGCAAACGCTTGGTTGCAGTTGTTGCTGCTAAGGGTGGCCCAACCAGTTATTAGGTTTAGGGGGCAATCACTTTTTCACACAGGGCCATGATGGTTTGGATTTTTTTTCACCTTTAATAATAAACACCTTCATTTACAAATTGCATTTTGTGTTTACTTGTGTTGTCCTTGACTATTGTTTAAATTGGTTTGATGTTCCGAAACACTTAAGTGTGACAAACATGCAAAGGAACAGGAAATGAGGAAGGGGGCAAACACTTTTTCACACCACTGTACCTGGATTTGACAGGTATCCGCTCCGCCATGAAAAGGGGCCAAAATGTGGCGCCCAGAGTGGGGGAGGAATCCAATCTGCGGAAATTCCATTTTTGGGTGGAAATCAGCATTAATGTGCAGTACTTTGCGTGTTAACATGCATTGCATTATGGCAGGGGTCTTCAAACTACGGCCCTCCAGTTGTTCAGGAACTAAAATTCCCATCATGCCTAGTCATGTCTGTGAATGTCAGAGTTTTACAATGCCTCATGGGATGTGTAGTTCCACAACAGCTGGAGGGCCGTAGTTTGAGGATCCCTGCATTATGGCAACCCATTTATGTTAAAGAGTTGCAAGAGTACAGCAATGGAACAAAAATCAGGCCTTCACTTTTTTACTGTAGCATAGTGCAGAGTATAAATGATTGGCACAGCAATGCACTATACAGACTATCATGTGTCAACATGCGTTATGGTAATGGGGGGGTAAAATCTAGGTCACCATTCCACATAGGTGTAAAGGAAGGGGGTTCACACTGGTACATCACGACATGTGCTTTGGGGTAAAGCACCCACCCCCCCCCCATGTTGAGGGCATGCCGCCTGGTACGGTTTGCGGGGTGGGGGGAGGAGGCGCTCGCTCGTCCCCACCCCCTTTCCTGACTTGCCAGGCTCGGATAAGGGTCTGGTATGGATTTGGGGGGGCCCACGCCCCCCCAAGGGAGGGAGGTTCCCCTTATAATCCATACCAGAACGAAGGGCCTGGTATGCTCTTGGAGGGGTAACTCCTGCCGTTTTTTTTTTTTTTTTTTTTTTAAAGAATTTGGCATGGAGTTCCCCCTTCAAGATCATCAGAGCACAGTCGCATGCCAAAGTCTGATCAGTTAAGAATGCGATCCGACTTTAGTGATATTCAATGGGCTGAAGTAGGATCAAAGTCAGACCAAAGTAGTGCAGGGAGCATTTTCAAAGTTGGACCGACTTGCATCGGACCAGTTAAGACGGCTCCCATAAGGAAACATTGATTTTCACATGTCATGCGACATGAGCTTCCAATGTTGGAGCGTTTGTCGTACCAGTGTGAACCTGGCCTAAATCTTAAATTTTCTGACCTGCAGCATGTGGTCTGTGGATGTAGGAGGGGCTTTTGAAAATGGCAGGCAGTGTGTGCTCTTCATATGTTACATGATGATTTTGGGAAACTTCCAGCTTACGAAATCTGAGCTGACTTATTACATATTTAAATGCATATATCATATTGTTTTTGGGCAATTCAAATGTTGAGAGCTAAAAGAAAAAAAAAAAAAAAAAAAATATTATAATATATATATATATATATATATATATATATATATATATATATATATATATATATATATATATATATATATACACACTCGCCCCTACCATTCTGATAGGGGTTTAGTGCTGTTTTTGATAGTGTAGGAATAGGTAAATTTGGGCAGGGCCATGTCTTTTTTGCTGGGCCTGGTTGTGAATTTGGGGTTGGGAGTGTCAGAGTAGAAGGGGGTGTGGCCGCCTACACTTAGGCTCAAGGATGCCTCCTCTGCTTGACAAGTGGACTCCGTTGTCAAGAGAGGATGGGCTGAGACCTGAGTGGCAGGAAACCCCATGTGAGAGAACTGACCAATGGTTAGTTTTGTGGTAAGTGGAGGAGGTCTCTCATAAAAAAGGGGGGGGGGTCACATGTCTGGGGAAAAAAAGGACAGAGAAACGAGGAGGAGGAGCCAGAAGCTCAGGGGTTCAGAGACCCTGAATTCTCTGGGGGGAGGCTTGAAGGCCCAGGAGGAGTTCAGAGATCCTGGTGCCGGATAGCTGGAGGAGACTCTAAAGAGGCTAAAGTCGGGTCCCCTGGAGCTGGAGCCATCATGTATCGCAGGAGGATGTAGGAGCTAAGAGGAGGAAGAAAACTGGGAACAACCTTCTGTGAGTAAAACATGGACTGTTGGTGGGAGAGTGCAAACCCAGTGAAGCTACTTGGAAATTCTGTGTTGCGTATCTAAGGACCACAGACTTAAACACTTATCAGGGTTAGTGGAGGAGGTTGGACACTGCAAGTCACGGAAACAGGTGGTGAGGCCTGGGACTTTGGCATTATTCAGAGTGATGCTTAGCTGCCCATAGTGAGAGTGTGCTGCCGAAATCAGATAAGAATCGCTGACAGGAAAGACTAATTTACAAACCTACGGCTGCAACTAATCTTTCCCTTTGCATTTGAAAGATGGGATTAACAGGGCATCTCATATACCGTATTTATCGGCGTATAACAAGCACCCCAAGTTTAGGAGGGCATTTTAAAAAGGAAAAAAAAAGTTTTAGGAGGGAAGTTTAGGAAAAAAAAAAACAACTTACATTTAAGCGTCATTTGCAGCTTGCCCAGTGCCATTTGCAGCCTTGCCCAGCGCCATTTGCAGCCTTGCCCAGCGCCATTTGCAGCCTTGCCCAGCGCCATTTGCAGCCTTGCCCACGTTTAAATTTCCCGCCGCCGAAAAAGACCGAGCCGACTGTTCGGCTCTGCACGCAGTCCCACCTCCCTGCTGTTTCCGGAGCGAGCGCAGCCGAAGAGTCGGCTCAGTCTTTTTCGGCGGCGCTCAATTTTATTGCCATTTTTTTTTTGGGGGGGGGGGGGGGTGGTCGGCTGTATAACACGCACCCACGACTTTCCCCCGATTTTAGGGGGGAAAAGTGCGCGTTATACGCTGATAAATACGGTACTAAATTCTATTGCCCTATAGATTGAAACTTTTTAGATTTGCTTTATTTTGGGACAGAGTGTGAAGTGCTACTTTATGGAATCGCATGGGAGGATGGTAATCGGAGCAGACTGGCGTAAGGTAAATTAACAATTCAGCAGCTCCCAAGGGAGTAGTGTGTAATATATAGATATATATTTTATCTATAGTGGCGGTAGGACCCTGTGCTACCTGGAGGATTGCTGGTTTACGCCAGATTTTGGAGAAAAAGGCATGCTAATTGCACAGCTGTGTGCTGGGCTATTTAGTTTTGACCTGGCTATGGCTCTGGGTTCCACCCAACAGACAGGAAGTCTGTGCATGGGAGTCAGGTGGATTCCCATTCCTCTGAGAGGAGTCCGAGACTGCATGGGTGCAGCCAGAGTATGCATGTCTGCAGGAGGCAGACGTACTTGGTGACAGAGCAGCAAGGCGCTGATCAGGAGTGAGCTAGGAGAGGGCTTATCTCCAGGAAACTCTTTTGGGTCTGAGGAGCAGACCTAAGGCCTAGGCTAAAGGCCTGAATCAGCCGTATGGGAAGAATGTAAGCCAGGAGGCTAAAGTATTGAGTGTGCAAGATACAGTAATGGTTCAACCCCCCCCCCCCCCCCTGCGTGGGTACTGATGTCTTTGTGAACTTTTTTGTGCTTTTAAATAAAACTGGGCTACCAGGCCCTTAAAAATACAGTTTTGTACTGGCGTACTCACTGGAAAGCACACCTACCATTGAGTCTGATAACCCCAACCACATACATGGCCATAGGTGTCTGTGTCACCTCTGGCAAGCACAAGAACGCGGTCATGTTGGACGCATTGGGTGCCAATCTCTCGCGGAACCAACCAGTGAGAGTGCCGTCTCGCTGTGTATTCTGGGTACTGAAAAGGTACTGGAATCATGTGCTACGGGCTTCCGATCCAGAAGATCTTTCTGTCTGTTTGGTCCTGGTCCTCCAGACCAGCCCTCAGGGGCCCTCATGGCCTGGGGTGCGGATCCATCCATTTCCAAGTCTCAAGGTTGGCTAGCCCGAGACACAGTAACTGGAAGGAAAATTCTAAGGTAGTGCCGTCTTGTCTTTGGAGAGGCCCAGCAACTGAGAATGCAACCAGGGGAGGACTCTTCAGAAGAGGGCCATGCAAAAGGCTGGCTGCTTGGTAAGAACCTGGAAGCTAAGTTGAAAGACACCAAGTAAATCCACGCTCGTACGGTATCGCCGGACCGGCTGCAAGACACTGGTACCGTATGAGGGTTCTCTAATCTCATGTATCCTTCAGTTACAACTAAGTCTGTGGCAGAGACTTTTCACTTACAAGTTCTACAACCAAGTCTGTGGCAGAGACTTTGCTCTATTTGAATGTTATCGGCTGCTAAATCTACTGAGAGGAGATTTATGCGATAGTTGCAATATCCAGTTGTGAATGGCTATTCTCTGGATTTCATTAGGGAGAGACATTCAGTTTCATGCAGTTCCAAGAGTGCCTGAACTTCCCACCTATACCCTCTAGCCTTTATTAAGACTGTGTTTTGTCTACTACCATTTTGCAAATAAAAATCCCAACGTGGATCCAGTGTCAGTTTCTACAGTTCTTTGGGCCATCTACCTCAGGAAACCCCTAGACGCATACGAGGTCAAGAAGGTAACGATAAGCCCAAATCAAACCAGCAGCTCCTTCGGGGGTTAGTGCTACATATACATACTCTATCTAGCTATACACACCTACCTTATGATTGATTTAGCCCCTGTTCACACCAATGTGATTTGTCATATTGGTCACATTTCATACAATGGAATCATTAATATTGCCGTGACTCATGTCGCAGCGATGTCGAAAAAGGTTCCTGCTCTATTTTTTTCCCCAATTTAATGGCGCCTTGCATAGACTTCTGTTAAATCAAGTCGCAAGCCACAATGAAATCAGTGGTCAAAAATTCACACTGATCTGCAGCTTTGAAGTAGCGCGATTTAAAAGCCACACCAGTGTAAACCAGGGCTTACTCATTAATACCTTGCGTTCCAACCTATTAAAAACAGACACTGCCATCTCCTTGCCCCTCCACAGCCATCGATAAACACCAAGCACTTCTAGGGTTGGAGGAGCAAGTGACCCATTACCTTGTGATGGGCCGATCCTTAAGCCTGAAGACTGTCACATGACCAGGAGGGGTGAGGTTGCTGCTTCATTGGGTTACCAACACAGCCGGTTTCAGTGTCTGTGAAGGAACAAAAAGGTAAGGCAAATAAAAGGTGGTCTTTGGGATGTCCTTTCCAGAGACACTTCAGTTTCCAGGAAAACGTTGTCCGATAAGCATAAGTGCAGTCTACATGGTCAACTGACCAAAAGAGACAGGTTCCTTTATCCCCATTTTGCCCCAAAGACTCACTTTTTGATTCTTCTAGCCCCCAGTGTCCTTACAGCACTGTCCTGAACTCTGGGCCAGGAAGCATGCTTTGCTGTTATTGTTTAAACAAACAGTCAAGTGGTCTACTGCATTGGGACCACATGTCCCATGATTCTCTGCACTGCTGGCCTCTTTGCGCATGCCTAACTGTGCCCATGCCTGATCATTTAGCCTCTGCTGGTTGCTTTGTGATGCAAGTGTGTGTCAGTACACAGTCCCGGCCAGGAGCATGCACACAAACGGTGACTTCGGGGAGTCCCTGCAAAGCAATGGAGCCACCCTCTAGGTAGAAACCAATAAGATTCAGCAGAATATGAACAATATCTCACATAAAACTCAGACGAGATTCAAAACAGTATTATAGTATACAGCGAGATACATAAAAGCGCAAAAATATTCTGACATCAAGAATACCCAAATAAATTCTAACTTCCAAAAAACGAGGAGGTAACTAAGGAAGGAAGAAAGGAAAGGAAAGGAAAGGAAAGGAAAGGAAAGGAAAGGAAGGCGTATGTGCATTGGCAAGAAGGACAGGAGGACTTCATTCTCCAGAGTAATTCTCCAAGAGGGTCTCCCCTTCGTCCGAATACACAAACATGTTCCAATAGGACCAGGTTTTAGTATATTGCTCTCTCCTGTTTTGGGCAGTAAGCATCAGATCCTCCAGAGTATTAATATTCCGGACTCTATTAAGCCACATAGTGATGGAAGGAGGATTGGGATCTTTCCAGCACAGAGTAATATAAGCTTTGGTGGCATTGATCATATGACGAAGGACCGATTTCTTAAACGTCTTAAGGGGGAATTTGTGAGCAGTAAAACAAAAAAGGTAGGTTTCTCCGGTATTGGGTAATCAGTAAATTGTTGAGAGATCTTCTGCACCTCTGACTAGTACTGTTTAAGTTTCAGACAGGACCAGAAAATGTGGAGCAAAGTCCCCTATTCCTCATGGCATCTCCAGCAACAATTCGAAGCCTCCAGAAAGTAGCTATCTAACTGCTGGGTGAGGTACCAACGCGTCATTAATTTGTAATTGGATTCCTGAGTAAACGTACATATGGATGATTTCAGGGCAAGGGCAAGATTTCAGGGCAAGGTGTCAAGGTTCTGTTAAGATCCCTTTCCAATTTACTAAGGCCAGGCATAGTAAAATCATCCGATGGGGAGATCTTACACAGGGATCAGGGGAGGGGGATCATTACACTCACAAATATGATTCAAACATTTTCCGCTACGGTCTTAAGTTCGCAGGGGGACCTAGGGTTAGTGATGTAGTTGCATAGCATGCCAGAAAAGGTAACCCGTACAGTCTGCCTAACTGTGTCAATGTGGAGCTCATGGGCCAAGCATTACAGATTTAAAAAAAGGGGGGGAGGAGGTTTAAAAACAACAACTCCCTTCGTGAGGACCATGAAAACGGTCCAGGTGCTGTGCCTGGAGGGAAGCTGGGATTCCCCAAAATAGGGAACAGGGGTGATTGGGAGGAGGAAAGATCAGGATTTTGGCAGACCATAGAGCCCACTCAGAGCATGGGGCCTATAGTGGAATGCAGCCCAAGAGAAGTCGGAAAGGCTGCGTAGCACCACGGTTCCCTACACAGGGGAATGGGACAATATTGCTGCTCAATGGCCGTCCAAAGTTTAAGCTCTCCATGTCTGCACCAGTCGATCACCCTGCCAAGGTGATTGCCTTGGTAGTATTTAACCACTTGACCACTGGGCACTTAAACCCCCTTAATAACCAGACCAATTTTCAGCTTTCGGTGCTCACATTTTGAATGACAATTACTCAGTCATGTAACACTGTACCTATTTGAAATTTTTGTACTTTTTTCAACACAAATAGAGCTTTCTTTTGGTGGTATTTAATCACAGCTGTTTTTTTTGTTTTTTGCGCTATAAAAGAAAAAAGACCGAAAATTCTGTAAAAAAAAATAAATAAAAAATGCAGTTTTCTTAGTTTCTGTTATAAAATTTTGCAAATTAGCAATTTTTCTTCATATAATTTTGGCCAAAATTTATACCACTACATATCTTTGGTAAAAATAACCCAAATCGGTGTATATTATTTGGTCTTTGTGAAAGTAAGGGCTCTTTCACACGGGGCGGATCAGTGCAGATCCGCCCCGTGGATATCCGCTTGCTCAGCGGGGATCGCCGGAGCGATCTCCGCTGAGCAGGAAGATGACAGGTCCGTCTCTGCACACTGTGCAGGGACGGACGTGTCACAGCGCCGCTCTCCCCTATGGTAGATCGGGTGACGACGGACCGTAGAGTCCGTCGTCATCCGATCCGCTCTGCAGACGGATGGAAAAATAAGGTTTTCCTCCGTCTGCAGAAACGGACCATAGCGGACACTGACGAGATCGGGTGTCAGCGGATGTTCATCCGCTGACACCCGCTATCCCATAGGGATACATGTATGTCCGTTTTTCATCCAAAACGGAAGGATGAAAAATGGACATACGGTCCGTCCGTGTGCAAGAGCCCTTATAGAGTCCACAAGCTATGGTGCCAATCTCTGAAAATTGATCACACCTGAAGTACTGATAGCCTATCTCATTTGAGACCCTAACAAGCCAGGAAAGTACAAATACCCCCCAAATGACCCCTTTTTGGAAAGTAGGCATTCCAAGGTATTTTGTAAGATGCATGGTGACTTTTTTGAAGTTGTAATTTTTTTCCCACAATTCTTTGCAAATTCAAGATTTTTTTTTTTTTTTTCACAAAATTGTTATATTAGCAGGTTATTTCTCACACACAGCATATGCATAGCACAAATTACTCCCCAAAACCCAGTATGGTGATACCACACGTGTGAGACTTTTACACAACGTGGTCACATACAGAGGCCCAACATGCAGGGAGCGCCATCAGGCATTCTTGGAGCATAAATTACACATATAATTTCTTGACTACCTCTTACATTTTGAAGGCCCTGGAGAACCAGGTAAATGGAAACACCCCAAAAATGACCCAATTTTGGAAAGAAAACAACCCAATGTATAATCTATGAGGCATATCAAGTCTTTTGAACATGTCATTTTTTTTCTACAAGTTTTTGGAAAATGTGTAAAGAAAATGAAAACACCTTTTTTTTTTTTTTTTTTTAACACAACGTTGCCCATTTACACAATATTTCTAACACATAACATGTACATGGCAAAAATAACACCCCAAAATAGATTCTCCTACTCCTCCCGAGTACGGCGATACCACATGTGTGAGACTTTTCCACAGCGTGGCCACATACAGAGGACCAACATGCAGGGAGCACCATCAGGTGTTCTAGGGACATAAGTTTCAAATCTAATTTGACTACATATATTACACTTTTGTGAGGCACTGTAGTGGCATGGATGAGCATGAATGGGGATAGATGAAACGTGAATGGGAATGGCTGAGCATGAATTAGTATGGATGGGTGTGGCCGAGTATGGATGGGTATAGATGGGATGGCTGGGTACGCATTGGGATGGGTATGCAGAGTATGGGTCTGCAGGAGTATGGATGGCTGGGTCTGCAGGAGTATGGATGGCTGGGTCTGCAGGAGTATGGATGGCTGGGTCTGCACTACACATGCAGCCCACAGCGCTGCTGCCACCGATCTCTCCCCTCTCAGCTCACACTGCATGGAGAGGGGAGCGAGGAACCAGAAATCACGCCGGTTTGTTTACATGTGATCGCGCCGTCATTTGACGGCGCGATCATGTGGTAAACGGCCACACAATCAGCATGATCCAGAGGACCCGGCGGTCACGGAAGTTCTCAAGTGCGCAAGTGCAGAATTCTGGGAGGACGTCACTGTACGCCCTCCCAGAGTTAACAAACTGCCCTGTAGCCGTCATTCGGCTATGGGCCGGTTATTAAGTGGTTAAATGCATCCGGAACCGCTACTCCAGGGAATGGAGACGGGTAATGTCTGAAAGAGATACAAACATTTTGTTAAGATACTCATCTTGATGAGGTTACAGCAGCCAAACCAAGAGTGCAAGCCTTGATGGCACTTATCTAAAATGGCCCGGACTTTACTATGCAAGGCTGAGAAATTCAAAGCAAAAAGGTATCAGCTAGGTTTGGAGGAATGTGGGTGCCCAAATACTTTAAAAAAAAAAAAAAAAAAAAAAAAAAAAGGGGACACTAAAAGGTTTGGGTTTATTTTTTAATTATTTTTTTTTAAAATAACATCATACTTACCTCCAATGTGCAGCTCGTTTTGTACAGAGCGGCCTGGAACCTGGTCTTCTGGGGTCCCTCGGCTGCTCTCTCAGCTCCTCCTGCATCAGATAAACCCCTGGGAGAAGGGGGGGGTTACCTTTGCGGGCGCACTCCCGAGTCCAGTATTCGGTGTCCATAGACGCTGAATGCAGGACTCGGCCCCGCCCCCCGGCAGCTGCATCACTGGATTTGATTGACAGCAGCGGGAGCCAATGGCTGTGCTGCTATCAATCTATCTAATCAAGAGCCGAGAACCCTCTGCAGAGAGCGCGTCCCCATGGGACAAGTTCGATGGTTCAGGTAAGGTGAAAAAAAACACAAACCTTTAGTGTCCCTTTAACACAGAAGATGCTTATTTGGATTTGAAATCAATTTGTAGAGAGTGTGTCGAAATGGAGAAGACAGGGCAACTCCCATCGCTTACGATTTGATAACGTTTATTTTCAGGTTCGATAAAGCTCTGTAAACGGTCAAAATTCCTCCAGAAGATTAGGTAGAGAAATATCAACAGTTAAAACCTCATGGGTCTGTAACAGACTTTCATTCAAGTGCCATTGCCAATCTGGGGAGAGATCTGAATTAGATAAAAAATAAAAACCGCAGCAGAACTGGAGCATAGTCAGACCAAGTTATGCGATCGATATAGATATCTAGGAAAGCAGTTGATGGGGGGACCAGAAATAGATGTATGCGAGAATTTAGTTGGTGAGGGGGTAGAGAAGAAAGTGTAATCTCGTTCCCCAGCATGCAAAATGCGCCAGTCATCCACTAACTGCAGTTCGTGCAATGTTTGCAGGATACATTTTCTGGAGCCGAAAGGAATAGAGGAAGTGCCTGAAGAAGTGTCCATTCCACAGTCAAGAGGAACATTAAAATCTCCTCTGAGGAGCAATTTGCCTTCCTCAAACTTTGAGAGGGTTTTACAAAGAAAGAAAGAATCTTGGGGCATATTTGTTGCCTATATGGTAGCCAATGTCACTTTAATGCCCCTTAAGAAAAAGATAACGGACACCTGTATCACAGAATTTGTCAGACAGAGACCAGGGAATATGGAATACGCCTATAAAAATCAGAATGGAAACCCCCTTAGACTTTGCTTCTTGATGGGGGCATGATATACACAAGGAAAAAAAAAAAATCTGTTTTGAAGGAAAGGAAATCCGCCTGCCTTAAAATGTGTTTCTTGCACAAACGCTACATCCGTACGGGAGCATTTCAGATCATTAAGAAGCATCCTAAGCAGTGATGTAAGTAACTGAGTTAAAATAAACTGAGTTACGTAACTCAGTTACTTTAGAGGGTAACTAGTAATCTAACTGATTACTTTTCCCCGCATGGTAACTCAGTTCCCATTACTTTGGCTTAGTTACCCCAATTACATCTACCGTCACTAGATGGCAGTAGTGTAATTTCCGGTGTCCTGCCAAAAAAGTTCCCCCGCCGGATAAGGACCCCCTGTACTGCGCAGGCGCAGCGCTTGCGCAGTACGAAGGACTACGGAGCTTCCGAAAATTGCCGAACCTAAACAGCTCTGAGTGAACTCTACACTGCGCAGGCGCAGTTAACATGTAATTGTACGAGGCGATGCCGCACCCTCATGATGCTCGTGCTACTCTGCAAGGGGCGTCTATCGTGTAACTAAGAGGCGGGTCTAGTATTACTGTAACCAAGGGGCGCATTTATTATTATTGTTATATATCGAGCTCTGCCCATTAATTTAACATTCGCCCTCTTCTGTAGAAATCCACCCCTTACACAATATAATAATAATAATAGACCCGCCCCTTGCTTACACGCTATAACAGATCTGCCCCTTGGTTAGAGTAATAATAGAGCAGCCCCTTGGTTACAGTAATACTAGACCCGCCCCTTAGTTACACGTATAGAATATTTAAAAAAAAAAGTCAGTTACTTTGCTGCGTAACTAATTACTTTTCCAATGTAGTAACTGAGTTACTAACGCAATTACTTTTTGGGAGAAGTAATTTGTAACTTAACTAAATTACTTTTTTAAAGTAAGATGACCAACACTGATCCTAAGCCCCTTGGCCTTTAGAGAAGGAGGAAGAGAGGGGAGAGGGGGAGAGGCAAAGGCCTAAGTGAACACAAGAAGGCACTTACTACTGAACACTCAGGTTCAGGTGGGTGCAGGCCTATGTGGGAGAGTGGTTGGAAATAGATGAAGAGCAGAGCCCCGAGCCCAGACTCCCCTGCAAACGTTCAGTCAAAAAAATATAATGCAGTAACAGAGCTCAAAAAAAAAAAACAAACACACACACACACACACACACACACACACACACACACACACACACGAAAGTAGTAAACATCTATCATTATGTTGAGCCGCTGCGAGTCATATATAGAAGTCTTGAGACCCCCATAACATACCTGCATCACCGGTTAAAGTGCCGAGGCGGGGCCTCACACAAGAGCCACAATGCCTGGGAGAAATGAATCAGAATAAGGCCTCTAAAAAGGCCCCCTCCCCCCCCCCCCACATCTCTTTACATTGATATACCCCGTCTCAACACAGCCTCAGACTGCTTGAGAGGTGGCCAGAAACCCAGGTGATCACCACACCCCAGTCTGCACCATACTCCAATAGCTCCCTCTGGGTGAGAGCACCCTCTCCGAACCCAATATCAGCCATCACCCATGACACCCACTCCGCCATCTCATAGTCATGCCAACTTTGTGCAGACCACACTAAATACCAGTGTGTGGCGGAGGGGGGGTGGCGCAAGGAGGAGGGGGCCACAGCAGCCCAAAAAACAAAAATTAAAAATCTCAGCCACAGAGACAGGAAGGGGTCTCCCAGGATTGTGCACTCCCTGGCAAGTGTCCACATCTAGGATATTACGCCTTAACCCCCTTTTTTTTTAAAAATATAAATCTTTATTTCCTTAATATACAGACAAAAAAAAAAAAAAAAAAAAACACACACCATACACATTGTGCCAAAATACAAATGCAATTTCAAGATCCAAATTACATTGCATAGCATCCACTAATTCACAAATAGGAAGAGAAAAACAAAGTCAAGTTAAATATCAATCCACATCTAATATAACAAAAGTAAACTTTAGTCCCTTCTATCCACAGTGGCCCCGAGCATCCTGTATATAGAAATAGCTATAGTATAATCAATAACCCCATGGACATTGGATGCCATATACAGCTTGTCCAGCCACTTTGCCCAGACTTTATCATACTTACTAGGACAGCCCCTGTTAATGTAGGTATCTCTATACAGTGGGAGGTTTACCAATTGTTTCCAGTATAAAAGCATAGAAGAGGGTTTCTTCCAATGTAAAGCAATAGCTTTTCTTGCATAAAATAATGTAGTATTACGAACACTCGCTCAGATACTAGAGAATAGCCTTCACCAGACCCAACAAACATACAGACATTAAGACCAGCAGAGGAGCGGAAGTAATAGAGTTCAACAAATCCACCACTTCCACCCAAAAAATTACTATATATGGACAGGTCCAGAAGATGTATGCGAAATCCCCCTGGGCCACACAGGATTTATCTTTTGAAATCTGTGTGGCATGATATATGCTCTATGTACCAATTTAAATTGGATAATACGGTCTCTCAAGAATACCAGAGATTGCAGAGGGAAATCCCACACACACTCCTCCAATCTTCCATGTCCAGATCCGGTATGTTGTGCATCCACCTAGCTCTAAGACCCTCTAATGGCTGGAGGGAAATTAAAGTAAGATGAGAATACAGTCTCAAGGTGGACCTCTCCAAACATTCAGACCCAAGTACTGATTCTAGAGTGGATTGTGTAATCATTAAACTATCTTGTGGAATCTGGGCATGAAAAGTATGGGAAAGCTGAAAATATATAAATAAATGGGAACTAGGCAAATTAAAAGCTGAGGCAAGTGTAGAGAAAGTGGACAATTTCTGATCAGTAGCCACCTGAGAAAGTACTTTGATATTATACTTAGTCCATGCAATTGGCTCTGACAATTTACAAAACTGGAGGAAGAGTAGGATTAAACCATAAAAAGGGACATTTGGAGAAATTGCGACCTTAAAATAATGTTCGCATTTAAGGCCAGCCTCCCAAGCTCGAATAGTGTTGAGCATTGAAGCATTCAACTGGCAGGGTGCCCTGCGGCCCCTAAATACAAGTACCTTAAGAGCTTCTATAGAACCTACCAATGCTGCTTCCAACCGAGTGGAGGAGTTAGATAAATCTGGACTCCATGCAGCTGTAACCAGCTGAGTGGCCAAAAAATATTAATATAAATCCGGGAAAGCTAAACTGCCCTGGTCACAAGGGCGCATCATGGTGGTTAATACTAGGGGTGCACCGAATGGGGTTTTTGGTGCCGAAACCCATACCGAAAATGAAAAATACACTAGGATGAAAACCGATACCGAAAATGACCAAAACCAAAAATGACTGTTTTTAAAACATTTTTATATAAAAATGTATTTTTATATTTTAAATAAAATGTATACATTTTAATACAACACATTGCTAACAGTATTAGCAAACTTTCCATGCAGTGCACCTCTAGCTGATATGATACAGGAGATGGTCAGAGACTGCAGACATAGTACAGGAGATCAATGCAGCCTTCACCAGTGTCCATCAAATGCAGCCTGCCAGTGCCCAGCAGCCTACTAGTAACCATCATTTGCAGCCTGCATGTGCCTCACCAGTGCCCAGCTGCCTACCAGTGCCCATCATGCAGCCTGCCTTAGTATGTCAGACAGGATCAGGACAGGGCAGTGTTAGCAAGGCAAAGCCAAGAACAGTACTCCATCTATGGAGGAAAGCTGTCAGCACACCGCGTTAAGGAGCGGCTTGTTGGTATGATCAGCGGGAGGAGCATTATCAGTGTGCAGCACTTGTTTGACATGCCGTTAGAAACAGTGAGCTCGCTCGGTGAAGCTAAGCCGTCCTCACTCCTCAGTCTCCATGCAGCACTTTCCTGGTTGTCTCTGGAAAAGCTTGGCCTCTTCTTCCTTTCTCAGATGCTGCTAGAGTCTGGCTCTCTTTTTTAGATGGCTCTCTCTATCCTCTGTAGTCTCAAGAGAAGCGTGGCTTTCTCCATCTCTCTGTTGGGTCACACAGTCCCCGGTGTCAATGTGCGTCTCTCTCCTCCCCCTGATGCTGGTACCTCAGACAGCTCTCCTCATATCTCTTTCCCAGGCTTTCTCTATCCCTCCTTCCCTGCTCCTCCTGGGCATCCTGGGGCTTGTAGTTTACTTCCTACGGTCCACAGTGGGGCTGCTTGTCCTTTGGACTACATTTCCCCAGAGTCTCTCCTGGCCTCCTGTCATTGGTTCCACCCTTCGCCCAATAGGGCACAGGCAGGGAGCCTCATCAGTGTGGCTCTGCCTCTGCCTCTCACACCGCTAACAGGAGAAAGTGTCTCCTTCCCCCGCTCGGCCACCACCTGACAGATGCTCCGTTACTGTGGCACAGCCGCTTCTGTCTCCCATTGCGGCGGCGTGTGCCTCGATTAGGCAGAGGAGGAGGCGAGCGGGAGAATGAGACACTGACAGCCTGCAGTTCTCACTCACATGCAGGTCCTTCAGTCTTCTGCTTCTGCTGTGGCGGTGCTTTGAGCGGGGAGGGGGGGGGGAGGGAGGGATCCGCAGCCACCCACAGTACAGCCACTCCATTGTCCCCTTCTGCTCATATCTGCCGTCCCGGGGGTGGGATGCGCGCAACGACTCTTCAGCCTGGCTACACTCCTATATAGGCTGTACCCGTTTATCTACAGTCTTCTCTTTTCTACATGTGTTCAAAGTCCAGAATTGATAAAGCTTGTCTGAGCTGTCAGAAAAAAAATGGGCAATGAGGAAAGCTCTGAGAGGCGATTGAGAGCTGAGGCTGTCAATCAGCTGGAGCTCCCTCCCTGTCACCATTTTTTCTCTTGATGTCAGGAAAACCTGTCAGAAGAGATTAATTCTGACAGAAATAAAACTTAGTATTCTGGATTGAGACAAGTACACACCACAGAGGGATATGCCATGTTCATATTTCACTTTAACTCCCTTCAACAGTTCAACATCCCTCACCAGCATCTTCTATCCCGTTTCTTCTGGACATGAGCTTTCCCAGGACAACATACTGTGCAGCAGTCCAGCCATTGTGCTGGAACATTAACCTGAGCTGCACTGGCACAGCTCAATGTACTTTCTAAAGAAGACTGCAAGCTAACAGCTAGGTTTATTTTATTGCAGAAGAGACATTGCATGTCTCTTCTGCAATAAGGAGCCTGTCTACTCACAATTCTTAAAATCTGGACTTTTAGTTCCACTTTAAAGATGAACTCTGGGAATGAGACAAAATCTACCCTTGAACAGCCTGGAGTTCTGCTTTATATGCTTGTTTAGTCTAGGGGGGTGCATGAATAGGGTGCATTACATTTCTTTAATCTGACAGATTCCAGTGCTGTTCTCCTTTACCTACAGCTTTTGGCTATGGACAGTCCATCAGCATCATCATGCACCATGCAGGGTTATTAACCCTGCATTGTAAGTTAGAAGGCCAGCATGCGACCGCGGCCCAAAGCTGTGATGACCAGTTGCATGGATTAAAGCAGTAATAAACCCAAAACCAAAATGTAATATATTGCAGCTTACCAATCATTGAGTGTGGTGGCTGCAATGGTTTTCTTTTCTTAGTTTCTTCCCTCTGTTTTCACCTGGTGATCTGCCTAGTAACACACCTTCTGTATCAGAAAGCCCCCACTCTGGATGAAGGAGCACAGGTGCACCTTTAGACAGCACTATCGTCAGTCTGGGGGTAGAGGCGTGTTAGATGGACTAGCAGATTTAAATATACTAACATGTTTTTTTTGTGGCAAAAAAGGTTTAATGGTGATAAATGAAAAGTTATGCACTTGGGGGCTAGAAACATGCATGCATCATGCATACTAGGAGGAGAACAGCTGGGGAAGGAGCTGGGCGTTCTGGTAGATCATAAAAGCTTAATGATAGCATGCAATGCCAAGCTGCAGTTTCCAAAGCAAGCTAAGTCCTTTTTTGTATTAAGAGAGGCACGTACTGCAGAGAGAAAGACATCATTTTGCCCCTGTACAAATCATTAGTAAGACCTCATCTGGAATATGCAGTTCAGGGTTGGGCACCAGTTCATAAAAAAAGATATGGGAAACTGGAGAGAGAGTGCAGATAAGGGCAACCAAACTGATAAGAGGCATGGAGGAAGTCAGCTATGAGGAAAGATTAGAGGAACTGAATGTATTCTCTCTTGAGTAGGGAGAGATATGATCAACATGTATACATACAGTGCCTTAAAAAGGTAAAAAAAAGTGGAAGGAAAATGATAAATGGTTTTCAAATAAATGTGTAAAAAGTGTGGTGTGCATTTGTATTCAGCCCCCTGAGTCAATACTTTGTAGATCCACCTTTTGCTGCAATTAGAGCTGCAAGTCTTTTTTGGGTATGTCTCTACCAGCTTTGCACATCTAGAGTGACATTTTTGACCATTCTTCTTTGCAAAATAGCTCAAGCTCTGTCAGATTGGACTGAGCGCGTCTTGCCACAGATTCTCAATTAGATTTAGGTCTGGACTTTGACTGGGCCATTCTAAACACATGAATATACTTTGATCTAAACCATTCTATTGTAGCTCTGGCTGTATGTTTAGTGTGAACCAGTCTCAGGTCTTTTGCAGACCAACAAGTTTTCTTCTAAGATTGCCCTGTATTTGGCACCATCCATCTTCCCTGTTCCTGCGAAAGAAAAGCATCCCCACAACATGATGCGGCCACCATGTCTCATGGTGGTGTGTTCAGGGTGATGTGCAGTGTTTTCTGCCACACATAAGATTTTTTTTTTATGCCAAAAAGTTCAATTTTGGTCTCATCTGACCAGAGCACCTTCTTTCACATGTTTGCTGTGTCCCCCACATGGATTCTCGAAAACTGCAAACAGGACTTCTTATTGCTTTCAACAATGGATTTCTTTTGTGGCGTGCATGACTAATAGTTTCTCCCACTTGAGCCGTGGATTTCTGCAGCTCCTCCAGAGTTACCACGGGCCTCTTGGCTGCTTCTGATTAATACTCTCCTTGCCCGGCCAGTCAGTTTAGGTGGACGGCCATGTCTTGGTAGGTTGGCAGTTGTGCCATGCTCTCATTTTCGGAAGATGGATTGAACAGTGCTCCGTGAGATGTTCAAAGCTTGGGATATCATTTGTTTTATAACTGAACCCTGCTTTAAACTTCTCCACAACTTTTTCCCCGACCTGTCCTCCGGTGTGTTGCTTGGCCTTCATGATGCGGTTTGTTCACAAAAGGTTCTTTAACAGACCTCTGAGGGCTTCACAGAACAGCTGTATTTATACAGAGATTAAATTACACACAGGTGGACTCCATTTACCAATTAGGCGACTTCTGAAGGCAATTGGTGCCATTAGATTTTAGTGAGGGGTATCAGAGTAAAAGGGGGCCGAATACAAGTGCATGCCAGACTTTTCAGATATTTTTATTTTTCTTTACAAATATTGAAAACCATTTATCATTTTCCTTCCACTTCACAATCATGTGCCACTTTGGGGTTGATTTACTAAAGGCAAATACACTTGGAAGTGCAGTCACTTTAGATCTGAAGGGGACATGCAAGAAAAAAAAAAAAAAAAAAAAAAAAAACAGCATTTTTGCTTGTACATGATTGGATGATAAAATCAGCATAGCTTCCCCTCAGATCTAAAGCGACTGCACTTACAAGTGCACTTGTAGTACAAAGTGGATTTTCCTTTAGTAAATCAACCCCTTTGTGTTGGTTTGACACATAAAATACATTTAAGTTTTTGGTTGGAACATAACAAAATGTGGAAAATTTCAAGGGTTATGAATACTTTTTCAAGGCACTGTAAGTGGTCCGTATAGTGAACTTGGTGGTGAGTTATTCACATTAAGATCACAGGAGGACAAGGGGGGCACTCTTTACATCTGGAGGAAAAAAGATCTTAAAATACGGAAAGGTTTCTTCACAGTAAGGCTATTTTCACACTGGGGTGCTGGGTGCGCTGGCGGTAAAGCGGCGCATTTCGGCCGCTAGCGGGGCGGTTTTACCCCCGCGAGCGGCCAAAAAAGGGTTAATACCGCCCGCAAAGCACCGCTCCAGCGGCGCTTTGCGGGCGGGTTCGGAGCGCTGCCCCATTGTTTTCAATGGGAGGGGGCGCTTTAGGAGCGGTAAATACACCGCTCCTACAGCGCACCAAAGATGCGGCTTGCATGACATTTTTCAGCGTCCTGCAAGCGCACCGCTCCAGTGTAAAAGCCATCGGGCTTTCACACTGAAGACACAGCAACGGCTGTTTCAGGTCGGTTTGCAGGCGCTATTTTTAGCGCAATAGCGCCTGCAAACCGCCCCAGTGTGAAAGGGGCCTAAGAGCTGTGAAAACTTGGAATTGACTCTGTCAACAGTTGGTTATGGCCAGCTCAGTAGATTGTTTTAAGAAAGGCCTGGATTCTTTCCTAAAATGTACATAATATAACTGGATTTTATAGGTTTTATAGGTAAAGTTGATCCAGGGAACAGCCGATTGCCTCTTGAGAGGAGAGAGTTTTTAAATAAATTGTGTCTTGATATACAAGTAGCGTCATGTCACAGATATGATAAAATATTTACAAAAATGTCAGGGGTGTACTCACGTTTGTGAGATACTGTATACCAGGGCTCGACAAACCCCAGGCGCCAGGTCGCCATGGCGATCAGAAACCGTGCCCTGGCGCCTGGGCTACCACCAGCCCACTCGCTGCAGCTCCCGACACCCCAGACATGCAGCGCTGGGCAGCCGATCCTTCTCTCTCCCCCTGGCTGGTCTCCATGGTTTCCCGGGAGGCGGGCAGTAGTCCGATGTCGAACTGTGAGTGACATGGGAGGGGAGGGGAGGGGCCGGCCTCCTCTCCTCACACGGCCGCTGTCCACTCCTCCAATGCCCGAGCATGAATGGCTTCTCTCTGTGTGAGCTGCGTTAGCTCTCTTCTGCTGCCCGCGCCACATCCCCGCCAAGCTAGGCTTCCCCAGAGCCTACCTACACAGTGCGGGAGGAGTCGGCAGGTGGAGGTCAGGCTTCGGCAGAGGGTGACCCTGAAGCCTGTGTAGCCTGAGTAGACAGACTGTCAGTACTCGGAGTGGGAGGTTTTCTGGTGGAGGGTGGTGCAGGGGAGCTGACTGGGCTGTGTGCCTGTGTCTGTGTGTTTCTGTGTCTGTGCTGTGACATTCTGAGACAGCACTCCTTGAAAATGTACTGTGTGCTGTGAGGAGGAGTAGGGGAGATGAGGCAGCTAGATATGCGTTAGAGTCCCTGTGGGGGACACACATGTAGGCAGGAAGTGGCTGCAAAGAGGCAACAGAAGATAAGCAGCACTGGGATACTTCTTTTATCCTTTTTTGTATTTTATTTAAAGTGTCTAAGGCTTCATTTAGATGAGCAGTAGAGACATTTTGGCCAGCCCTAAGCTGCATTAGGCAGCAGATGAGGGTGTTTTACATGCTACAGTCATGATGCATTAGGCACAATAAGGAGTTTTCCCCTTATAACAGATTTTTAGTGTCAGGCTGGGTTCACACTATTGCAAATTGGATGTGGATTTCCCTGCATCCAATTCGCATGTTAGAAGATTGTGACCGGCTCTCTATGGAGCCGATTCACAGGGCTCCGGGACAGAATTGGAGCGATTCGCAGAAGGGTCCTGTGTGTCTTCTGGTCTGTTCCAGGTCCGAATTCAACCAAAAATTCGGACTGAAATCGGATCTGAAACGGTAAATGGGGACGCACCGGACCCCTGCTGCGAGCCGCTCGTGCTGCAGTGTAAACCCAGTCTTACATCAGGGTTCTGGGCTGGCCAGAAAGAGTAACAGCGTTACATTGGCGTTATTGACTGGGTGCTCCGTTGCGGGTTAGGGGGCGAAAATTACTGGCCTTACCCCCGGCGCTGACAATCCATACTACGCTAAAAAAACTGGCTCCTAACTTTTTTAACTGGCTCTTAGATTCAAAGCAAATTTGTCAAGCCCTGCTGTATACAGTAATACCTTGGATTGTGACCATACCTCGTTTTGGAAACATGCTTGTAATCCAAATCGAATTTCCCCATAAGAAATAATGAAAACAGACGATTTGTTCCACAACCCTTTATTCATAAGTCCATGTAAAAAGATTATAGCAATGTAAAAATGTACATACACAAATGGCAGCCTCCACAAGGGGATTACAAGCTAAATCCAGCAGGAGCTACAGAGTATAAAAGATAAGAGAGGCGCCTCTAAGTAGCAATATGGTTACATTTAATGAAGGTATAACATTTAGCAACTTACATGGTTGATGATTAAAACAGGCACATCTAAGTATGCAGGCATCCTGGGTAAAGCTGTCCACATAAACCGTCCTCAACGCCATCTACATCGTCCCTTCCATGAGTGCTTCAAGTCTCGCTTTCAGATCACTCTACTGCAGGGTAGTCTTCCCGGTCACAATTGCAGACTGACAGCAGTAAGAGCCGGCAGTGCAGAGGACAGTCATGTGGACAGCTTTACCCCGGATGCCTGCATACTTAGATGTGCCTCTTTTAATCATCAACCATGAGAGTTGCTAAATGTTGTACCTTCATTAAAATGTAACCATATTGCTACACTTAGAGCCAGTTCACATAGGGGCGACTTAGCCGCCTGACAAGTCGCGCTCTATTCTGTACAATGGAACCGTTCTAATAGGAGCGACTCAAGTCGCTCCGACTTAGAAAAAGGTTCCTGCACTACTTTGGGGGCGACTTGCATTGACTTCTATATAGAAAAGTCACCGCTGAAGTCGTGTGCAGATCGCCTCACAGAGTGGGCCTGCAAGTCGTGTTGCCCCTGTGTGAACCGCTCTAATGCCCCGTACACACGGTTGGAAATTCCGACCACAAAATCAGTCGGATTATGTCCGACACTGGTGTTGCATACACACGGTTGGACAAAGTTGTCGGAAAATCCGATCATTCTGAACGCGGTGACGTTTGTTGCGTACGACGGAACTACGTAGAGGCTAGTAGCCAATAGCTTTGGTCTCGTAATTTGATCTGAGCATGCGTGGCACTTTGTCCGTTGGAATTCTCTACACACGATTGGAAAAAGTCAGATCAGATTTTGTTGTCGGAAAATTTGAGAACATGGTCCGATCGGAAATTTTCCGTCGGAATTTCTGACCGTGTGTACAGGGCATTAGAGGTGTAAGGGGCATTTATACTCTGTAGCTCCTGCTGGATTTTGCTTCTAATCGCCTTGTGGACATGCCATTTGTGAATGTACATTTTTACTTTGCTATAATCTTTTTACATGGACTATAAACTGAAGGACTTATGAACAAAACAGTTGTAGAACAAATCGTCTGAGTTTCCATTATTTCTTATGGGGAAATTCGCTTTGATATACAAGTGCTTTGGATTACAAGCATGTTTCCGAAACGAATTATGCTCGCAATCCAAGGTATTACTGTATACAATATCTCACAAACGTGAGTACACCCCTGACATTTTTGTAAATATTTTATCATATCTGTGACAACACTAAAGAACTGACACTTTGCTACAATGTAAAGTACTGAGTGTACACCTTTTATAACAGTGTAAATTTGCTGTCCCCTCAAAATAACTCACTCAGCCATTATTGTCTAAACTGCTGGCAACAAAAGTGAGTACACCCCTAAGTAAAAATGTTCAAATTGGGACCAAAGTGTCAATATTGTGTGTGGCCACCATTATTTCCCAGCATTGCCTGAACCCCCTTCCAGTCCTCCATGATGACATCACGGAGCTGGTGGATGTTAGAGACCTTGCGCTCCTCCACCTTGCCCCACAGATGCTCAATAGGGTTTAGGTCTGGAGACATGCCCTGCCAGTCCATCACCTTTATCCTCAGCAAGGCAGTGGTCGCCTTGGAGGTGTGTTTGGGGTCGTAATGTTGGAATACTGCCATGCGGCTCAGCCTCCAAAAGGGGGGAGGGGGGGTCATGCTCTTCTTCAGTATGTTACAGTACATGTTGGCAGTCATGGTTCCCTCAATGAACTGTAGCTCCCCAGTGCCGGCAGCACTCATGCAGCCCCAGACCATGACAGTCCCACCACCATGCCTGACTGTAGGCAAGACACACTTGTCTTTGTACTCCTTCCCTGGTTGCCGCCACACACGCTTGGCACCATCTGAACCAAATACGTTTATCTTGGTCTCATCAGACCACAGGACATGGTTCCAGTAATCCAGGTCCTTAGTCTGCTTGTCTTCAGCAAACTGTTTGTGGGCTTTCTTGTGCATCATCTTTAGAAGAGGCTTCCTTCTGGGATGACAGCCATGCAGACCAATTTGAAACAATGTGCAGCATATGGTCTGAGGCTGACCCCCCACCTCTTCCACCTCTGCAGCAATGCTGGCAGCACTCATACCTCTATTTCCCAAAGACAACCTCTGAATATGACGCTGAGCACGTGCACTCAACTTCTTTGGTCGACCGTGGCGAGGCCTGTTCTGAGTGAAACCTGTCCTGTTAAACCGCTGTATGGTCTTGGCCACCGTGCTGCAGCTCAGTTTCGGGGTCTTGCCAATCTTCTTATAGCCCATGCCATCTTTATGTAGAGCAACAATTCTTTTTTTCAGATGCTCAGAGAATTCTTTGCCATGGGAGGTGCCGTGTTGAAACTCCAGTGACCAGTAAGAGTGAGAGCGATAACAAATTTAACACAACTGCTCCTCATTCACACCTGAGACCTTGTAACACTAACAAGTCACATGACACCGGGGAGTGAAAATGGCTAAATGGGCCCAAGTTGGATATTTTCCCTTATGGGTGTACTCACTTTTGTTGCCAGCGGTTTAGAAATTAATGTGTTGAGTTATTTTGAGGGGAAAGAAAATGTACACTGTTATACAAGCTGTACACTCACTACTTTACATTGTAGCAAAGTGTCATTTCTTCAGTGTTGTCACATGAAAAGATAAAATATTTACAAAAATGTGAGGGGTGTACTCACTTGTGAAATACTGTAAATATACACACACACTATATTACCAAAAGTATTGGGGTGCCTGCCTTTACACACACAAACTTTAATGGCATCTCAGTCTTAGTCCAAAGGGTTCAATATTGATTTGGCCCACCCTTTGCAGCTATAACAGCTTCAGCTCTTCTGGGAAGGCTGTCCACAATGTTTAGGAGTGCGTCTATGGGAATGTTTGACCATTCTTCCAGAAGCGCATTTGTGAAGTCAGCATTGATGTGAACAAAAAGGCCTAGCTCGCAGTTTCCGCTCTAATTTATCCCAAAGATGTTCTAGCGGGTTGAGGTCAGGACTCTGTGCAGGCCAGTCAAGTTCCTCCACCCCAAACTCGCTCATCCATGTCTTTATGGACCTTGCTTTGTGCACTGGTCCAAATCATATGGTGGTGGTGGGGGGGGGGGGGGGGGTATATGGTGTGGGGTGTTTTTTTTTAAGGTTTAGTCTCAGCCCCTTAGTTCCAGTGAAAGGAACTCTTAAAGTGTCAGCATTTTTGCACGTTTAAATGGCCCTTTCACACTGATCAGTCTTTGAGCCTAGGGTTACACTTGTGCGAACACAGACATCGCATGCGATTCGCACCCGCACTGCATTGTATGGCTGAACTCGCATTGAATTCACACAAAAAAAGGTGCACTTTTTTTCCCCTGCACTGAAATCGGATCGCATGGGTGTTCTCACCTATGTAATCCAAGTCCTGTACGAATCCACAGTTCGCACTGTGAACCGTTTTGGGGGTGTCATTAACAACGTATTGACACCTGCAGCGGTTCGCAGAGGGCTGTGTGAACTGCCTGCGGGAGAGATGCGATGCGGGAACCGGCGCTGTAATCGTGCAGGTTCCTGCATCGCACACGTGTGAACCTAGGCTGATGCGCTTTTGTTCACTTGAAGAGCTTTATTTGAAGGGTGCATTTTTTTTGACTAAACAAAAACTGACCTGTGTGAAAGCAGCCATCACATGTAAGAATTAGTAAGCTGCAATAATTTGCTTTAAAGGAAGCCTGTTGGAGCCATGATTGAGGCAAGTGATCCACCTTATCCCTGTACCCCTAAAAGAGCATGTAAGCCATGAAGTGTGGGGGACCCCCGTGCAGGTTTTGTCTCAGATACTGGAACAGCGAGGACGAGGAGAGCTGCCTGCTTGCAGTGGATGGCTTCTACCGTTTTCAGAGACCGCTGTTACATAAAAAGAAGCAGGAAAAGCAGAAGCTGAGAGATAAGCGATGTAAGCAGAAATCCTGCAGTGCCAGGAAGAGAGGTTACACAGCATTACCCTCGCTCTATACACTACAGCCTGTACCCAGCCTACTACTACACAGCTACAGACTCCTATGGATCCAGTGTCAGGCAATAAACGTCACCGACACCTCACACACACAGCTGTAATGTAATGGCCCATACACACAATCGTCCCGGAAAATAACGTTATCGAATCGATCGTACAGTAATCTGATCGTTAGTACACAGCTTTTAAGAGCTGATCATGACAGTTCATCTGATATTATCCAAGGCACAAGTACGAACGTTTTTTTTTCGGACAATACCAAAGATAGTACGATTTTCATTTGATCAATACAGTCGTCAGTTGAAAATTACAATACGAATGCACTACAACACATTACATCACTTCTTCATTTTTATTCTGTCGCATGAGACTTTTCGTAGCTTTAGTAAACTCCTTTATTTTTTTTGCATGCTAATCTCATATCGAAAATGAATAGCGAACAATCGTCCGATAATCTCATTGCGTGTACCAGGCATTAAGATAAAGCTTTACGCTCGCCTTCATCCTAAAATACAAGAATATGGTACAAATCGATCCAAAACCCTTTCCCCACACAAAGTAACGTGACTACAGGAATGTAAACATAATCTACATCACCAATAAACCAAGACCATAGGATTGTCCCCACTTTGGTATACAGTAGCCACATACAACATACAATGTATTTCCTGTGGATCTTACTTCTTCTATTCAGCATTTCATGTGTAAAGTGTGTTCGAATAGTGATACTCCCACACAATGGTAACACTAAACGTGTTACCATTGTGTGGCTCATCTATGGCTGCCACATGCCACCAGTCAAATCATTATTCTCTCTACACTTCAGTGTTTGTAAACTTGTGTGGAACATAAACATACCTTCTCCCCTCAGTATCCTCAGAGAAAGTTCCTTCTTCAATGGAGTCCTGGTGTTGTGATCATCCCTCCACTGTTTCCTCAGCACTGTGTCATTCACTTCCTCGTCTGGAGTCTCGTGACCTCTCCTCACCAGTAATACACTCAGTTTTACTAAACTAAACAACTTCTCCTCATCAATTAACTGCTTGCATTCCAGGGACAGTTTCGCTTTTCCACAATTGCCCGTGTCATTCAGTAATTAGTTAAAGTAGACCTTTCCCCCCTTTCCTAAATTATACTTCGGCAGACATCTCTGCATGCTGACGTCTAATTGCCTAAGGGCCCATTCACACACTGGGGATGATTTACTAAAGGCAAATAGACTGTGAGATTTGCAAATGCAGTTCCTCCAGAGCAATGCTTCTCAGCTCCAGTCCTCAGGACCCACTAACAGGCCAGGTCTTAAGTATGACCTTGGGGAGATGCAGACTAGAATGCTGCAATCACTGAGCAGCAAATTATATCACCTGTGATGTATTTCAGTTATCCTGCAAACCTGGCCTGTTAGGGGGTCCTGAGGACAGGGTTGAGAACCACTGTAATGCCCCGTACACACGGTCCGATTATCGTACGACAGATCGTACGATTTCTGTTGTTTAAAACACCAATATCGAATACAACAGTGCAAAAAGTGCTTAATGTAGTTACGATTTCCGTCGTACGATTCCGAAAAAAACTTCCGGCGTGCGTAGCTACGTATCGGAAATGATGTCCGGGTTCTGGGTTATTTTCGTGTTTCCGATCATGCGTGGTGCTTGTCGAACGACTTTTAGCGGACGAATACTGTACTGATTACACGATTGTCGTACGATGGGCTGTCGTCCAACCAAAGTTTTCCTGTTTGTCCCTTCGGATTTGGTTGGAAGGACTATCGTGATCGGCTGTCGAAAGCTGCGTACTAACGATCAGATTATCGAACGATCTGTCCGAAAGCGACTTTTTTCGTACGATAATCGGACCGTGTGTACGGGGCATAAGGCTACTTTCACACTGGGGTGGGCGTTGGCGGCAAAGCGGCGCTATTTTTAGCACCGCTTTACTGTCGTTTTAGTGGCGCTATTTGGCTGCTAGTGGGGTGATTTTAACCCCGCTAGTGGCCGAAAAAGGGTTAAAAGCGCAGTCCCATTGATTTTAATGGGCAGAAGCGGTGTATACACCGCTCATACAGCGCTGCAAAGATGTGGCTTGTAGAACTTTTTACCCTCCTGCAAGCGCACCGCTCCAGTGTGAAAGCACTTGGGCTTTTACACTGGAGACACAGGAGAGGCTCTTTACAGGCCTCAGTGTGAAAGTAGCCTAAGGCCCATTTCACACTTGTGCGACTTTAAAGTCGTGTGATTTTGCAGCGATTTCAAGGAATACCTGTGCAAGTGGCATCAAAATCGGACCAAAGTAGTGCAGCGACTACTTTGAAGTCATACTAATATGAATGGCTGTCATTGGAAATCATGGGGAACGACTTGTCATGCTACTTTGCAGTCCCAAATCGTGGGACAAGTCCTATAAGTGTGAAAGGGGCCCTAGGCCCCGCTAGCGCTCGAAAAAACGCTTTACCAGCGTTTTTCAGGTGCTGGCAGCGTGAAAAGGCTCTTAAAGCACTTGGGCTTTCACATTGGGATTGCAGATGAGGCTTCTTTCAATCGCTTTATAGGCGCGTTTTTTAACGCTAAAGTGCCTGAAAAACGCCCCAGTGTGAAAGGGGTCTTAGTCCACTTTCACACTGGGGTGGTGGGCGCGTCGACAGTAAAGCGCCATTATTTTTAGCGGTGCTTTACCGTCAATTTCGCCGCACTATTTTGACACTAGCGGGGGCGCTTTTACCCCCGCTAGCGGCCGAGAAAGGGTTAAAACTGCCGCAAAGCGCTGCTGCAGCAGCACTATGCTGGCGGTATAGCTGCGTTGCCCCATTGATTTCAATGGGAAGGAGCGGTGTATACACTGCTCCTTCACCGCTCCAAAGATGCTGTTAGCAGGGCTTTTTTTAGCGTCCTGCCAGCGCACCGTTCCAGTGTGAAAGCCCTCGGGGCTTTCACATTGGAGAGACAGCAGCGGCTCTTTCAGGGTGCTTTGCAGGCACTATTTTTAGCTTTATAGCGCCTGCAAAGCGCCCCAGTGTGAAAGGGGTCTTAGGCTGGGTGTGGATTTCTCTGCATCCAATTCACATAGCAGGAGATTGTGAACGACTTCACACATCTCCGCAGCGGCTCTGGTGCGAATTGCACAGGAGCCCTGTGTGTCTTTTTCTCCATTTCAGGTCCAAATTCGGGCTTAAATCGGACCTGAAACGGTGAATAGAGACGCACTGCACTCCTGTTGTGAGTCGCTGCGTGTTCCAGTGTGAACCCAGCCTCAGTAAATCAACCCCATAGTGCATACCTCCCAACTTTTTGAGATGGGAATGAGGGACACCTATCAGCAAAAGTTTGCAGGCATAGGACACGCCCCTTGCCACCCCCCTAAAGGAGAACTTTACAAAAAAAACAAGATTGGTTAAACCCACAAGTGTTTTTTTACTATAACTATTACTTTATATTGGCTTTTGGAATTTACAAATGCAGCAATTTAGAAATTGGATGAGAGGTTTAGCTCTGGAAAACACTTTTTGATAGATAAAAAGTGCATTTTATATACTATACTATTTAGATCAGACCAAAATGAGAGACAAATGAGGAGGTAAGAGGGACATTGCTCCAAATCAGGGACAGTCCCTCCAAATCAGGGACAGTTGGGAGCTATGCATAGTGCAGTGACTGGCGTTTTTCCACAACGTAGCCCCTAAATGCAGACCTGCTAGATGTTACCAGATGTCACCGCAGAGCAGTGCAACACACCGTGCTGCTGTGTGGTGACATGAATTAAGTGTCACTTTGTTCACTTCAAATAAAGTTTAGGATAAAGAAAAAAATCGAACTGTGTAATGCACTAAAACACGCATTACACGGCCCTCTCAACCAGTGATGGAACTAACGCCGCTAAAGTAAATGGCGTTACGTAACGCCGTTACTTTAGAGGGTAACGAGTAATCTAACTGATTACTCGTCCCCTCGCGGTAACGCCGTTCCCATTACTGGGGCGGCGTTACCGCAATTACCCGCCGCGATCCGCGGAGCCGTCCGCGGCCTCGGCCTTAGGAAAGGCCGCGGCTACGGCCTAGCTCCGGAGTGGCGGCCATCTTGGTGCACCCGATGGCCGCAGCTCCGGCCTAGCTCCGGAGCGGCGGCCATCTTGGTGCACCCGTCGGCCGTTTACAATGTGAGGATGACCAACACTGCTCTCAACTGCCCACACACTAAGGCCCCATACACACTATTAGATTTTCTGCAGATTTTTGTCTTTAGATTTACCAAAACCATGTAATATGAGGTCAAACCTTAACCTCTTCCTGACCGCCCACTGTCATATGACGCCGGCAAGAAACATCTGTTGTTCCGGGCCACCGTCATATGATGGCATTGACCCGCGATTGCCCAGTAGCTGAGCAGGACGTGGATCTGTGTGTGTGTAAATACACAGAGATCTACGTGCTGTCAGAGGAGAGGAGACTAATGGTGTGTCCCTTGTACATAGGGACACCAATCGGTCACCTCCCTCAGTCAGTCCCCTCCCCCCACAGTTAGAATCACTTACATAGGGAACATATTAACCCCTTGATCACCCCCTAGTGTTAAACCCTTCCCTGCCAGTCACATTTATACAGTAATCAATACATTTTTATAGCATGGATCGCTGTATAAATGTGAATGGTCCCAAAAATGTGTCAAAAGTGTCCGATATGTCCGCCGCAATATCGCAGTCACGATAAAAATCGCAGATAGCCGCCATTACTAGTAAAAATAAAAATGCTATAAATCTATCCCTTATTTTGTAGACTCTATAACTTTTGTGCAAACCAATCTATATACGCTTTTTGCGATTTTTTTTTTTATTTTTTTACTAAAAATATGTAGAAGAATTTGTATCGGCCTAAACTGAGGAAAAAATTTGTTTAAAAAAAAAAAAAAAAAAATTGGATATTTATTATAGCAAAAAGTAAAAAATATTGCGTTTTTCAAACTTGTCCCTCTTCTTTTGTTTATAGTGCAAGAAATAAAAACCGCAGAGGTGATCAAATACCACCAAAAGAAAGCTCTATTTGTGGGGAAAAAATGATAAAAATTGTATTTGGGTACAGCGTTGCATGATCGCGCAATTGTCATTCAAAATGCGACAGCGCTAAAAGCTGAAAAATGGCTTGGTCAGAAAGGGGGTGTTCGTGCCTGGTATACAAGTGGTTAAAGGCTCGTACACACGATACAAAAATCAGATGGGAAAATTCGTACAACGAGCTCTCTGCCGATTTTCGTATCGACAGATGATTTTGCTTTTTCCTCAGACAAAAGCTGGATGTGCAGACTATAACATTTTTGTCGGTTGTGAACTCAACGTCCGATTTTCGTTTCATTAGCACGGTTTTCGTACGAAAAAAATCATAAGAACAAGACTACGCATGCTCAGAAAAACGAAAGAATACATACAAAACTATTCAACACATTACGTCACTTCTGACGTTGTATTAGGGTTGCAACCTCCTCCCTTTAAACCTGAACACCTATTAATTACAGGTTCTGAGGCTGATTAAGGTGGTAAATAAACTCACTTAGTGCCTTATCTGCATTAAATCAGCCTCAGAACCTGTGTAATTAATTTGTGTTCAGGGTTAAAGGGATGATTTGGCAACCCTAGGTTGTATTCTGTTGTACGAGAATTTTCATATTGTCAGTAACCTTTTCACTTTCGATGTGAGACTAGCATGCCACAAAAATCAGACGTTCGGTCGTCCGAAAATCTAAGCGTGTGTACAAGGCTTAAAGAGGAAGTAAAGCCTCTTTTTTTTTTTTTGTTTAAACGTAACCTGCAAGGCAAAGGCATAATGAGCTAGTATGCATAGCATACTAGCTCATTATAAATAACTTACCTGAAAACGAAGCCCCCGGAGTGGTCCTCATCCTCGTCCTTCGCCGCCGCCATCGCTACGGGAGTGACTTCCGGGTCTCGCCGCTCCAGCGCTGTGATTCGCTGCAGCGGCGATGACATCACTCCCGCGCATGCGCACGAGAGCGGCATATCGCTGTGTTCTCGGCATGCGCAGTGCGCCTGCGCGCCGCTGTCTACGGCGCATGCGCCGTAGATAGCGGTGCTCTTTCTTTTGTAAATATCTAATAAACCATGTAGGTTTAGGAGATATTTATTGGACCTACAGGTAAGCCTTAATCTAGGCTTACCTGTAGGCCAAAGTTGTCCCAGAGGGTTTACTTCCTCTTTAAGAGTTTCAATTTGTATGCAATCAGGCAGGCCCTTGCACTACATGGTTTTGGTAAATCTGAAGATACAAATCTGCAGAAAATCCAATAGTGTGTATGGGGTTTGAGATTAAGATTTACCAAAACCATATATGAGGTTAAACCTAAACACTTTCAATTTGTATGCAACCAGGCAGGCCCTTGCACTACATAGCTGAAGGTAAATCTAAGAGCCCGTTCACACTACCGTGACTTGGGGGGCGACTTGTCAGACTGCAAGTCGCCCCAAGTCGCTTGACATCAGAAATTACATGCAAGTGAATGAGAGCCGTCTTAATGAACACTACTGAAGTCGCTCCGACTTCAGAAAAGGTTCCTGCACTCAGTGCCGATCCTGACCTCCCTGGGGCCCTAAGCAAAATTCTGCTAAGGGGCCCTCTACTTGACCCGTGATGCCGTGAGCTATGTAAACCATTTGCCATTGCCACACAGTCACACCTGACACTTCAGTGCTCCCAAAACAATCCTCCCTCCTTTAAACAAAACAGTCAAAGAATAAGTACAACAATATAGAACAGAATGAGGTCCTCAGAGAGCCCCCCTTACATCAGGGTCCTCAGAGAGCCCCTCCTTACACCAAGGTCCCCAGAGAGCCCCTCCTTACACCAAGGTCGCCAGAGAGCCCCCCTTATACAAGGGTCCCCAGACAGCCCCCCTTAAATCAGTGTCCTCAGAGTCTCACCCTACATCAGGGTCCCCAGAGAGCCTCCCCCTACATTAGGGTCCCCAGAGAGCCCCCCCCCCTTACACCAGGGTCCCAAGAGAGCCTCCCCTTACACCAGGGTCCCAAGAGAGCCTCTCCTTACATTAGTGTCCCAAGAGAGCCTTCCCTCTTACATTAGTGTCCCCAGAGAGCCCCTCCTTACACAGAGTCCCCAGAGAGCCCCCCCTCTGACATTAGTGTCCCCAGAGGGCCCTGTCCTTACATCAGTGTCCCCAGAGGGCCCTGTCCTTACATCAGTGTCCCCAGAGGGCCCGTCCTTACATCAGTGTCCCCAGAGGGCCCCGTCCTTACATCAGTGTCCCCAGAGGGCCCCGTCCTTACATCAGTGTCCCCAGAGGGCCCCGTCCTTACATCAGTGTCCCCAGAGGGCCCCTGGGGATTCTGGGTCTTGGGGGCCCCCCCACAGTGGCGGGGCCCTAAGCAGCTTGCATAGAGTGCCTATAGGGCCGATCGGCTCTGCCTGTACTACTTCAATCCGACTTCTAGGCGACTTGTACCCATTGATTTCAATGGAAGTCGCCTCCAAGTCGGATCTCCATCTATATGGACACGACAGTGTCTCCTTGAGGAGGAACTCCACGCCAAATTTCAAATAAAAAACCGGCATGGGTTCCCCCTCCAGGAGCATACCAGGCCCTTAGGTCTGGTATGGCTTTTGAGGGCAACCCCCTACGCCTACAATGTACCCCTACCCATTCACCCAAGGTGTAAAAGTGTAAATAAAAAAAACACACATTTTTTTAAAAAATATTTTATTGCACTGCACGGCAAGAACAGAAGAGACCCCGGAAGACCCCCGAAGGCGGATCGAGACCCCCAGACGACAGCGGCGACGACGAAGAAGAAAGCCAGGCTCCTCCGCTCGTGAAAGAGCTAGGTAAAAGAGCAGAAAAGAGCGGAGGAGTCCGGCGAGAAGACCCCCAAGACGGAAGAAGACCCCGGAGCAGTGCAATAAAATATTTTTAAAAAAATGTGTGGTTTTTTTATTTACACTTTTACACCTTGGGTGAATGGGTAGGGGTACATCATACCCCATACTCATTCACATAGGGTGAGGGGCCGTGATCTGGGGGCCCCCTTATTAAAGGGGGCTCCCGGATTCCGATAAGCCCCCCGCCCGCAGACCCCGACAACCAACGGCCAGGGTTGTCGGGAAGAGGCCCTTGTCCTCATCAACATGGGGGCAAGGTGCTTTGGGGTGGGGGGCCGCAGGGCGCCCCCTTCCCCAAAGCACCCACCCCCCCATGTTCAGGGAATGCGACCTGGTACGGTTCAGGAGGGAGGGGGGCGCTCGCTCGTCCCCACCCCCTTTCCTGACCGGCCAGGCTGCGTGCTCGGATAAGGGTCTGGTATGGATTTTGGGGGGACCCCCACGCCGTTTTTTCGGCGTAGGGGGTTGCCATCAAAAGCCATACCAGACCTAAGGGCCTGGTATGCTCCTGGAGGGGGAACCCATGCCGGTTTTTTATTTAAACTTTGGCGTGGATTTCTCCCTCCAGAGCTGATTATTCTCTGATTGGCCATGGCCAAAGTCTGGGGCGACTTGAAATCGCCTTCATAAGTAGTGTCAAGTCACGCCGAAGTCGCGCTACAAGTCACGTTACAAGTCGCCTACAAGTCGGATCGCCCCTGTGTGAACCTGCCCTAAAGGAAATCGAGCAACAAAAGTTGTATAGTGTGTATCCAGCTTTAACCCCTCCAGGTTAGTGTGTAGGGCAGTGTGAATGTGATTTTTTTTTTTGCTTTACTTAACTTTTTTCTCTTATACTTTCTAGTTTCCCTGAAAGCAGTAATAACCCCAAAAGCAAACATTCATTATATTTCAGCTTACTGATTCTTAGATGTGATGGCTGATATAGTTTTCTATTTAGGCTTCTTTTATTTTATTTTCACCTGGTAATCCAGCCAATAAGTCTGTTGTTAGAACAAGCTCTCCTATAGGTATAGCAGTTAGAGGGATGAGACAAACCATTTACCACTGACAGGGGTGCTTACAATAATCAGCTTTTTTTAAATGTAAAATCATTATCCCAAAAGAAAAAAAACTGTTTGGCTTTAATTTGTTAGTGTGTCTAAATCTGCTAGTACCTCTAACACTCCCCTTCTTCCAGCTTGACAATGCTGCTGTCCAAAGGTGCGACCTGTGCACCTTTATCCAGACTTGGAGGCACTCTAATACAGGAGGTGTGTTACTGTCCAGATCACCTGGTAAAAAAAAAGAGGAAAAAAGACTAAAAAAAGAAAAGGAATGCAGCCACCACATCAAATGATTAGTAATCTGCAATGTATTACATTTTTGGTTTTGGGCTTAATATCGCTTAGAGGCAGTGATGATGTAGGCCTGGCTGCACGGATGCCACCTGGGAAGTCAACATCACCTATGCCATCTGGAAAATCCTGTACCTAAACTGTGAGGTCTCTCAGTAATGTCATACTGCGCGTGCACAAGATAAATCACATGGCGTCATGCACTTCATTCTACGCATGCGCTGTATGAGACTACAGCCATTTGCTGGGGAACAAAAAGTTTCTGCCTAGGATCTCGCCAGATCTCAGAAACGTTTTTTCTCCATGAGATACCCATAGTACCGGTGTATGCACAAGATAAGGAGCATGACATAAAATGCTGCATTATATTCTATGTTTATGATCTGTGATTTTATATATTAATCCTGATTGCTAGCTGCTGAAATTCAGTCTGTTCTACTTAACTAGTGCAGACTTTCTTTAGGCTCGTGTTCACATATATGCAAATTGGATGCATTTTGAACCGCATTCCGATTTGCATGACAAATGCGTCTTTCTATGGAAACGGTTCACATACTGTATGTCTGGACTGGCGGCAGTGCAATTTTAAAGAGTCCTGTACTTTTTCCAGTCTGGTTCAGGTGCGATTTCAAGTAAAAATTTGCACCTGAACCGGTAAAGGAAACCACACCGGACTCCTTTTAAAATTCGCAATGAAATCGCGACCGGGCATATATGAACCAAACCTTATTGTTTTATTGCGCTTTATTATACTGATGTGCAGTATCACGGACATTTTTAAAATGGCGGTGTGGGACCCACTCAGCACAGAAAAATAGATAAGTATGAAGAAAAAGTCACAGGATTTAGGTAAGTATGATTGTTTATTTCCCCCTTTATTCAGGTATATAGATTTATAATATCTCCCAAAAGTGAGTATACCCTCACATTTTTGTAAATATTTTATTGTATCTTTTCATGTGACAACACTGAAGAAATTACACTTTGCTACAATGTAAAGTAGTGAGTGTACAGCTTGTATAACAGTGTAAATTTGCTGTCCCCTCAAAATAACTTGACACACAGCCATTAATGTCTAAGGCCCCTTTCACACGGGACGGATCCGTATTGATCCGCCCCGTGAAGATCGCTCAGCTGATCCCCGCTGAGCTGGCTGATGACAGGGCGGTCCCTGCACACTGTGCAGGGACCGCCCTGTCAGTTCTCCGCTCTCCTCTATGGGGGATCAGATGAACACGGACCGTCTGTCCGTGTTCATTCGATCCGCTCTGCAGACGGATGGAAAAATAGGGTTTTCCTCCGTCTGCAGAATCTGACAATAGGGGAGGCGGACGATAGCGGATGTCAGCGGATGCTCATCCGCTCACACCCGCTATCCCATGGGGATGCATGTATGTCCGTTTTTTCTTCCAAAAACGGATGGATGAAAAACGGACATACGGTCCGCATGTGTGAAAGGGGCCTTAGCCACTGGCAACAAAAGGGAGTACACCAAATTGGGCCCAATTAGCCATTTTCCCTTCCCGGTGTCATGTGACTCACTAGTGTTACAAGGTCTCAGGTGTAAATGGGGAGCAGGTGTGTTACATTTGGTGTTATCGCTCTCACTCTCTCATACTGGTCACTGGAAGCATGGCACCTCATGCCAAAGAACTCTCTGAGGATCTGAAAAAAAGAATTGTTGCTCTACATAAAGATGGCCTAGGCTATAAGAAGATTGCCAAGGCCCTGAAACTGAGCTGCAGCACGGTGGCCAAGACCATACAGCAGTTTAACAGGACACAGAACAGGCCTCACCATGGTCGACCAAAGAAGTTGAGTGCACGTGCTCAGGGTCATATCCAGAGGTTGTCTTTGGTTAATAGAGGTATGAGTGCTGCCAGCATTGCTTCAGAGGTTGAAGGGGTGGGGTGTCATCCTGTCAGTGCTCAGACCATAAGCTGCACACTGCATCAAATTGGTGTGCATTGCTGTCGGCCCAGAAGGAAGCTTCTTCTAAAGATGATGCACAAGAAAGCCCGTAAACAGTTTGAGATTATGTCAAGCGGGTGTGGCGGCAACCAGGTGAGGAGTACAAAGACAAGTGTGTCTTGCCTACAGTCAAGCATGGTGGTGCGAGTGTCATGGTCTGCGGCTGCATGAGTGCTGCCGGAACTGGGGAGCTACAGTTCATTGAGGGAACCATGAATGCCAACATGTACTGTGACATACTGAAGCAGAGCATGATCCCCTCCCTTCGGAGACTGGGCCGCAGGGCAATATTCCAACAATTCCAACATGCTAAGGACCCCAAATACACCTCCAAGATGGCCACTGTCTTGCTAAAGAAGCTGAGGGTAAAGGTGATGGACTGGCCAAGCATGTCTCCAGACCTAAACTCTATTGAGCATCTGTGGGGCATTCTCAACTGCAAAGTGGAGGAGCGCAAGGTCTCTTACATCCACCAGCTACATGATGTGGTCATGGAGGAGTGGAAGAGGACTCCAGTGCAACCTGTAAAGCTCTGGTGAACTCCATGCCCAAGAGGGTTAAGGCAGTGCTGGAAAATAATGGTGGCCACACAAAATATTGACACTTTGGGCCCAATTTGGAAATTTTCACTAAGGGGTGTACTCTTCTTAAACAGCGGTTTAGAAATGAATTGCTGTGTGTTGAGTTATTTTGAGGGGACAGCACATTTACACTGTTATACAAGCTGTACACTCACTACTTTACGTTGTAGCAAAGTGTAATTTCTTCAGTGTTATCACATGAAAAGATATAATAAAATACTTACAAAAATGTGAGGGGTGTACTCACTTTCGTGAAATACTGTATACAGTGGGGGGCGGTGGGAAGGTCTTCTTTAAAGCAGAACTGAAGAGGGACAAAAACAGCTATTTTGCAGAAGTGACTTTTGGGGGGTTTTGTATAGGGATCAGGGGCGGGCTGACCATTCAGCCACTCGGGCACTTCCCGAGGGCCCGGGCCACTAGGGGGCCCCATCAGGGTTGCAGCCTTAGTAAAACCAGGGACAGTATGTAAAAATCTGTGTTTTTTTTACATCTGTTTCTGAAATATCCCTTACCGACATCCTTTTGGTCTAAAAATCCAGAGATTATAGCTGCCCCACCTCTCCAGTACCTTCTAAGCCAATAGAAACCTGTCTGTGTATACTGTGTGTACATGTATGTGTATACTGTGTGTGTGTATACTGTGTGGCCCCATAATCTCCTATTGCCCAGGGGCCCCATGAGTTGTCAGTCCACCCCTGATAGGGATGAATAGTAATATACTAGTTCTGCCATAATCTGGTCCAGGTTGTTATTCACTCATCCGGTATGCGTTCACAACGCACCAATAGATGGAGATACTTGCTGGGAATGAGCTATTTTTGCCAACAGGCGACCAGTATGCTCATCCTCCTGGTAGAAGGCCAACCTGCTAAAAAAACGTTTCCGTTCCGCCGCCGAAGCAGTAGTGCGGTACTGAGCCTCCTGGGCCGACAACCATGCCTCCCTATTGTTATCTGTTGGATTAGCAATGAATTCTGCCTCCAGATCACCTGCCAACCATTCTATTCCTTCCCTCTGAGCATTCATGTTCAGCTTGAACCTCTCTAAAAAAGATTCCTCTAAGCAGAGCCCTAAAGGCCTCCCTCGCACTATCCGTGCTCACATTATCAGCATGAATACGCCCAGGGCCGCCATCAGGGGGGTACAGCTAATACACTTGTAAGGGGTCCGAGCATTCCAAGGGGCCCCACGGGAGGGGCCCAGGGCCAGCCGGCACCCTCTACAGCAACAGCATAATGTAATTAGACTTTTAGCAGCCAGCCGCTGGCCCGCACGCTGCCAGCAACAGAGAAGCACTACTTGCAGGCTGCAGCCCTACACACAAGCAGCTGAGGCCAGGACATGGACATTCGCTTCCCTGTTGAGACAGAGCGTGGTGATAGGTTAGTAATGTGATTGGGCGACTCTCAGGGAGGGGGGTGTGGCCAGCCTCGTCAGTGGTGGGACCCAGCCCTCTCAGGTACATGCAGAAGTGGTAAGTCACTAAAGCCCCATACACAGCGTCACGCTGCAATGTTAAAATGTCTTTAATGCAGCGCATTCTCTTTTTCTTTACAATGCAAGAAGAATGACGTGTTTTAGCTGCTCCTATTCACCCTCACTTCTCACAAACGTATTGATTTATTCTTTTTCAGGATTTCTTGGCTAGATGTTTTTTTTTAGTCAGATCGTAAAAGAATGTTTGTTATATTTTTGGGATGATTTGTCATTTTATATTTTTGGTTTGGAATACATATTTTCAGGATAATTTTTTGAGATTTTTGAGGGGGGTTGTGTGTCTCAACTTAGCAAAACAACATTCTTATCATTTGTATTTGTTGCTTAAATTTCCTAGGAGGTTGTTTGTTGTTGGTGCCCCTTGTTAAATTGGACTTTCCGATTTGTGAAATGTACCTGCCTACTCACAAACAAACTGTCATTGTTGAAAAGTAAAACACATAGGCAATGATTTTTTGAACTCAAAAATACCTTTATTTAGGTCTCAGCAACAAACCAAAGAGGAACGCAGCGATGGAGAAACTTGGGGAATTTGCAAAGCCTTCGACACCCACGGCAAACATCATTTTTTAAGCTTCAAAACTTGGTGGCCTGAGGAGTACGTATGTTAATAAGGGAGTGCTATCTGGTCCTCAAGTCCAAAACATCCGGAACTGCAGCAGATGCCATCTAGGTCCCCAGGCTCTGGTACTACGAGAGGCTCCATCTTCTCTCAGACCAGACTGAATCCAGGTCGTCACTCTCTTGTCTTCCTTCCACGCTTCCTTGCACGCTGTGGCTGTGGTGCTGGTGGGGTGGCAGAAGGAGGAGGAGGAGGAGGAGGCGGAGCAAGGTCACTATCGCAAACATGTGTGAGTGAGGTCACCCCCTCAGCCATCCCCTTATTTAGGACCTTGAGGATGACATCCTCACACATGTTGCGTTGCCCCACCTCCATATCCATCATTTTAGTGGCAACCACGGAGCCAAAGGCCTCCTCGTAGGTGGGTGTGGCATGTAGGGAGGCTGAAGCCTCTCTGATCAGCCGGAGCGCTGACTCTCCCGCCTCACCCCCCCTTCTCGCCCTTTTCTAGGGAAGGCGGAGGGGAGGGACTTGGGAGACAGTCAGGCTCCTAGGCCTACCCCCCTCTTGGCTGCCACTAACCCCTTCCTCCTCCTGACTGCCACATTCCACAGCCACCTCCTGGCTGAGGTCTTCCTGTGTATGAAAAAGGGACATAGTTTGAGTTATTTGTTCATCAAACACACACAATTTTCATCTATTGACTGTTGCAAAATGTTTACAAATAGAAAACCATACAATTCTCAGCCCTGCAGTTTATATTCTTGCCCCAAATGTCTCCAACACTACTGTCTGTTGATATGTCAAACACGTTAGGAACTAAGCAATTGTGGATCCTGAATTAAGTGAACATCATTTATTTTTTACAAAAATGGTTCCAAAACTACTATACCTGGCTCAAGCTGGGCTCCTCCACCTCTTCCAGACTGGAAGGCCCAGGTTGCTCCTCGGAAGCCTCATCAGGGATGGCCTGCGCGGAAGGAAGCGTGGAAGGAGGAGTCGTGAGTGACTCCGTGACATCAGCCTGGTCTTTGAGAAAATGGAGCCTGTCATAGTACCAGAGCTTGGGGACATGGACCTGATCTGCTGCAGCTCCAGATGCTTGGGACTTCAGGACCTTCTTGCGCTCCCTGAAATACACACTCCTCAGGCTGCCAATTTTGAGTCGTAACTTATAAACGGTTGCCGTGGGCATCCTTGGCTTTACAAATGCCACAAGTTTCTGCATGGCTGCGTACCTCTTTGGTTTGTTGCCGTAATCGGGGTGTTTAGCCTGCCATAATAGGGTCATTTCCCTATATTTATCAATGAAGAGGGGGAGAAAACTCACATCGTTGAAGCCCTCCATAATCTCTGCAAGACACAACACCACACAAAACACTATAAATAATGTCAGGCTAAACTCTCCCAATCTTCTCCATAAATAAGCCTCAAGGTCTAATCAGTCTAGGCTAGTTATGTATCAAGTTCAAATTGTACCTTCGTTCTAGCGTTCGTCTCGTGCGTGAGCTTTCTGTCCCCTCGTCTCACAGATCGTCGCTACGACACATGCGTGTGACGTTTTATATACAGTGCGCATGCGTGAAACTCCGCCCGCCCCTGACGATCTTTCACGTCTATTCCCCACCCCTTCTCTTTACAGCGCAGTGTGGAGAGCACATGGCAGGGACACAGCAGGTGCGCCCCAAATATTGCAGCAACGAGGAGGAGGACGAGGAAAGGCCAGAGGCAGAAACGTCCCGATCCCGGAGGCTGAAATTTAAGGCCTCCAATATGTCATTTGGAGAAATGTTGGAGATGGTGGACATATTGAAGAGGAGCGACTATGATGGGAAGTATGGGCCTTACCTCAACCCAAATGTCAGAAAGGCCAAGATCATGTCTAAAGTTGTGAGGAGGCTGTCCAATAATTTTGGGGTACAACGATCCAAGGAGCAACTGAGGAAACACTGGTCAGACCTGAAACTGAGGGAGCCCGATCAGTACAGAAAGATCAAGCGAGTTCTTCAAAAAAGTAAGTAGTTGTGTTTTGTGTTTGGATTTCTTGCTTGCATACTGCTCCATGTGTTTGGATTTTTTCAATGTTGTACCTTTGAAAATGGCCACTTTCATGTTCGTCTGTGCATTCGATCGTACTCAACCTCGATCTTTCTGCCACTGTCATGTTCGTGTGTGTCCATTCGATCGTACTCCACCTCGATCGTTCGGCCACTTATAATATGAGGTTTGGTGAAGTTTGGAGGGAAAGGAAGTTTGTTCTCAATAGAGATGTCATCAAGAATGTAAAGCAAATTTAATCAATGTAAAGGAGAGGTCACTCAGTAGCTGTTTACCCATCTGGGCTCTAGAGCACTAGTGCTGGGATACCCAAACGCCCTTTTTTTTATGCTGTTCCACACATGTGCTCCAGTGGATACTAGAGGGGTGTACCAAAAAGGTAGTAAGTTTAGCACCTTTACAAAGTGTCTACATTCATGTTGTTGTCATTTGAAACTGGCCAACCAAAAATATTGTCCCTCACTTTCAAGCAATATTTGATATTTCCAATTTCTGCCCTCAATAGATTGTTGTGCTAAATCTTCCTTTTGTACATTCTCATAGGGGAGCGAAGACTCGGGACGTCTGAGGAAACCAGAAAACCCACACCTCACAAAGAAGGGGAAAGACCAGAAGCAGAGGAGGAGGAGGAGGAAGGAGAGATCATCGAACTTGGAGAACTTGTCACCACAACAGGTGAGTGTGGGAGAACACAGCTACTGGTAAGCTAATCAATGTATGCCTGCCTCATTTCCAAGAGACATTTTTTTTTTTTTGGTGTTTTTAGGTGACGTGGATGTTGTGGAAGAAGAATCGCACTTTACCACTGAAAGTGCACACGTACTCATCGGGGAGATAATGGTCTGCAATCGAAATCTAGATGAGATAAAGAAAAACATCAATGATGTACAACAAAAATTGAAGAACATCATTGATGTTTTAGGTCAAATCTGAAAACGCACCAAGTAATTAACACACATTTGTGGCTGTTTGTGACAACATTTGCAACTTAAGAACTGTGGCAAATTTGGAACATGCACACATTGTGTCCACATGTGCTAGCTCCCATCATGAATGGTGGATGAATGACAACGTTTTGGGGGTGCAACCACTTTACTAACTACTAAAGTGGGTGTGGTGAAGGGGTTGCACCCCCAAAACACGTCCATTGATCCCCATGATGGGAAATTGCTCTTTTGACCATTCTAGGCATGTGTTTTACAATCTAATGTCCATTTTGAGACCCAAATTGTGTGCATGTTCTAAATTACCTTTTTCAAGGGGTGCCCCCCCATGTGATGAAGGCAAGATCAAACACACTTTCAACATATAGTCATGTCTGATCTTGTCTTCACTTTAGAAAGTTGAACTTTGCAAGTTCCTATGTTCTGTCTGTTCTGTTTTGCTCCATGCCTGAGTTTAACAAATGCGGAATGTTAGTAAACAATGTTTGAAAGAACCAAGATCTTGTCAGTTTTGCCACGAAGTTTAGAAAGGCACTTGTGAATGTGTTGTAAGTAAACTTTTTTAATCTAAAAAATGTGTGGCTTCCTTCTTTAAAAACACCAAAGCCTTATTTATGTCAAAAGTTAATGATTTGGGGGGCAATGGGTGTTATTTACTAAAGGCTTTTCCAGTTTGCACTGCAAGTGTATTTTCCAGGGCACTTTTGCAGTGCACTTGTAGTGCATAGTGGATTTGGCTTAGGTAAATGACACCCACAGTGGTTTGTACGAAAACACGTAGCACAGCATTTTTGTGAATACACACATTTCTGTCATGGTGATGAAAAGGAGTATTTTGGGTGTCAGTTATGCACTACAAACCTTCTCTAGACAAAAGATTAGGTATTACACACACAACATGAGAAGATTCTTTTTGGGAAGAAGAGACTGTTACCTCCTTTTGCCCAGAAAGTGCATTCCCACTGTTGAAGCTAAAGGGCAAAAATATCCAACACAAATAAGCTAGAATACACCTACAAGAAACACAAGCAGGAAATGTCAAGAAATCATAGGTATGTTTAAAAAATATATTTATTAAAAAATGCCTCTCACACATTGTCAGGCAGAGCAATGGCCCCCCTACCCACAAAGTAGTCCATATATTGCTCGCGGACCTCGCGGGCATTTAGAGGGGGCAAGCCTGGATGTGCCGCTTGAAGGGCTGTGAGGTCGGCATTGGAAGGCCCGTCCACATCTGGGCCAACGGCCACCACATAGTTGCTGTTGTGTCTTTTCAAAAAGTTGTGCAATATGCAACAGGCAAGAACTATATGGTTGAGTTTGTATTCCGCCAAGTTAATAGCCGTCAAAAACAGGCGGAAGCTGCTGGCCAGGATCCCAAAGGTGTTCTCCACCACTCTGCGGGCTCTCGACAGCCTGTAATTGAAGACCCTCTGGTCTGGGGTGAGGGTCCTCATCGGGAAGGGCCTCATCAGATGGGGAGTCAGCGCAAACGCTTCATCTGCGACAAAGACGAAGGGGAGTCCTTCAGCATTCTCCTCTGGAGGTGGCAAACACAGACTGCCACTCTGGAGACGCCAATAGAACTTCGTGTGCAAAATGGCACCACCATCCGAGATCCGGCCGTTCATCCCCACGTCCACATACAAAAACTCGTATGTCGCCGACACCACCGCCAACATCACTACACTATTAAACCCCTTGTAATTATAATAGTAGGACCCCGAGTTGGGGGGTGGGACGATGCGGACGTGTTTCCAATGAATTGCACCTCCGCAGTTAGGAAAGTCCCAACGGCTGGCAAAGTGGGAGGCCACAGTCTGCCATTCCTGTGGCGTGGAAGGGAACTGTGGAGTGAAATGAGAAAAAAAAATTTGTCACTTTGCACATAAACATTGCAAGCAGATTAGACAATAACATCTTGGAACAAGATCAGACTTTAAAATTGTAAGCTGGAAAGTATTTGCACCCAAAAGTAGAGGGTCCCCCTAGCAGATTACTCACCCCCCATCAATCCCCCCACTTCTGAGGGGCCATTGACAATAACTAGGGGTTTGGGGGGGGGGCTTTGGACAGGTAACCCTCTCCACTTCATTGATTGCCAAATGGCTCAATAATGTGTGCTAGTTTGGCCAGACCCTCCTTAACAAAACACTATTGGCAGCCCACAGGAAACCTAAAAGAACATTCCAAATAACACCCCCCCCCCACCCCAAAAAAAGGGAAAAAAAGGGGCTCTGCATGAAGTAAAACACACAGCAAACATTTGTGCATATTTTAGGGGGTGTTTGGGGGAAAACAATACTATGCAGCAGACAAAATACATTGCTTAAGGGACTAGGCCATAGGTGTCTATTGGGCCAGAAAAGCATGCTGGGGAGGTAAGTGAAGGGAAAAATGCATGAAGGAGAAAAGGGGCACAGCATATTAGAGCATATTGCAATCATGGTAATTAGGGAAGGAGGTAAAAAATACAAGACATTAGCAAACAGAGCATACATAGAAGGGAATAGTAAAGGAGAAATGTTACCTTAATATAGTCCTCCTGCAGGACCTGGATGATGGCAGAACAGGTCTCTGGAATAATGATTCCCAGGGCCTGGGGAGAGATACCTGAGGAGAACTTCAAATCCTGAAGGCTTCTCCCTGTCGCCAAGTACCTCAACGTGGCAACAAGCCTCTGCTCCGGAGTGATGGCTTGTCTCATGCAGGTATCCTGCCGGCTGATAAAAGGGCCCAAAAGACAGTGAAAACGGGGTCGTCATCCGGAGAAAGTTCCTGAAATCATCAGGATTATTCTCCCGAATCTCACGAAGCAAAGGCATGTGCGAGAACTGATCACGCTGAAGCAACCAATTCTTGGTCCACATACTCCTCGTCACTCTGTTCATGGACGGGTCTTGGCTCAAAGCTAAAAGCCCGACACCAATTCTGCGTACAGCACGAACTCGGCGACGAGTACGTACGGGAAACATCGCTCACAAACGGTCGGCTGGTCAGAACGGACAAACAGAAAGCACCGATAAACAGCAAGGCCTGAAAGAACGAAATGAATACCAGAAACGAGCAGACAATAAGCAGTGACAATCAAAGCGTCCTATATCAAGATATAGGCTGCAATGACCAACAAATGCGAACTGACTACACGCACTAATAAACAGATACGCACGACAAGCACAAACTGAAGAGCAGTAACGATCTGAGTAACAAAACTGAGAAGCGCAAATCGTAAGTCCCCAAACTTCAACTAACTCGTGATAAACACGGGATCAGCAGAAGGAGCCCAACGGGTGCAGGACGTGGTGCTGAACTTCCCTTTTCTAGTCTCGTGGAAGACGACTTACGTCACGACGTTCTTGCAGACCGGAAATTCCGACAACGTTGTCCGACCGTGTGTACGCAACACCAAAATTGGACAAATTCTGACGGAAATGATCCAACGGAACTGGTCATGGGAAAATCCGACCATGTGTATGGGGCTTAAGTGTGCAGTGGTGTGCTGCTGTAGATTGGTGTGTGGAGTGGACCGTATTTAATCTCCCCGGATTGAATATCTTACACCTGGCCCTGACAAGCTAACATGATGAAGTTAAATTGTGGAGAAGGATGAGGATGTTTTTGGGTGGAGATGAGTGTCATTGTGGAGAGCCTCTTTACAATGTAACTCTCATTTCCACCCAGAATCATCCTCTTCCCTCTCCACAATGTAACTCCATCATCCTCATCCCCACCCAGAATCATCTATACCTCTCCATCATCCTCATCCCCACCCAGAATCTTCCATCCCTCTCCATCATCCCCACCCAGAATCATCTATCCCTCTCCATCATCCTCATCCCTCTCCATCATCCTCATCCCCACCCAGAATCATCCATCCCTCTCCATCATCCTCCTCCCCACCCAGAATCATCCATCCATCCCTCTCCATCATCCTCATCCCCACCCAGAATCATCTATCCCTCTCCATCATCCTCATCCCCACCCAGAATCATCCATCCCTCTCCTGGAGAGGGATGCAGATAATTCTGGGTGGGTATGAGGATGAGAGTTACATTGTGGAGAGGGATGTGTATGATGACTTGGTGGGATGGCTAGTGGGCAGATTGACAGCCAGTGGGCGGGCCCTGGGCAATGTTGGTGGTCAGACCCGGGGGGGGGGGGGGCCTAAAGGTGTAAAACGGGCCCCAAACTTTTTGATGGCTGCCCTGAATATTCCAGAATTCTGTAATTTGAGACAAAATTTGCTCCTGGGAAGGAAAGAGATCCATGTAGCCTTGGCTACGGTTGAAGGAAGTCGGACCTTCAATCGTACAATTAGTGGGCAGTGGTCAGATATACTTCTGAGGGTATAATTAACCTCTAAAATATAGCGGTCAGCTGCAAAGGAGCATAGGCATAGGTCTATACGTGACAATGAGGAATAACTCTTGGAAAAGCATGAAAGCTTCTCACCTGGGTGTTTTGCATGCCATGGATCCAGCCACCCCACCTCATCCATACATTTTTTTCAAAGCAGTACGGTGCATCCCACGCCCTGCTATGGGAAGCTGGGTCTATAGCACAATTGAGATCTCCCATGACATACAGTGGTATCTCAGGATAGCTCACCTGGTATTCCAGCAGCGCTCTAATGCCGCGTACACACGAGCAGACTTTTCAACAGACTAGGTCCGACGGTCTTTCAGACAGACTTTCGACGGAGTTCCGACGTACTTTTCAAATGAACGGACTTGGACACACACAATCACACTAAATTCTGATGGATTCAAACGTGATGACGTACGACCGGACTAGAATAAGAAAGTTCGTAGCCAGTAGCCAATAGCTGCCCTAGTGTCGTTGTTTGTCCGACGGACTAGCACACAGATGAGCGGATTTTTCGATAGGAACTGGGTCCAGCGGAGTTCCAACGGGAAAATTTAAGACATGTTCTATTTCTAAAGTCTGTTGGATTTTTCGACAGCAAAAGTCCGATGGAGCCCACACGCGATCGAATTGTCCGACGGATTCGTTCCGTCTGACCTTTGCTGTCGAAAAGTCCTCTTGTGTGTACGCGGCATAAGGGTCTGATTATTATACTGAGGTGGGATGTTCACAAAGGCAAGGATACATTTAAGAGAGTATAACCGGCAAAGCAAAAAACATACCTCCCCTCATCATCCAATACACAGTCAATTTCCTCATAATCCAATGAACTATGTATAAGTACACTCACACAAAATTCAAACAGGCAACAGAGTCAGCTAAGAGATGAGTCTCTTGCAAGGCACAAACAGCAGGCAAGTACTTTCGAAGTAGAGAAGACACCATGGTGCATTCTAAAGGGTCATGTAACCCCCTGATATTCCAAGACAACATAGGCACCGTTCTCATCTTAAGGGTACAACTATATTAATTTCAGGGTAAAGAGATCATGCTCCAGCCAAAGCATTCGGTAGCAAAGGGGTCCTTCCCACAGGATAATTTCTCTATCCCTGTAGTTCAGGAGCCTCGCCAGAAGTGGACATGGAGAATGTCCCAGTGGTAATCGGCTCGCACCAGAACCCACGAACGGACCTAAAGTCCGTGCGAGCTTTAGAACCCTATTAGTTATAATGGATGCGGACGTTTGAAATCAAAAGTGCTAATTTTAAAGGCTAATATGCATGTTATTGTCATAAAAAGTGTTTGGGGACCTGGGTCCTGCCCCAAGGGACATGTATCAATGCAAATTTTTTTTTTAAAAACTGCAGTTTTTTCAGGAGCAGTGATTTTAATAATGCTTAAATTGAAACAATAAAAGTGTAATATTCCTTTAAATTTCGTACCTGGGGGGTGTCTATAGTATGCATGTAAAGGGGCGCATGTTTCCTGTGCTTAGAACTGTCCCTGCAAAAAGTGTCATTTTTGCAGGAAAGAAAGCTATTTAAAATCACTCGCGGCTAATGTGAATTGACGGCTCCCGTAATACAGAGAACAGTCATTCATTGAAAGTCATTCATAAAAAAAAAGTCATTGATAAAAAATTTAAAAAATTTAAAAAAAAAGCGTGGGGGTCCCCCCAAATTCAATAACCAGGCCCTTCAGGTCTGGGATGGATATTAAGGGGAACCTCAGCCAAAAAAGAAAAAAAAATGGCGTAGGGCCCCCCTCAAAATCCATCCCAGACCCTTGAGGTCTGGGATGGATTTTAAGGGGAACCCCAGCCAAAAAAAATGGCGTGGGGTCCCCCTCAAAATCCATACCAGACCCTTATCCGAGCACGCAACCTGGCAGGCTGCAGAAAAAGAGGGGGGGACGAGAGCGCCCCCCCCTCTCGCCTGAACCGTGCCAGGCCACATGCCCTCAACATTGGGAGGATGCTTTGGGGGTTTGAGACCCCCAAAGCACCTTGTCCCCATGTTGATGAGGACAAGGGCCTCGTCCCCACAACCGTGCCCGGTGGTTGTGGGGGTCTGCGGGCTGGGGGCTTATCGGTATCTGGAAGCCCCCTTTAACAAGGGGACCCCCAGATCCCCCCCCCCCCCCCTGTGTGAAATGGTAAGGGGGTACAAAAGTACCCCTACCATTTCACCAAAAAAGTGTCAAAAATTGTAAAAATGACAGGAGACGGTCTTTGACAATTCCTTTATTAAAATCTTCTTTCTTCTTTCTTCATCCTTCGGTTTCTTCATCTTCTTCTTCCGTCATCTTCTTCCATCTTCTTCCATTTTCTTCTTCCTCCGATCCGCTTCTTCTTGCGCTGGTCTTCTCGTCCTTCTCGTCCGGCATCTTCTTCCATGGCGTCGGCATTTGTTCTTCTGTCGGGTCGCTCCTCGCAATGGGAGGCTCCCGCTGTGTGAGGCTTCGCTGCCTCTGACAGATCTTTTATAACGGAGGGCGCCTGGTGACCCCGCCCCCCTCTGACGTCATGGGGAAAGCCATAGGGAATTCCCCATGACGTCCCCATGCGTCAGAGGGGGCGGGGTCACCAGGTGCCCTCCATTATAAAAGACCTGTCAGAGGCAGCGAAGCCTCACACAGCGGGAGCCTCCCATTGCGAGGAGTGGCCCAAGAAGAGACACCGACGCCGACACCATGGAAGAAGATTTTTTGGCTGGGGTCCCCCTTAATATCCATCCCAGACCTGAAGGGCCTGGTTATTGAATTTGGGGGGACCCCCACGCTTTTTTTTTTGTTTTTTATCAATGAATGACAGTTCTCTGTGTTACGGGAGCCATCAATTCATTAGCCGCGAGTGCTTTTAAATAGCTTTTTTCCTGCAAAAATTACACTTTTTGCAGGGACAGTTCTAAGCACAGGAAACCTGCCCCCCTTCACAGGCAACCTATAGACACCCCCCAGATGTGATACTGCAATGCTGTACTAACAGCACGCACACACAAATCCCCAGAAATAAAGCACATATTATGGCTCTCCTCGCTGCCGGCCCTGTGATTGGCCAAGCATGCGGGGTCACAGTGCATGCTTGGCCAATCATCAGCCAGCATTGCACTGCGACTGGCGCAATGCATTGCGGGCCGCTCGCATCACACAAATTTGATGCGAGCGGCCCAAATAGTTCTGGGCTCGCCGAACGGGCGAACGCCCAATGTTCGATTCGAACATGGGTTCGAATCGAACACTGGGCCCATCCCTAGTAATGGCCTAGTGGGGACTCTATGAGCCCTTTCCACTGCATATAGGTGCGTGAAGGCCTGTTTGTCAAAGATGCTCGTTAGCCACTGTTATACAAATTGAGTGGGATCACTACATTCCACCTTCTCGGGTAGCCCCACGATTTGCACATTATTGAACCTTAAACGATTCTCAAAGTCCTCGGCTTGCATATCTGTGGCTTTAGCTAAGCGTGCAGTTGACTCGGACTCCCTGAGCATATTGGGAAGCTTGTCTTCTATGTCACTGATTCTGCTCTCTGCAGCTGTTGTTCTCTCCCTTATCTTTTGTAAATCCTGTCTGATCAGACTGACCTCCTCTTTGAGACCATCAAAACGTTCTTGCAGGTTATTAACTGAGGCTGTGCACTTGTTAACAGCTCTTAGGATTGCTGCTAAGGTTGGTTGTTCTCCCTCCTCCTCTCCAGGCTCCTCAGTCTCCTCCAGCTCAGTAGTGTAGTTGTCAGCCTGATCTAACATGGCGGCAGCTCACTGCCTGTCCTCTCCTTCCTCCATGTCAATGTCAATTGGCTCTGTAACAGTGTTAGCCTCTGCCTGGCCCACCTGGTCAGATCTCTCTGACATCTTTAAGGCATAGTAGCGCATATGGGGGGATCCCCAGTCAAGTCCTTGGGGTTTTTTGGGAGTTTACTCACCCCCTCCTTGAATTTCTCCCCACCAGGCGCTTTCTGTGCACAGGCCACCACGGTGCCATGTTCTCATATGTGTGGAAGTTACATCATTAAAGTGGTAATGAACCAAAAAACTAAGTTTATAAATCGCAGCTTACCATTCCTAAAGTATATGTAAACCCTCCCCTTGTAAAACAACCCATTCGGTTTAAAATAAAAAAATGAAAGGCAAAACATTTGTGTATAGATATAAAAAAATATATATAAATAACGTTTTTCCCTTTTTTGCATTCCCTCTGTTCTGAGCTGCATAAGAGCTGGGGGAGGAGAAACAGTAGCACTCTGATCTTCCCAGTGAAAGGCTGTGTTGGGAGGATGTGTCAGGACAAGTCTGATCACAGGCTGAGTTCCCAGCACAGCTAGAGAACTGACCATGGTGTGTTCTCCAGCCTAGTGTGCTCAGTTTTTAATAGGAAAGCAGAGGGACTGACAGGGACACCAGGGAGCTCACACAAAGAAAGCAATACAAAGAGAACAGGATACGTTTTTTATACAAGTACATGGTACAGCAGGCATATATCAGGAATTGGAAATGTTGGGTTTACATACCCTTTAAATATGGTGGCTGCATTCGTTTTCTTTTTTAGGCTTTATTTTTATTTTCACTTGCCAGTAACACATGTCCTATCTAGTGGCTTCACTCTGGATAGAGAAGCAATGGAGCCACACTTGGACAACAGAATTGTCAGTCTGAGGACAGGATAGTGTTAAATGTACTAGTAGATTTAGATGGACTTGTATTACAAATCAAAACTTAGGCTACAACTTTTTAGGCAGTTACAGCAGCAATTTATTTTTTTATTTTTGAAATAAAGGTTCTACATATAAGCTAACCATTGTAATCACCCCTGTCGGTGTTAAAGCGGAAGTAAAAGCAAAAAATAAAGAATGAACAGACAGGCCCTTTATTGAAGAAAATAATGTAGTGTCTCTTCTGCAATATAATAAACCTACCTGTCTGCAATTGTCTGCAGAAAGTACACAGAGCTTCACAAGCACAGCTTCATTTACAATTCCAGAACACTGTTGTTGTGCCGGGACTAATGATGCCCACATATGAATAGGAGTGACGTCATCCTGCAACAGCAAATCAATGGCTGAAGACTGGCACCCGGAAGAAGTGGGTGAGAGGATGCCTGCATCGGCAAGGGACCTCGGGTGTTGGACCATTGGAGCAAAGGTAAGTATTTCTTGCTCCACTTTAAATGGTTTGTTCCAACCCTCTAACTGACATTTTTGTTGGACAGTTTGATCTGTTAAAGGAAGTTCAAAAATAACTGACTTACTGCCCTGATTACCAGGTGAAAATAAAGAGAAACAAAACAAAAAAATTAAAACGAATACAGCCACCTCCTCTTCGAATTGATATACTGAATTATAATAGATTTTTGGTGGTTTTATACCACGATAAAGTATAACTAATGCCGCGTACACACGTTCAGACTTTGTCCGCCGGACCTAGTCCAGTGGACAAAACGCCGGACTTTCCGAGGGGGGGACTTGCCCACACACGCCCGGAATTCCGAGCGTGTGACTTGCCCACACACGCCTGGACTTCTCCGGTGGACAATCCACGGGAAAAAGTCCGCGGGACTTTTGAAAATGAACGGACTTGCCCACACACGGAGCAGTCCTTTCATTTAGAACGTAACTGCAGGTAGACGGGGCTAGCGAAGGCAGTGAATGCCGCCGCACTAGCCCCGTCACCTGGAATGGATTTAAAGGGAATCCCCACGCCGAAAAAACGGCGTGGGGGTCCCCCCCAAATCCATCACAGACCCTTATCCGAGCACGCAGCCCGGCAGGCCAGAAAAGGGGTGGGGACGAGCGAGCGCCCCCCCCCTCCTGAGCCATACCAGGCCGCGTGCCCTCAACAGGGGGGGTGCCCTGGGGAAAGGGGGGCCGTGCGGCCCCCCCACCCCAAAGCACCTTGTCCCCATGTTGATGAGGACAAGAGCCTCTTCCCGACAACCCTGGCCGTTGGTTGTCGGGGTCTGCGGGCGGGGGGCTTATCGGAATCCGGGAGCCCCCTTTAATAAGGGGGCCCCCAGATACCGGCCCCCACCCTATGTGAATGAGTATGGGGTACGATGTACCCCTACCCATTCACCTAAAGTGTAAAGAAAAAAACACACAGTTTTTAAAAAATATTTTATTGCACTGCTCCGGGGGTCTTCTTCCGTCTTGGGGGGTCTTCTCGCCGGACTCCTCCGCTATTTACCTAGCTCTTTTACCGAGCAGAGGAGGCCGGCTACCTTCTTCGTCGTCGACGCCGTCGTCTGGGGGTCTCGATCCGCCTTCGGGGGTCTTCCGGGGTCTCTTCTGTTCTTGCCGCTGCGCTGCCGCCGCCTTCTTCTTCTTCTTCTTCCTCTTCCGATGTTGACCCGTCACTCTCTCTGGCCGGAATGCCAGAGCCGCGCTGTGCTGGAACTTATATAGGGACAAGGGGACAGGGTCACATGCTCATGTCACATGGTGACCCCGCCCCCCTGTGATGTCACAGTCCCGGAGGATGCATGTGAAGAAGGTAGCCGGCCTCCTCTGCTCGGTAAAAGAGCTAGGTAAATAGCGGAGGAGTCCGGCGAGAAGACCCCCCAAGACGGAAGAAGACCCCCAGAGCAGTGCAATAAAATATTTTTTAAGAACTGTGTGGTTTTTTCTTTACACTTTACACCTTAGGTGAATGGGTAGGGGTACATCGTACCCCATACTCATTCACATAGGGTGGGGGGCCGGGATCTGGGGGCCCCCTTATTAAAGGGGGCTCCCGGATTCCGATAAGCCCCCCGCCCGCAGACCCCGACAACCAACGGCCAGGGTTGTCGGGAAGAAGCCCTTGTCCTCATCAACATGGGGACAAGGTGCTTTGGGGTGGGGGGGCCCCCCTTTCCCCAGGGCACCCCCCATGTTGAGGGCACGTGGCCTTGTATGGCTCAGGAGGGGGGGGGCGCTCGCTCGTCCCCACCCCTTTCCTGGCCTGCCGGGCTGCGTGCTCGGATAAGGGTCTGAGATTGATTTGGGGGGGGCCCCACGCCGTTTTTTCGGCGTGGGGATTCCCTTTAAATCCATGCCAGGTGACGGGGCTAGTGCGGCGGCATTCACTGCCTTCGCTAGCCCCGTCTACCTGAAGTCACGTGCTAAATGAACGGACTTTCCGATGAACGGCAAGTCCGTTCATTTCAAAAGTCCGGCGGACTAGCATACTAACGCCGGGATTGTCCGCCGGACTGCCAAGTCCAGCGGATAATTTTAAAACAAAACTTAAAACCTAGTCCGCCGGACTTTTGGCGCCAAAAAGTCCGCCGGCGCCCACACACAGGGGGATTATCCGGCGGACTCGAGTCCAGCGGACAATCCCGCGGGAAAGTCCCTTCGTGTGTACGAGGCATTAGGCCGCGTACACATGGTCAGACTTTCGCGCGGGATTGTCCGCCGGACATTCCAACCATGTGTGGGGCTCCGGCTGACTTTTTGTTCCAAAAGTCCGGCGGACTAAGTTTTAAGTTTTGAATTAAAATTGTCCGCCGGACTCGGCAGTCCGACGGACAATCCCGCCGCCTGTGTGCTAGTCCGCGGGACTTTTGAAATGAACGGACTTGCCGACACACGATCGGAAAGACCGTTCATTTAGAACGTGACTCCAGGTAGACGGGAATAGCGAAGGAAGTCAATGCCGCCACGCTAGCCCTGTCACCTGGTATGGATTTAAAGGGGAATCCCTACCCCGAAAAGACGGCGTGGGGGTCCCCCCCCAAATCCATCTCAGACCCTTATCTGAGCACGCAGCCCGGCCGGTCAGGAAAGGGGGTGGGGACGAGCGAGCGCCCCCCCCTCCTGAGCCGTACCAGGCCGCGTGCCCTGAACATGGGGGGGTGCCCTGGGGAAAGGGGGACCCTGCGGCCCCCCCACCCCAAAGCACCTTGTCCCCATGTTGATGAGGACAAGGGCCTTTTCCCGACAACCCTGGCCGTTGGTTTTAGGGGTCTGCGGGTGGGGGGCTTATCGGAATCCGGGAGCCTCCTTTGATAAGGGGGCCCCCAGATCCCGGCCCCCCACCCTATGTAAATGAGTATGGGGTACAATGTACCCCTACCCATTCACCTAAGGAAAAAAGTGTTAATAAAAAAAAAAGACACAATTTTTTAAAATATTTTATTGCACAGCTCAGGAGGTCTTCTTCCGTCTTGGGGATCTTCTTGCCGGACTCCTCCGCTATCTTCTGCTCTTTTACTAGCTCTTTCACTAGCGGAGGAGCCCGGCTTTCTTCTTCATCACCGCCGCCGCCTGGGGGTCTTGTTCCGACTTCGGGGGTCTCTTCTGTTCTTCTTCCCGGGCCTCCCCTTTCTTCTTCCAGCTCTTTTACGAGCAGTGGCCCGGTCTGTGTTGCCGCTGCCGTCGCCGCCTTCTGCTTCTCCTTCTTCTGCTTCTTGTTCTTCTTTCTTCTTCCGATGTTGACTCGTCGCCGTCTCTTGTTCTAATTGCTCCGACGTGTTGCGCTGCCAGTTATATAGGGACAAGGGGCGGGTCACCTGCTCATGTCACATGGTGACCCCGCCCCCCATATGATGTCACAGTCCCAGAGGATGCTGGGACTGTGACATAGGGGGCAGGGTCACCATGTGACATGAGTCGGTGGCCCCGCCCCTTGTCCCTATATAACTGGCAGCGCAACATGTCTGAGCCATTAGAACAGGAGACGGCGACGAGTCAACATTGGAAGAAGAACAAGAAGCAGAAGAAGGAGAAGCAGAAGCAGAAGGCGGCAACGGCGACGGCGATGGCAACACAGACCGGGCCACCGCTCGTAAAAGAGCTGGAAGAAGAAGGAGGGCCGGCAAGAAGCACAGAAGAGACCCCCGAAGTCGGAACAAGACCCCCAGACAGTGGCGGCGACGAAGAAGAAAGCCGGGCTCCTCCGCTAGTGAGAGAGCTAGTAAAAGAGCAGAAGATAGCGGAGGATTCCGGCGAGAAGACCCCCCAAGACGGAAGAAGACCCCCGGAGCTGTGCAATAAAATATTTTAAAAAATTGTGTCTTTTTTTTTATTTACACTTTTTTCCTTAGGTGAATGGGTAGGGGTACATCGTACCCATTACTCATTCACATAGGGTGGGGGGCCGGGATCTGGGGGCCCCCTTATTAAAGGGGGCTCCCGGATTCCGATAAGCCCCCCGCCCGCAGACCTCGACAACCAACGGCCAGGGTTGTCGGGAAGAGGTCCTTGTCCTCATCAACATGTCCTCATCAACCCCATCAACACAAGGTGCTTTGGGGGGGGGGCGCAGGGCCCCCCTTTCCCCAGGGCACCCCCCATGTTGATGGCACGCGGCCTGGTATGGCTCAGGAGGGGGTGGGCGCTCGCTCGTCCCCCACCCCCTTTCCTGACCGGCCGGGCCGCGTGCTCGGATAAGAGTATGATATGGATTTGGGGGGGACCCCCACGCTGTTTTTTCGGCGTAGGGATTCCCCTTTAAATCCATACCAGGTGACGGGGCTAGCGCGGCGCCATTCACTGCCTTCGCTAGTCCCGTCTACCTGGAGTCACGTTCTAAATGAACAGACTTTCCTCCGTGTGTGAGGCAAGTCCATTCATTTCAAAAGTCCCGCGTAATTTGGCCAAAACTCAGGCGGATTGTCCGCCGGAAAAGTCCGGCGGTTTGTCCGCTGGACTAGGTCTGGCAGACAATCCTGCTGGAAAGTCCGAGCGTGTGTACGCCGCATAAAGTTTGCAAATACTCACCTTCACCCTAGCAATACAACATCTACAAACTTCCTCACGTACGCTCCCTGGCTTCTTCTGGCCTTTCTGACTGAACGATGTAAGAGGATATAATTCTCACACGTACACAGGAGTTCATTCATCCCAGCCCAGAGGCATTCCAAGAAAGTAATGTACACAGGAGTTCATTCATCCCAGCCCAGAGGCATTCCAAGAAAGTACACTGAGCTGCGCGTGTGTACTTTTTAAAGAGGATTGCAAACAGGCAGGCAGGTATGTTTTTTTTTTTGCAGAGGAGTTATAACATATCTTTTCTGCTATAGCCTACCTCCTCACATTTTTTTTTTTTTTGGTCAAGTACTCACTAATATTGAGTACCAATTACCTTTGCAGTACACCCCTGACTTTTTTGTAAATATTTTATTATATCTTTTCATGTGACAACACTGAAGAAATTACACTTTGCTACAATGTAAAGTAGTGAGTGTACAGCTTGTATAACAGTGAAAATTTGCTGTCCCCTCAAAATAACTCAACACACATCCATTCATGTCTAAACCGCTGGCAACAAAAGTGAGTACACCCCTAAGTGAAAATGTCCAAATTGGGCCCAAAGTGTCAATATTTTGTGTGGCCACCATTATTTTCCAGCACTGCTTTAACCCTCTTGGGCATGGAGCTCACCAAAGCTTCACAGGTTGCGACTCTTTCACTCTTCCATGATGACATCACGGAGCTGGTGGATGTAAGAAACGCTCACGCTCCTCCAAGTTCAGTTTGAGGATGCCCCACAGATGCTCAATAGGGTTTATGTCTGGAGACATGCTTGGCCAGTCCATCAGCTTTACCCTCCACTTCTTTAGCAAGGCAGTGGTCATCTTGGAGGTGTGTTTGGTCCTGTTGGAATACTGCCTTGCGGCCCAGTCTCCGACGGGAGGGGATCATGCTCTGCTTCAGTATGTCACAGCACATGTTGGCATTCATGGTTCCCTCAATGAACTGTAGCTCCCCAGTGCCGGCAGCACTCATGCAGCCCCAGACCATGACACTCCCACCATCATGCTTGACTGTAGGCAAGACACACTTTTCTTTGTACTCCTTACCTGGTTGCCACCAAACACACTTGACACCATCTGAACCAGATAAGTTTATCTTGGTCTCATTAGACCAAAGGACATGGTTCCAGTAATCCATGTCCTTAGTCTGCTTGTCTTCAGCAAACTGTTTGTGGGCTTTCTTGCGCACCATATTTAGAAGACGCTTCCTTCTGGGATGACAGCCATGCAGACCACTTTGATGCTGTGTGTGGCGTATGGTCTGAGCACTGACAGGCTGACCCCCCACCCCTTCAACATCTGCAGCAATGCTGGCAGCACTCCTATGTCTATTTCCCAAAGACAACCTCTGGATATGACGCTAAGCACATGCACTAAATTTCTTTGATTGACCAAAGTGAGGCCTGTTCTGAGTGGAACCTGTCCTGTTAAACTGCTGTATGTTCTTGGCCATCGTCCAATAAATAACCCTTCCCAGAATGCACAGCGGCCAGGAACCTCCTACTGGGCTGTTTCCAGAAAAAGAATATTCATTACAGCTCAACCTAGTTGTAATTCTCACACTGTACGGTGGTACCAGTGACACCTACTGGCAACAGTGGGAAATGCACAACTCAGCCAAGTTTACAACAGAACCAAATATATAATCAAATCTGAGATGTTTACAGCTCAGCCAAAAACTAAATTTACACTATAGCCCCAATTTTTGGAACAGGGGGGTACACACTCCCCCCACTAAAGGAGATGATGTCCTCAGCATCTGTAAGGAAAAAATAACTCTCAAGCCTGAGAGTAGGTATCTGAACCAAAAAAAAAAAACTTGGATGGGAGAAGGGAAGTATAAAGCAGTAAAAGAAGAATGTTACTGTTTTAATCATTAACCAACAGTATATTCACATCAAACATGTTACAGGAACCTCACTATATATCTAACCACTAGGGATGGGCCCGGTGCTCGATGCGAACCCACGTTCGCATCGAGCACCGGGCGTTCGCTCGCTCGGCGAGCCCAGAACTATTTTGGCCGCTCGCATCACGTTCGTGTGATGCGAGCGGCCCCGCAATGCATTGCGGCCGGCGCGGCCGGCGCAGTGCATTGCTGGCTGATGATTGGCCAAGCATGCACTGTGACCCCGCATGCTTGGCCAATCACAGCCCCGGAAACTCGAAGAGCCATAATTGGCTACAGGCAGGACGCCTGTAGCCAATTACAGCTCAGGGGCTGTAGTACACACCCCCCCCTATAAAAGGCCGCCACGCCGTCTGCGCCGGTCACATGCTGTTCCGGCGCAGATAGAGCAGGCTAGATCTGTGACACTCTGCTGGATTTAGTTAGTTAGAGAGATTTACTTAGAGAGATTGAGTTAGATAGATTCATTCATTTAGATTGATTTAGAAAGAGGGGCTTGTAGTGTGTTCGTGGCAGGCAGGCAGAGCTCCTATATTTTGTTCCCAGAAGCACCTATAGGACTTGTAGTGTGTTCGTGGCAGGCAGGCAGAGCTCCTATATTTTGTTCCCAGAAGCACCTATAGGACTTGTAGTGTGTTCGTGGCAGGCAGGCAGAGCTCCTATATTTTGTTCCCAGAAGCACCTATAGGACTTGTAGTGTGTTCGTGGCAGGCAGGCAGAGCTCCTATATTTTGTTCCCAGAAGCACCTATAGGACTTGTAGTGTGTTCCTGGCAGGCAGGCAGAGCTCCTATATTTTGTTCCCAGAAGCACCTATAGGACTTGTAGTGTGTTCGTGGCAGGCAGGCAGAGCTCCTATATTTTGTTCCCAGAAGCACCTATAGGACTTGTAGTGTGTTCCTGGCAGGCAGGCAGAGCTCCTATATTTTGTTCCCAGAAGCACCTATAGGACTTGTAGTGTGTTCGTGGCAGGCAGGCAGAGCTCCTATATTTTCTTCCCAGAAGCACCTATAGGACTTGTAGTGTGTTCCTGGCAGGCAGGCAGAGCTCCTATATTTTGTTCCCAGAAGCACCTATAGGACTTGAAGTGTGTTAGTCCCATCACACAGAGATCATATATTTTGTTCCCAGAAGCACCTATAGGACTTGAAGTGTGTTAGTCCAATCACACAGAGATCATATATTTTGTTCCCAGAAGCACCTATAGGACTTGAAGTGTGTTAGTCCAATCACACAGAGATCATATATTTTGTTCCCAGAAGCACCTATAGGACTTGAAGTGTGTTAGTCCCATCACACAGACCTATATTTTCTTCCCAGAAGCACCTATAGGACTTGAAGTGTGTTAGTCCAATCACACAGAGATCATATATTTTGTTCCCAGAAGCACCTATAGGACTTGAAGTGTGTTAGTCCCATCACACAGAGATCATATATTTTGTTCCCAGAAGCACCTATAGGACTTGAAGTGTGTTAGTCCAATCACACAGAGATCATATATTTTGTTCCCAGAAGCACTTATAGGACTTGAAGTGTGTTAGTCCAATCACACAGAGATCATATATTTTGTTCCCAGAAGCACCTATAGGACTTGAAGTGTGTTAGTCCAATCACACAGAGATCATATATTTTGTTCCCAGAAGCACCTATAGGACTTGAAGTGTGTTAGTCCAATCACACAGAGATCATATATTTTGTTCCCAGAAGCACCTATAGGACTTGAAGTGTGTTAGTCCCATCACACAGACCTATATTTTCTTCCCAGAAGCACCTATAGGACTTGAAGTGTGTTAGTCCAATCACACAGAGATCATATATTTTGTTCCCAGAAGCACCTATAGGACTTGAAGTGTGTTAGTCCCATCACACAGAGATCATATATTTTGTTCCCAGAAGCACCTATAGGACTTGAAGTGTGTTAGTCCAATCACACAGAGATCATATATTTTGTTCCCAGAAGCACCTATAGGACTTGAAGTGTGTTAGTCCCATCACACAGACCTGTATTTTCTTCCCAGAAGCACCTATAGGACTTGAAGTGTGTTAGTCCAATCACACAGAGATCATATATTTTGTTCCCAGAAGCACCTATAGGACTTGAAGTGTGTTAGTCCCATCACACAGAGATCATATATTTTGTTCCAGAAGCACCTATAGGACTTGAAGTGTGTTAGTCCCATCACACAGAGATCATATATTTTGTTCCCAGAAGCACCTATAGGACTTGAAGTGTGTTAGTCCAATCACACAGAGATCATATATTTTGTTCCCAGAAGCACCTATAGGACTTGAAGTGTGTTAGTCCAATCACACAGAGATCATATATTTTGTTCCCAGAAGCACCTATAGGACTTGAAGTGTGTTAGTCCAATCACACAGAGATCATATATTTTGTTCCCAGAAGCACCTATAGGACTTGAAGTGTGTTAGTCCCATCACACAGACCTATATTTTCTTCCCAGAAGCACCTATAGGACTTGAAGTGTGTTAGTCCAATCACACAGAGATCATATATTTTGTTCCCAGAAGCACCTATAGGACTTGAAGTGTGTTAGTCCCATCACACAGAGATCATATATTTTGTTCCCAGAAGCACCTATAGGACTTGAAGTGTGTTAGTCCAATCACACAGAGATCATATATTTTGTTCCCAGAAGCACCTATAGGACTTGAAGTGTGTTAGTCCCATCACACAGAGATCATATATTTTGTTCCCAGAAGCACCTATAGGACTTGAAGTGTGTTAGTCCAATCACACAGAGATCATATATTTTGTTCCCAGAAGCACCTATAGGACTTGAAGTGTGTTAGTCCCATCACACAGACCTATATTTTCTTCCCAGAAGCACCTATAGGACTTGAAGTGTGTTAGTCCAATCACACAGAGATCTTATATTTTGTTCCCAGAAGCACCTATAGGACTTGAAGTGTGTTAGTCCCATCACACAGAGATCATATATTTTGTTCCCAGAAGCACCTATAGGACTTGAAGTGTGTTAGTCCCATCACACAGAGATCATATATTTTCTTCCCAGAAGCACCTATAGGACTTGAAGTGTGTTAGTCCCATCACACAGAGATCATATATTTTCTTCCCAGAAGCACCTATAGGACTTGAAGTGTGTTAGTCCAATCACACAGAGATCATATATTTTGTTCCCAGAAGCACCTATAGGACTTGAAGTGTGTTAGTCCCATCACACAGACCTATATTTTCTTCCCAGAGGCACCTATAGGACTTGAAGTGTGTTAGTCCCATCACACAGAGATCATATATTTTGTTCCCAGAAGCACCTATAGGACTTGAAGTGTGTTAGTCCCATCACACAGAGATCATATATTTTGATCCCAGAAGCACCTATAGGACTTGAAGTGTGTTAGTCCAATCACACAGAGATCATATATTTTGTTCCCAGAAGCACCTATAGGACTTGAAGTGTGTTAGTCCCATCACACAGACCTATATTTTCTTCCCAGAGGCACCTATAGGACTTGAAGTGTGTTAGTCCCATCACACAGAGATCATATATATTGTTCCCAGAAGCACCTATAGGACTTGAAGTGTGTTAGTCCCATCACACAGAGCTCCTATATTTTCTTCTCAGCAGCACCCACAGGACTTCTAGTGTGTTAGTGGCATCACACAGAGCTCCTCTATTTTCTTTGCAGAAGCACCCACAGGACTTCTAGTGTGTTAGTGGCATCACACAGAGCTCCTCTATTTTCTTTGCAGAAGCACCCATAGGACTTCTAGTGTGTTAGTGGCATCACACAGAGCTCCTATATTTTCTTCTCAGCAGCACCCACAGGACTTCTAGTGTGTTAGTGGCATCACACAGAGCTCCTCTATTTTCTTTGCAGAAGCACCCATAGGACTTCTAGTGTGTTAGTGGCATCACACAGAGCTCCTATATTTTCTTCTCAGCAGCACCCACAGGACTTCTAGTGTGTTAGTGGCATCACACAGAGCTCCTCTATTTTCTTTGCAGAAGCACCCATAGGACTTCTAGTGTGTTAGTGGCATCACACAGAGCTCCTATATTTTCTTCTCAGCAGCACCCACAGGACTTCTAGTGTGTTAGTGGCATCACACAGAGCTCCTCTATTTTCTTTGCAGAAGCACCCATAGGACTTCTAGTGTGTTAGTGGCATCACACAGAGCTCCTCTATTTTCTTCTCAGCAGCACCCACAGGACTTCTAGTGTGTTAGTGGCATCACATAGAGCTCCTCTATTTTCTTTGCAGAAGCACCCATAGGACTTCTAGTGTGTTAGTGGCATCACACAGAGCTCCTCTATTTTCTTTGCAGAAGCACCCATAGGACTTCTAGTGTGTTAGTGGCATCACACAGAGCTCCTATATTTTCTTCTCAGCAGCACCCACAGGACTTCTAGTGTGTTAGTGGCATCACACAGAGCTCCTATATATTCTTCTCAGCAGCACCCACAGGACTACCGACTACAATGGCTGGAAGACCGCCAAGGGGAGGCAGAGCGTGCAGAGCCAAGAACACAGGGCAGGCAGGCTCTGTTTCTAGTGGACGTGGCCGTGGACGTGGACGTGGTCGTGCATCGTCATCAGCACGTGGCCATGGGACACGCGCGTCTTTGTTTTCGGCAGCTGGACATGTGGAGCCGCATCATGCTGAAGGCTTGGTAGAATGGATGACCAAGCCCTCCTCATCCTCCTCATCCTCTCTCACCCAGGCTCAGGGTACTGGCAGAGCATCATCAGCCACCCCTTCCCTAGACCCACCATGTCCTCCTGAGGAGTCCCCCGAACTCTTTGAGCACAGTGTTGGGTACATGCTCCAGGAGGATGCCCAACGATTCGAAGGCTCGGATGATGATACCCAGCTTGAGGAATCTGGCAGTACTGTTCCACCAGCTGCAGCTTACTGCCAGGTTTGCTCTAGTGGTGAAGAGGGAGGGGATGATGAGGTCACTGACTCCACGTGGGTGCCTGAAGGGAGAGAGGATGAGGAGGAGGACGAGGAGGAGGAGGATGCGGCGTCACATGTCCAACGAGGCAGGGTGCCCCCTGGAGGCCAGGTAGAGGCCAGCACAGCAACTGTACAACACCGCAGAGCTCCGCCTGTGCAGGGCGCTGCCTCTGCACGTTATCAGAAAAGTTCTTTGGTGTGGGCCTTTTTTGAGACGAGTGCAGCAGATCGCACCACTGCTATTTGCAATATTTGTCTCAAGCGTATCTCGCGTGGCCAAAACATCAGCCGCTTGGGCACCACAAGCATGACCAGACATATGGCGACCTGCCATGCAGCTCGTTGGCAGGCACACATAAAAGACCCACACCAAAGAACTAAGCGGACCTCTCCTTGCTCCTCCTCAGCTGGGATCTCCATCCCCACTACACCTTCAGTCCTCTCTGAAAGCTGCTCTGAGAGGACTGAAGGTGTAGAATTAGGTGTGTCACAACCAAGTACTTGCAGTACACCGACGTCCGATTGCAGCAGGCAAATTTCCCTGCCCCAGCTGCTGGACCGTAGAAAGAAGTACACTCCCAGCCATCCACATGCCCAGCGGTTGAATGCTAGCCTGGCTAAATTGCTAGCACTTCAACTGCTGCCTTTTCAGTTGGTAGACTCGGTCCCCTTCCGTGAGTTTGTTCAATGTGCGGTTCCTCAGTGGCAGGTTCCCAAACGCCACTTTTTCTCACGGAAGGCGATTCCGTCTCTCTACCGGCATGTGGAGGGCAATGTCCATGCCTCGCTGGACAGGGCGGTCAGCGGTAAGGTGCATATTACCGCTGACTCATGGTCCAGCAGGCATGGACAGGGACGGTACCTTTCTTTCACGGCCCATTGGGTCACTCTATTGGCAGCTGGGAGGGATGCAGGACAAGGTGCAGTAGTGTTGGAGGTTGTTCCGCCACCACGCCTCCAAAACGCTACTACTGCTACTGGTTGTGACACACCTCTCTCCTCCACCCCCTCCTCTTCTTCTTCCTCCAGTGCTCTGTCCTTGGAACCAGCGGTGCTCCGTAGGCGTACAAGGGGCTACGCAAGTACGCAGGCAAAAAGATGCCATGCCGTGCTTGCGCTGGTGTGTTTGGGGGACAGGAGCCACACTGGGCCAGAGGTTCTGGCAGCTCTGCAGGGGCAGGCCGAGAGGTGGTTGACGCCACGTCAGCTTAAGCCAGGAATGGTCGTTTCTGACAATGGCACCAACCTCCTCTCCGCCCTGCGACAGGGGCAGCTCACCCATGTGCCCTGCATGGCTCACGTCCTCAACCTGGTGGTGCAGCGGTTCTTGGGCAGGTTCCCAGGCTTACAGGATGTCCTGAGGCAGGCCAGGAAAGTCTGTGTGCATTTCCGCCGATCTTATAATGCAGTGCTCGGCTGACTGAGCTGCAAAAGGAGCTGAACCTGCCCAAGAACCGCCTAATATGTGACATGCCCACCAGGTGGAACTCAACGTTGGCCATGCTGCAGCGACTGCACACGCAGCAGAGGGCCATCAATGAGTACCTTTGCGACTACGGCACCAGGACAGGGTCAGGGGAGCTTGGTTTTTTTTCCCCACGTCAGTGGAGCATGATCAGGGATGCATGCACTGTCCTCTCACCATTTGAGGAGGCCACGAGGATGGTGAGCAGTGACAGTGCATGCATCAGTGACACTGTCCCTCTTGTCCACCTGTTGGAGCATACGCTGCGTGGGATAATGGACAGGGCACTTGAGGCAGAACAAAGGCAGGAAGAGGAGGACTTCCTTGCCTCTCAAGGCCCCCTTTATCCGGACAGTGTTCCTCCTGTCCCACCCATCACACAGGAAGAGGATGAGGAGGAGGAGGAGGAGGAGGAGGAGGATTGTGTGAGCATGGAGGTGGAGCCTGGCACTCAGCATCAGCAGCAGCAGTCTTTTAGGGATGATGTACAGTCCCAACAAACCAGTGGACTTGTACGTGGCTGGGAGGAGGTGGCTGGCGATCATGTCATCCTCAGTGACCCAGAAGACTCCGGACCGAATGCCTCAGCTAACCTACGCTGCATGGCCTCCCTGATCCTGCAAAGCCTGCGGAAGGATCCTCGTGTTCTTCGGATCAAGGAGAGGGACCATTACTGGCTGGCCACTCTCCTTGATCCGCGGTACAAGGGTAAGGTTGCGGACCTTATCTTGCCGTCGCAGAGGGAGCAGAGGATGAGACATCTCAGGGAGGCCTTGCAGAAAGGTCTGTGCAACGCGTTCCCAGAAACTGGGAGGCTACAAACTCCTGGTCCTGGGCGACGAGTAGCTGAGGCTTCGGTCAGTAGCAGAAGGAGCGGTGGGGAAGGTGGACGTCTGACCGATGCGTTCAGACAATTTTTTAGTCCGCAGCCCCAAGGTATGATCGGTTCCAGCAACCATCGCCAGCGTCTGATATACATGGTGCAGGAATACCTTGGGGCAAGGTCAGACTTGGACACCTTTCCCACCGAAAATCCTCTGGCTTACTGGGTCCTGAGGATGGATCACTGGCCAGAGCTTGCACAGTATGCAATTGAGCTACTGGCCTGTCCTGCCTCCAGCGTTCTCTCCGAACGCACATTCAGTGCTGCTGGAGGATTTGTGACTGATCATAGGGTGCGCCTGTCCACCGCCTCGGTTGATCGACTGACCTTCATCAAAATGAATCAGTCTTGGATCACCACCAGCTACCAGGCACCTGAGGCGGATATAACCGAATAATTTTTAATGTCACATCACATCCCTTCAAGACTGCCTATGCTGATGCTGAGTGACTGTCCTCTTATGTTCACTGACTATCCTCTTCCTCCTCCTCAATGATCCATGCCACCACACCAGTGCCTAAGGCACAATTTTTTCAGCCCCTGTTTAACAGGGGCGTGTACATACAATTTTTATAAAAAAATGCTTCGCAACACTGTGCTCCAAGTACAGTATCTGTGAGGGGTTGCAGTGTTGTGGCACCAGCACCAGTGCCTAAGGCACAATTTTTCAGCCCCTGTTTAACAGGGGCGTGTACTTACAATTTTTAAAAAAAATGCTTCGCAACACGTGTGACTGCTGTGCTCCAAGTACAGTATCTGTGAGGGGTTGCAGTGTTGTGGCACCAGCACCAGTGCCTAAGGCACAATTTTTCAGCCCCTGTTTAACAGGGGCGTGTACATACAATTTTTATAAAAAAATGCTTCGCAACAATGTGCTCCAAGTACAGTATCTGTGAGGGGTTGCAGTGTTGTGGCACCAGCACCAGTGCCTAAGGCACAATTTTTCAGCCCCTGTTTAACAGGGGCGTGTACTTACAATTTTTTAAAAAAATGCTTCGCAACACGTGTGACTGCTGTGCTCCAAGTACAGTATCTGTGAGGGGTTGCAGTGTTGTGGCACCAGCACCAGTGCCTAAGGCACAATTTTTCAGCCCCTGTTTAACAGGGGCGGGTAATTACAAATCTTGATCTAATAGTTCACAGCAGGGCCCATTCCTGCGCCCACCAAGAGTAACTATGAGGGCCTACAGTCTTGTGGCAACACCGTCCACCACCACCGCCAAAGGCCCAATTTTTCTGCCCTGTTCATCAGGTGCTTGCAATTACAAATCTTGATCTAATAACTCACAGCAGGGCCCATTCCTGCGCCCACCAAGAGTAACTGTGAGAGCTTACAGTCTTGTGGCAACACCGTCCACCACCACCACCCCCAATTTTTCTGCCCTGTTCAACAGGTGCATGCAATTACAAATCTTGATCTATTAACTCACAGCAGGGCCCATTCCTGTGCCCACCAGTCTTGTGGCTACACCAACATCTAATAGGGCAAATTTCTGCAGAGTATATACGCCAGGCCCCTACTTTCATACATCCAACTTACAAACGACTCCTACTTGCAAATGGAAAGAGAAAACAGGAAGTGAGAGGAAATCTACCCCTAGGAAGGGAAATTCTATCCTGTTAGATTTAATTTGGGAAAAAGGTATCTCCTCTCTACTGATACTTTATCACCAATCCTTGTTTCAATTAAAACCCCACTTTTTCCAAAAACATTTGTCATTGGGACGGAAAGTGAGGTGACATGTTCTGAACAGATGTGCAAAGACAGCAAATGTTACAGGGGTGATAACCCCTCCCTATGTTCTCCAAAAAGCTTAAAAATAGATTTTTTTGGGATGGAGCTACACTTCATAATGTACCTGTTCAGATTCTACTTAAGAACAAACCTAAAGCCGCAAGTGGTTTTAAATGGCTTCTTTTTTTCCTTTAAAAATGTCATTTTTGTGCAAGGACAGTTCTAAACACGGGAAACACATGCCACTTCACAGGCATACTTTAGACACCCCCCAGGTACCATATTTAAAGGAAATTTTCACTTTTTTTTTTTCACTTTATGCATCATTAAAATGACTGCTCCCGAAAAAACGTTAGTTTTTAAAAGTTCTTTTTGCATTGATATATGTCCCCTGGGGCAGGACCCGGGTCCCCAAACCTGTTTTATGACATTAACATGCATATTGGCCGTTGTAATTAGCACTTTTGATTTCGAACGTTCGCGTCCATTATAACGTATAGGGTTCGAAAATTCGCGCGAACTTTCGGTCGGTTCGAAGGTTCTGGTGCGAACCGAACCCGGGGGTGTTCGGCTCATCCCTACTAACCACCCCATGCTAGCAGCTTGATAGGAGATCTTTGTTACCTGAAAAAAAAAACAAAGTTACACACACAGAAACACATAACAGTGTCACTGATCAACTGGGAGCAAAGCCTCACTCCCAGGAGAATGAAACTTTCTTCCACATTTTAAATGCAAAGCAAACTAGAATTTCACTTAAAAGTCCATCCCTTTCTATAAGTAACTTAGCCACCATCTAGCGGCAGAAATCATTATGACAAAAGTCCTTAGTGGCAAAGTATTGAAATTACTGTACACTAGATATGGGCGCCGTCAAAAAATTTGTTTTGTTTCATCCCTTTTTCGTAAGAAAAAAAAGATTTGTATTTCGTAGTTCGTGTATGAATTTTCGTTAGATTCGTAAACTTTTCGTTAAAATAACGAAAGCTCGTTATGATGAATTTATCATTATGAGGGGTTCCCACCGTCCCTGTGCTGTGCTGACTTGCTGGGTTTTTAACCTTTAGGTTTGTTAACTTTTCGTAACAATTACGAATTTTTGTTATGAATTTGGATCGGAAATTCGTAAACAAAATTTTGTATTTCGTACGGAATTCGTATGCATAAAAATTTGTATTTCGGATTCGTACGAATATACGAATTTCCAGAAATTCGTATGAATTTTCAATTCGTACGAAACTAATCGCACATGTCTACTGTACACATGTGGAAAATCTTGACCACAAAGTTCTCTAAACCTATAACTATCTGGCTATGTACACCATAGTCCAATGAGAGTAAAAAACTTTTCTCAGTCTCTTTTCAAAGGACTGACGACTCTTCTCTGAGTTTTAAACAGGAACAAACTGTTACTTTAGAGCAGAGACTGACATTTGCCAGCTGAACTATGACAGTCCCTTTAAATGGTTACCAGTAGAAACAAGGATCTGGCAAAGGAATTGGCTTCCCTTGTTTATCCACAGTAGTGACATAGTAAACAACATTTTATTTTCCAGGTCTGAAGATGACCACTTTGTCAGAGTAAATATGCCGGCCATAGTTCCATTGAAGCATGCAAACGTCATAACGCTCATCCATGACAGATGAATAACCAGTTTTTATGAAAGGCTTTGGTACAGACAGGTAGTCCCAGATAGCTTCACTGCACCACTCCTCTCGCCTTGATATTGTAGTGAATTTATGAAGAAATACATCTAATATTCACTGGCAGAGATGAGAGAGTCAGTAGGCCTAAAAAATTGAAGTGAACTTTTGCTCTTGAAAAGCAGATGAGCTGGTTTCCTCTTTTACAAGTCTCAAATATATAAATTTTACAAGCCTGTATTTAGACAGAAATTTGCAGGACAATAAGGTCCCATTTTAAAAACAAAGGAGATGGTTTCCTATCCGTGGGAGGGGGGTAAATACAACTAGAAAAACCCATTGTGCTCAAGTAAAGACTGTTTGGACAATTTACAAACATGAAGACAAAATTCAATAGCTGACACCTTGTCCAACAAAACCTATTGTGTGAAGTCTTTAGGAACTTGTGGACACAGCTAAGCTGTCTAAACATTTATTGGACTGCTCAAAAGTCCATATCAAAACATGATGTTACAACGAAGTATATGTGATATTTGTAGGTCACAAAAGAGACATTATAATTCTAATATCTGATATGTTGAAGAACTGTGTAATTAAGAAAATATATATGGAAGTGTGATTATAAGTAGGAGTGTTTTAGGAACAAATTAGTATTATAAAAAACATATGATCATGATATAACTGTATAAGAATTGAACCTATGCTTAGATAAACAAATATTGACTGGATACCCAAATTATACAGGTATCCAGATAGATAATAATTGTATGTGATGTTGATTAATATATATGTAACCTGTGTCCTTTTCAAATGGACTAAATTTTTACAGATATACAATGATATACATATATATCACCATTTTATGCAAGTGATTAATCAATAATTATGCTAAGCGTATTTGATAGTATGTGGTTAGTAGAATTCCCAGTTTGAGAGATTATTTTCACTAAGGTACAAATAATACACCATATAAAATAAAATATATTAATTTACAGAGAAGCAGCAAAACACATATGAGACACCTAGTGGGTGAAGGTGCTATTACCTTAAAATCATTTAGACTCCCGGGAAAGGTAAACATCACATTTTGCCTGCCAATAGAAAAGGGACACATACCTTTTGGGCTGAACATATTACAAATTTTATTAGCTTATTGTTTGAGGGGTATTTAAGAGACAAGAAAGATACCATTAGAAAAGAGCTCAGGGACTCACCCTGGAAGAGAGCTCAGGGACCCAACCTGACGAGAGCTCAGGGGCCCACCCTGGGGGAAGGGACAATGGGAGAAAAACATCTTCCCAGAAAGACTGACACCCATGCATGAATATAGACTTTAACATCCAAGAAGATTCCTGAACCCGGCAGCCATCTTAAATCCTGTTAACCAGCAATCCAGACTAATAGCCATTTTGGAATGGGTAGATATGTCATGTTGATTTTATCTGGTATGTTCTCTTAATTATTGATGTATTGAATATTCTAATATTGATAATCATTCTCCAGAATCAATAACCGCCTTTTAGATTTTTCCTCTAATATTCAAATTTTCATTATATATTACTTTTTGCATAGTTGCCACTTTTATGGACAAAACAAACGTCTAATTTATTTCGCATTGTTCAACGTTACTTACCTGCAGCATAGTAACGGCTGGGTGTGTGAAATACAGACATTCTGTTAAATTGTCAAGTCTCAAAAGGTTATTGATTCTACTGAAGAAGGAATCATGGTGATATTGTGTCCAAGGTACTACTACGCCCAGTTCGAGGGTATTTCCATTAATTGTCAAAATGTTCAAGTAATGCAATCTGTATTTTAATTTCATGTAAATATTTGTTTTCTGTCAACCAATAAATGTAACTATTTTGTATGATCACTTGTCTCCGTGAATAGGTTTCACATATATAGACTGTGTCATATAGATTGATTTTGTATCTTAAAAATATCTTCGTTAAAAATGACTTAATAAAAATGTGCGGGAAACTGTCCTTAAAAAGCACAACATAATCAATAGAGGCACTGCGTGAGATAACGTCAATAATTTGTACAGGATCAATCATAGTTACGGTGGTGACAGAAAAAATATTTTGCATGAAAATATTAATTATTAACTTTTTAAAAAAAAAAAAATTTTGCCAAGAAAAATGTCTAGTCAAAGTGAATTTTTATATTGATAGGGATTATCAAGAGTCAGCCCTTAGTGGTAATATGAGTACTCAGACAAAATTGATACAAGTACAGGAAATGTTTGATATAATGTCAAAAATTTACATGGCAGATCATGACGAAAAAAGTTTGTCTAACGAGACTGATCCAGAAGCACACATTGAAGTCCTTATAAACCACGCCCGTCAATTAATAAAAGACGTGTGGAACGTGGAAGGTCAAAGCGATGAACTCACAGACAGCTCCTCTGAGACAAAGGAAATAGAAAGGCCTGATCCCATGCATTTTGAATTATGTGCTACCCTGATGTATCTTTATAGTGAGGTTAAACGTCAATATACCCAACAGGAGAGTGATATCGTAGAATCCCAGTCCCATTTAATAGAAGGGGAATGTGAGCTTACTAAAAAGCTAAAGGAGAATAATGACAAGGCAGATTGTTACGATGAGTCTATAGTGACAATAATGAAATATGAAATAAAGCAGATGCAAAATAATGCAATAACAATGTTGGAAGAATGTCACCAATTAAATAAAGAGTGTAAACAATTAAGAGAGAAGGAGAGTTTTCTGCAGGAAAACGAATCTCCTAACAAAAGTTGCAGAGTAATAGGCAGTGGAAATTTAGAAAGTTGCCGAGTAATATGCGGTGGAAATTTAAAAGAAGAAACAAATCAGCTTAGGTCAGGACAAGAATCCCTAATTAAGCAATCAGAAGAATTAAAAGAACAAGCAAAGTTTATGCCCCAGGATAACGCTCAGATGCTTAACCCTGAAAGTATAGAGTCTGACAATACTCCAAAATCTGACTCTCAACCTAAAGTTTGGGAGTTATATAATGAAAAGGAATTAGAAAAAGAAACCATATTCTACCCCAAGCCATCTGTAGAGCAAAGGGGGGTAAAAATTGAACCACCACATGAAAGTAGGTCTAATAAGTTTTCTTTGGGATTTTCTTTGGGATCAGAGAAAAATACAGGCACCCCTAAACAGGACGCCTCAGAAATAATACAATTTTTAAAAGATGCTGTCCCAGTGTTTAAGGAAGAATGTGCATTATTGACCACACTGAGACCTATGAAAATGCTATATCAGCTTTAGGCCTTTAGGCCTAAATGATGACCGGTCTAGGATTAATTTCTTACCGTGGGTATTTGAAACCAAACACCGTCCATTCTGCGAAGATTTAAAAAGTCTGTTGGGTACTGCTTGGCAAGAAATTAAAAACGGCTACAATCTAGGATTTGTCCCGCACAAAAATGTTAACGCGGCTAGAGCGGATATGCACTATCACATGTACCAGTAATCAAAGCCCCTTGGAATTTATGGCTGTGCTCAAAAGTGCTTACCACTTAGCAGAAAAGGAGCCAGGTTATAATAAACCTGGGTTCAAACCCATGTTTTTCGAGGCCCCACCTACCCACATAAAGGTAAATTTAGCGAGACTGCAAAGGGGGGTGTTCACTGGAGTCTTTGGTAAAAGAGAGTAACAATTTGTACTCTATCCAACAGACTGGTGAAAACAATGGAAGGCCTGAAAGCCCTATAATGAAATTTGTGGATGAAATTTATGTATCTCCTCAATCATTACAGTCTAAAACCAAGAAAAAGAGACGCTGATATAGTCAGAGGAGAGATGCCACCGAGTTTCCCCAGCGGGAGACCAATGTCCCCACCCATCAGAAGGGGGGAGCAGAGACCACCCTTTAGAGGGGGAGTTCAAAGACCACCTCAGGAGTCTCATCTAAAGGATCCAGACCCGAGGTTTAGGAGAAACTATAGGGTATATCTCCAACGGGTCAGATTTAAGCCTAATATCAATAAATCTCTCAATCACTCCATCAAGCAATCAATCTCTCAATCAATCTCTATCAATCTCTCTCTATCAATCTTTCTTTCGCCTAAAAAAAAATTACTGTGGGAGAATCGTGAGAGAAATTGTGATTCTCATTTTGGCCAGAATCGTGCAGCTCTAATACAGGCATAAGACCTTTTATTTTAGAGGCCATTAAGAGAAAGTGAACATGTACCCAATAAAAGGTGGATACACCCGAACACAAAACGGAAGACTTTTTCAATTGTGGAAGTTGTTCATTATTTGTGGGAGTTTTTAACCACTTGCCGACCGCAATACGTTTATATAGGTTGCAGTTTGCAAAGGGTCTTGTTTTGTGTATATGTAGCCAGGTGATGTAGACATTGGGGTTGATTTACTAAAGGCAAATAGACTGTGCAGTTTCAAATTCATTTTCACTCTGCAAGTGCAGTAGCTCCAGAGCTTAGTAAATAAGGTAAAACTCTGCTGACTTCGATCATCCAATCATGTGCGAGCGGGAAAAAAACAGTTTTCTTTATTTTCCTTGCATGGGATAGGGTATTGTTTGTAAAAGTGAAGCTTTACCTTCTTTACTAAGCTCTGGAGCAACTTCACTTGCAAAGTGCACTGTCTATTTGCCTTTAGTCTATCTACCCCTAGGAGTCCACTGCCAAATGTACCATAGCAGCAAAGTAAATGAAGACTGTCTCATTTGAAATGTGTGGGAATGTAATGCATTATCATATGTACAGTAGATGCGAACAATCTGGCTCGTAAACCCATGCAACAATTTTTATGATCACTAAAGGGGTATGTTTATAAAAAGGTATGTGCATTAAGACAAAGATGAGATAATAAGCTTACAGAAAGATCAATATGGTTTTTGATTTAGTTTAAACTTATAAACAAAAGTTTCTGTTTCATCTTCCCTGACATCCTATTAACCAAGATTGGCTATTTAGCTGATGGGACAAGAGACAAAAAAAGCTGTGCCCGACAATACCTTTTCAGCGTCTTCCTTTCTCAAAGGACAGGTTGTGGAGAGTAGTCTGGACTGCTGAGTGCCCTCAGCTTGGGATTTATTGCTTATTCATAATGCTTTCCCGGGACCCTATAGGTAAATTTGCCTACTTCTTCATGTACCGTGGGCCTTCAGGGGAGAATGATGTCTGTGAGTACAGCAGAAGAATTTAGAAACATGCCTTTTATGTTTTCCCTGGCACTAGTCCCCTAGACTGAATGCTGGTTGTAATTGTAAAGCCTAAACATTTATTATTTCATTCTTTATTTAAAGCGATAATTCCATAAAAAAACAAGGAAATTACAAATATCTTATATCTTAACGACTTATAAATCCAACATCCAATAGAAAAAAATTAAAGAGCGCCCTCATAGTATGTCTTAAATGCCATAGAGATGCCTGCAAATTTTAAACAAGACAGGGGGAAAAAAGCTAGCTGTCCTATCTGTGGCTACTGCTCCCAGCAGCACCTCTTCAGGCCCTGCCAGCCTTCCTGGCCACAGCTGCCCCTTTCTCCTGCCCATGCCACCGCAGTCCTCCTAACTTAAGGTGACCAGATTTTTTAAATAAAATCCGGGGACATATTTTTTTACTAGTAATGGCGGCAATTAGCGTGTCTCTGCCCGTCGCCGCCCGCCTCACAGCCTGTCAAGTCTTACACTCCGGGCCCCAGCTACTACTGGGTGGGGAGCCGAATAAGATCACTCCACCAGGGAAGGCAAGGAGATGGGCAGGTGGCTGGCCGGGACTTGAGCCAAGGCAGAAGAACATGCAAGCAGGAGCGGAACGGGCATGCACCTGAAACTGAAGAAATATTTTCTCCACTCCAACCAGCACATGATCATCAGAAAGGGGCACAGATAATGAAAAAAATACACCCCCACCCCCTAAGCTAGTAGGAGCGGCAGAGTTTTTTTTTTAATTCTGCACTGACTGTCTTTGAAATTGCCCCAGCCCCTGTTCAAATCCAATCCGGGGACAAAACCGGGTACAGACTTGTTTCGGGTACAGTATCCTCAATCCGGGGACTGTCCCCGGAAACCGGGGATGTCTGGTCATCCTATCCTAACTGGCTCTGCATCCATCACAGACTGCTCCATCCCAGTCCGCTCTCAGGCATGCCTCCCGGTTTCCTGACTGTGTGTCACTCACCAGCCCTCTTGGCTGTTCCTTTCCTCCTGGAGGCTTGCCTGGCAGTGTTGAATGTAAAAAAAAAGAATTGCCGGCAATAAAAAAAGCGGGAAGAAAATAGTGTGCCTTTCAGAACCATACCAGGCCATATGCCCTCAATTTGGGGGGGGGGGGGAGATGCACAATGGCCCCTTCCCCACAGCCGTGACCAGTGGTTGTGGGGGCTGCGAACAGGGGGCTTATTGGAATCTGGAAGCCACCTTTAACAAAAGGGCCCCCCCAGATCCCGGCCCCCCATATGAATGAGTATAGGGTACATATTCACCAAAAAAGTGTAAAAAGTAAGTAAGGAAACAACACAGGTTTTTGACAAGTCCTTTATTAACAAATAAAACATTAACAAAAAAAAGTCCCTAGGTGTAGATCCATCATAAATCACAACGCCCGCAGCCACTGCTTACCCTGAAAAAAAAAAAGCTCCACTCGCGCCGAAGGCTCCCGCCTTTGGCCTGCTCCTCCATCTGACTGACAGTTTATAAATAGCTATGGGGCAGAGACACCTGGTGTCCCCGCCCCCTTGTGACATCTGCGGCCCAGCATGTACCAGTGGGTTGATGGCTTTAAAGAGGGTGGTACCACCAGGTGAAGTCGCTGGGTGGCCCCACCCCTTAGCTATTTAAGAACTGTCAGACGGTGGAGCAGGCAGATGGCGGGAGCCTTCAGCGTGAGCAGAGTAATTTTTTTACGGGTCAGTGGTGGTGGTGGGCGTAGTAATTGACGATGGATCTACATTGTTGTTTATTTTTGTTTTTTAGATAAAGGACTTCCTACTGTCATTTTTTACACTACATCTTTTTGGTAAATTAGTAGGGATAATACGTACCCCATACTTGTATGTGGGGGGATCTGGGGGCCCCCTTGTTTAACGACTGAGTTGCAGTCCTACATCCTGCATCTTTGGTGCACTTTCAGAAAATGTGGGGAAAAACATACAACCTAATGGAAGCCTATGGGACTACAGCTAAAAAACTTTGGTAAAACACACAAAAACAATGGATACACTCAAGCTGTAGCCAAGTGTGAACCCAGCTGTAGTCAGGGGGTGAGCATAACTCCCAACTTTTTTTGTGTAGGCATCGAGAGACATTGCTTACACAAAAATGTGTAGACAAAGAACATAGCCCCTGCCACGCCCCTAGTTACGTGGCCTATTAAAGTGGATATATGAACAAAGCATACCCCCCTATAGTGTGTACTTGTCTCAATTAGGAGCACTAAGGCCCCTTTCACACTGAGGCACTTTGCAGGCGCAAAAATAGCAGGCGCAAAAATAAAAATAGCGCCTGCAAAGCGCCCTAAAAGAGCCGCTCAGTGCACTCCAATGTGAAAGCCCTGAGGGCTTTCACACTGGAGTGGTGCGATTGCAGGACGCTGAAAAAAGTCCTGCAAGCCGTATCTTTGGAGCGATGTAGGAGTGGTGTATTTACCGCTCCTAAAGCGCCCCTTCCCATTAAAAACAATGGGGCAGCGCTGCAAACACGCCTGCAAAGCCCCGCTGCAGTGGCGCTTTGCGGGCGGTTTAACCCTTTTTCGGCCGCTAGCGGGGGTTAAAACTGCCCTGCTAGCAGCCGAAAAGCCCCGCTAAAATGACGGTAAATCGTTGCTAAGTATAACGCCGCTTTACCGCCAGCGCGCTGAGCGCCCCAGTGTGAAAGTAGCCTTAGTACCATTTCTGTCTGCTGATTCATTTCTCTGCTAGCAGCTTGAGTCACTTCTGACAAGTTTTCCTGACACCAAGAGAAAAAAGGTAACTGGAGGGAGAACCAGTTGATTGACAACCTCATCTCTGCTCCTGTGTGCTGTGTAAAGGGGGTGAGTCTCTTCCCTCCAATCAGCTCTCAGAGCTCTCCTCTCTGAGCTCTGCAGAGTGTAATTTCATCTACCTGCCCCCTTTTTTCTAAACTCGCACACAAGCTTTAAAAAAACTGGACTTTATGTAGAGAAGAGAAGACTGCTGATAGACAGGTACAATTTACTGTATGTAGGAGGATTTGTTTAATCTCTGTGTATCGCCAGAGGCCAGTCACTTCACTGAATACATAAGGGTTTACAACCACATAATAATAATAATTCACAAGAAACTAATTATTGGCTAAACTCACAAATGCTTTTTTCATCACTATGTTTCCTTTATACTGGTTTTATAAAACAATAGGGTTATAATAAAAAGGTTTGTGTGAAAGGTTTTGTATAATGTAAGGGTGAATTCACACATTGTAAAATGCCTGCCACCACAAGGAGACACAGAAAACACACCCCTCCAGGCCGTGTCTATGGTGTGCATGTTCTGGGACTAACAGGGAGGTGAAAACTCCACCAATCACCACCTTACATCCCACTCCCATAGTGTTTAGAACTATGAGGACATGGAAGAGGGAGGGAGGGGGAGTGTAATTTACCACTGTATATACACCAGTGGTGGCTGGGGGGACTATTAACCCCCCCCCCCCTAAGCAGGTGGCCCCCCTACCTCTGTCCTGCCCAGACTCCAATCTCCCCTCCTCAAACAGGGGAGTGCTGAATGACTAAGCCAAATGCTGGATGGTGAGCCATCCCTGGAGTGGCGGCTGGTGGGTCCATTAGTCTTCCCCTTGCTTTTCCTCCGGCCGCTTGTCTCCTCCCTCCTCCCCCTTGGCCAATAACATTGCTTCTCCTTTCGGTCTCGAGACCCGCTTCCTGATTGGCTAGGAGAAGAATCAGTGTGAGAATAGTGAATATTCATTCGCTATTATAACATAACTGGGTGGGCTTGGAGCTAAAAAAAAAAACATTGGAATCCATGGTTCGGCGTCCTGTATGTAGATCAGGGGGCCGACGCCCCGTGCGCCCCTAATGGACGGACCGCCACTGATATACACCTACATGTGTCACTCTATATGCACATGGGCTGCACAGATAAGTAAAAGTAGCAAATGAACAGCTTAACAGGGAACTGAAACTGAAGCATGCTCAGTAGATGTCAACAGCAAACCCAGGCTGCAGTGGGGAGACACATACAAGGAGGGAGGGACAGTGAAAAGCAGGATCAACCAGAATTTTTGTAGTCTACAGAGAACAAATGCTCTAGTGCACAAGTGTCAAACTGGCGGTCCTCCAGCTGTTGCAAAACTGCAAGTCCCATGAGACATCCCTCAGCAGGGACGTATCTACCGCAAGGCAAACAAGGTGTTTGCCTTGGGCGGCATTATTCAGGGGGCCGCCTCTGCTCCTAAACAGGACTGCTCAGTCCTCTGCTAGACCAGTATCCCTGCCTGAAAATTTCAACCCATGACCCCTCCCTCTGTTCCGCCCACCCAGGGCTCTGTTGTGGGGGTCAGGAGGTTCGGCTCTCTCCAGTGCCAATCCCCAGAACGAGGCTGGCTAGTGGGAGGCTGTGTGCAGAGCAGGGCGATGTTTGCAGCACTGGGGCAGTGCATGGCCCAATTGTAGCCTCTCACCCCCTCCCCCTGCTCCTCCTCCTCCTGTCAGGAGACTCACATGCAGAGCCATCTAGGGAAGGAGCCGGGATGAAAGGACTCTGAGAGAAGCGTCCCGCAGGTCAGTGATGACGTTTGGGCTGTGTCTGGGAGGATGGGGACAAGGTGACTTCAGATGGGACAGTGTGAGATGAATGCAGTCTGTGTGTGTGTGTCCTTGCTGCCTGTCACTAGAGGGGAGGAGGGGAAATGTTGCAACTAAACTTTCAGACACAAACACTACATTGTATATACTTACTGGGATCACACTGCAATCATTGGTCACAGGTATGAGACTGTCCTATGCCCTGCTGGTCCCATCCTCTGCCCCACTGACCCTGTCCTCTGCCCTGCTGACCCCCTCCCCTGACCCACTGACCCTGTCCTCTGCCCTGCTGACATCATCCCCTGACCCACTGACCCTGTCCTCTCCCCCGCTGACCCCATCCCCGGACCCCTTGACCCACTGACCCTGTCATCTCTCCTGCTGACCCCATCCCCTGACCCACTGACCCTGTCCTCTGCCCCGCTGACCCATCCCCTGACCTGCTGACCCCATCCCCTTACCCACTGACCATGTCCTCTGCCCCGCTAACCCTATCCTATGACCCCTGGACCCTCTCACCCTGTCCTCTGCCCCTCTGACGCCATCCTCCTACCCACTGACCCTGTCCTCTGCCCTGCTGACCCCATCCCCTGACCGTCTAACCCTGTCCTGTGCCCCGCTGACCCCATGCTCTGCCCTACTGACTACATAAGTGGCACTTGGACAAATCATGTCTGAGCCCAGGTTCACACTAGTGCGATTTTAAACATTTCGTGTGAATCTCCAGGACTGAAATTGGATCACATGGGTGTTCTCACTTATGCGATCCGATTCTTGTGCGAGTTCACAGTTCACACTGCGATCTGTGAACCGATCTGGGGGTGTCATTTAATAATGTATTGACAACCGCAGCGGTTTTCAGAGGACAGTGTGAACTGCCTGCGGGAGAGATAATATGCGGGAACCAGCGCTGTAATCGGGCTGGTTCCCGCATCGCATCAGTGTGAACCTAGGCTCAGGGTCTGATGAGGAATCAACAGCTGTTCACTGTGAATGGCTGCAGCTTCCTCATCTAACTCTGAGACAAGCACGGTATACTGTGGCTGGGGTGGGACAAATTTAGATGATTTGTGTCTTGCCTAGGGCAGCACAAAACCAAAATACACCACTGTCCCTCAGGCAGAGGCAAGATGGGACTTGTAGTTCAGCAACAGCTGGAGGGCCACTAGTTTGACACGCCTGCTCTAGTGGATGAGTGAGTATGAACACAGTGCACTATAGCATGTGTAGCGCTGGTATTTTCAATACAGACGCTATAAATAAAAAAAATGTGTTTGTCTGAAGCTGTAGTTTCAGCTTGGCTGGTTGTGTGGTTTTCCCATTGGCCTAGGGATGGCGCCCTATTATTCGGCCAAGGTTGGAAATTTCAACAAGCTGGGTGTATTGAGTGCCTCTTTGCCCGGAAACAGTCAGTGGGTGTGGTCTGCCTGCTGTGAATTCTGGGAGGGGGGTACTTAAGGGACAGACCCCGTGACAGGGGAAGTTCTGACCTGATGGCCCTCCTGGCCTAAGGTGTGTTGCTGCCGCTAAATTGTCTTGGGGCCGGCTGGCTCGAGGCGTCGTTACTGAAGGTGGGCCCAAAAGTCTTGGGGCCTACCTATCCAGGGATGGTCCTGTGCTGTCTTGCCTGCCGGAAGAAGCCGAGCGACTGGAGGATCCAGGGGAGGACTTTTCAGTAGAGGACCGAGCAACAAGGGTGGTACCTCTAGAAGAGCCTGGATACTCAGTTGGAGGATGTATCCCGGGTCACCTACCACACAGTACCGTTATCAGAGAAGTAGGCTTAACCAGCTTCACCAGTTGCACCGTGTCCCTGCACGCATGTGCGGGGGAACGGCGCTCTAGCACACACATTTGCGCAATAGAACTGCTCTACGGCGCACGCGCATTCGCAGCTCCGCTGAGCGGTGTGCGCACAAGCGCATGCATAACGTGACCCTTTGCCCGGCCTATAAAAGAAGCACTCAGACAAATTGCTGGTTCGTTTTCAGCTCTCCTGAGAGCCTTGCTTCCTGTTCCTGTGTACTGCATACGCGTTGTGACCCAGATTGTTTCAAGACCACGCTGACTCTCTCCTGGACCCGACCTCTGGCTTGTTTCTAGGACTTCCTGCTCTCTCTGGTGATTGACCCTCGGCCTGTACTCGGATTGCCTCTTGTCTCCTGTGATCGACCCTCAGCCTGCCTTGGATTGCCTTTGTCTCAGCGCTTCGGACTCTTACTTGTTCCTGGACTCCTTGACTGTTTGACCCCCAGTCTGCCTTTGGACTTGCTTATCTCTTTACGGACTTGTTGCTGTTGCTTCCTGAACCTCTCCTGGGTCACTACCTACCTGCCCTGCACAGCTATCTCCTTGACCTTCATGCACGTCAGGTGTCCTACTGTTAGCTTTTGCCTCTTGGTGCCAACCACTCTCTGTGCCATCTTCAGGGGGCGTATGCGCCGAGTCGCAACATCGACTGCTCTCTGCATCTTGGCCTCGGTGAGTACTCCTTTTGCTGATAACCGTAGGTTCGGAAGAAGGGAAGTGGTACTATGTGATCAAGCATTGACATTGCAAAAAGTCACTAATTACCCAATCCTGTGGCAGAGGATTGTGTAACGGTTATACCAAATCTTAAAGTCTGTGGCAGAGACTATGACCGAGCATCACATCGGCTGCTAGGTCAGTGAGAGAGGCCTATCCGGTGGTTGCTGAATCCAGTTGTGGAGCTGTTGCCCTCTGGATCAAAGAAAGTATTCCTGATCTGCAATTCAAACGTACCTGAATTCCCCTAAACCCTTCATCCCTCTATTACATGTGTCTTTCTTAAATAAAGCATTGGAAAAAGAGACTATGCGTCGGAGCTAAAATCTGTGGAAAGAAGTCTTTAATGGGACCCCTATGACGGATATGGTGGAAGAGTGAAGGAAAGCCCAATCAAATACCAGCAGCTCCTTCGGGGGTAGGTGCTACACATGTAATGACCGTTTTTGATGATTTGGGTTTAATGACACTTTAATATGTTGATTGAATGTGCAGTAGTGACTTTTAACATTTTCTGATGATTCAGACTAGGAGGGTCCTACAATGTGATTAGTGCTTAGTTTGGGTTTTTGTTATTATATATATGCTCATGCATTTTTCATTTCTCCTTTTTTAATGTATAACCTACCAATCTTCAAATACATGTTCTTGCTCTTGCTGCTTTTCATTATATTTCATTTGGTAGCACTAAAAGACTTTATCTTTAGCTATTTATGTTGTCTTTTAGTGGGATATATGTTCAGTCATCTGTGGGGACCTTATGGCATACGCTTGAAAGTTGACATTGCAGTTAACTATTTTTTATTTGGGGGGGGGGGGGGGGGGTGGTGGGGGGACTGGGGAGTAAAGATTTGAGGCCTGACAACTACCTTTATTGTCCTCAGATGGTCTGTAGTTCTGGTGGACCAAATGTTTGCTCAATTTAATTGTGGTGCTCGTTTTTTTACTAGTAACACAAATTGTTTTTGTTCATATTTATTCCCCTTTGATATATGGCTTTGATGAGGCCTGAACCTGGTCATATACCTATGAAGTTGCAATATCTGTAGCTGGTGTCAAAGTAAAGTATGAAAACCTCTGTGGGGCAATCTGTGGTTGTTTCCAGTTGCTATCATTTATGTCTAGTAAGCCTGGGGCCAATGCACCCATTATGTATAGTAGTGAGCCTGAGACTTTTGCATCTAGAATATATAGAAAATGGTAATCTGTGTTGCCATTTGGAGTCTGGTGCACATTTTCCTGTATTGTTTGTTTTTTCCTGACTTATGTTTCCCAGCTTGTCAGAGCCTGACCAAGCTTCAAGAATTATTTCTGCTAAAGTATTGCTATGTGGTCTATATGATATAATTTTTCCCTTGTGCTTGTACATCAGTTTAACTCTTGCACTACTTATTTGGATAACCCAGTCACTAAAATCTAGTAAGTGAAAAGAATGACCTCAAAATTACCCCAGTGAAAAGCTTATTTTCTTCATGATGTATTATATTTAAGCTCTTTTTGCCAATGTAGAGCTTGGTGTATTTCATATCTGACCATAAAATATACAGTATGATGCACATGACTCAGTTTCGTTTAACAAGTGAAAACAAGGTCTTCAAGCCTATCTGCAGATCTGGTATTATGAGCAATGGTTCAACAATCTTCATTATTAGGTAAAGATTTTTTTTATAATAGAGACAAGTTATGTTTAATGAGCAACCCAAGGGTGCAGCAGATGCTAAATTTCGTGGAACTGAGTTATTGAGCAGTCATATCCTTTAGCGTTCTATTCAATACTTTGGGTGGATACAGGTTTAATAATCCCAAAGTTGTGTCTTTGTGGTGGAAACTGATGTAATCACATGTATTTTCAGTTTCATAAGACACGTGTAGGGTTGAGTTTCATAAGCCAACAGATGAATTAATAGTCAATTAGACTTATCGTTTTGTAGTCTGTTAGCCGAGCTGGAGAAACAGTAAAGGTCCAGAATGCAGCTGAATGTTGTCCAGGTTTTGGAATCTTTCCAAATATAGTATGAACCTAATAACTATTAACCCATGTAGTAAACCTCCTTTTAAAGCTCTTTGGCCTTGGTTCACAGCTTTTGCATTTTTATGGGCATTTTTATGGGCAGTAATGCATAAAAATGTATGTCACAAACATACATGAAGTCCAATGAGCATGCCCCCCCCAACCACCCCAGGTTCCCTGGGACCATCCTGGGATTTCAACAAAATCCTTGTGTCCCGCAGATCCAGTTCCCAGAGTCCAATGCAGGAACGAGTTCTGGCACTTTGCTCCACTAATTTACTTCGCAGGGACACTCTAGCACAGGTCACTCAGAGCATGTGCCCCGCATTTCCTGCAGGGTGCCACGGGTCCCTGATACGGCTATTGCGCCCTCTGCAGCAGCCTGCATCTCTTCCTGACAGCTGCCTGTCACAACAATACATATCAGAGCCAAGGGAAGCTTCATTTGGGATCCTCCTTGGCTCTGATTTGTATTACGCACAATGGGAGGAGGAGCCTGGGAGGAGGGAAGTTCCCTTGCAGTGAGCCAGGCTGTATCTAAGGTCTGGTTTCAGGGAGGGAAGATTGCACTGGAGAGACACAATGATCCAGGAAAAGGAGTTGCAGGTAACCTTTTTTTGTGGTGGTGGATTTGTGCTAAGCGATGTGCCGGGGGGGAATTTGGGAGGGGCAAGGATTTGTGCTAGAGGGGGGGGGGGTTAGGGGGAAGGGTGTGTGCTAGAAGGAGGAAAAGGATATATGTTGGGAGGGGGGTGGGGGAGATTAGTGCTAAAAGGGGGAATTTTGTGGGGGGATTTGTGCTAGAAGAACGTAGAGTAATTGCACTGGGAGTAAGAATTGGGAGGAGAATTTGTTCTTGAAGGGGATTTGTGGGGGGATTTGTAATAGAAGGGGGGAGAGTATTTGGGCTGGGTGGAAAGATTGGGGGGATCTGTGCTAGAAAGAGGATTTGGGGGGTTGCACTAAAGGGGGAAGAGTATTTGTACTTGGAGGGGGAATACAGGAATATGTACTAGAAGGGGATTTTTTTTGGGGGGGGGGGGGGGGGGTTTATGCTGGGAAGGGGGAATCTACAGCAAAAGGATTTGTTCTAGAACAGGTTTAAAATGTTTTGGAAATGGGGTGGGGAGCTGGGGGGATTTTACTTGAAAAAGGGGGAGTTGTGGGGAGGGGGATTTGTGCTGCGAGGAGGAATTGAGGGGGGGGTACATTTGTTCTGCCAGAGGGGATGATTGGAAACAGGCAGGATATGTGCTGGGGGGGGGCGTGCGATTTTAGGATAAAGAGGATTTGTACTAGAAGGGGGATTTGGGGGTTGGTGGATTTGTACATGAAGGGGGGATTGAGGGGGGGAGGATTTTTGAAAGGAGGAGGAATGGGGAAGGGGAGGATTGGTGCTGAGGAAAGTGATTTGTTACAAGGGGAGTGGTAATCAAGGGAAAATAGGATTTGTATTACAAGGGGGAGTTTTGGGGGGGGGGGTTAGTGTTGGGAGGGGGGGATCAAGAGCCAAAGAATTTGTGTTGAAAGGGGGAAAGAATTTGTGTTAAGGGGGAATGTAGTAGTGGGGGGTATGATGAGGGAGGTTCTCTGCTAGAGGAGAGAGATAATTTGTGCTGGGAGGGGGAATTTGGGGGGGGGTTGTGCTGGGAGGGGGAGTGAAGGATGATTACACAAATCATCCTTCACTCCCCCTCCCAGCACAACTCCCCCCCCCTGAAATGTGGGGGGGGTGCGGTGGTGGAGATCTGGGGGTTACAACTTGTGTTGGGAGGAGAAGAGGATTTTTGTTAGAAGGGGTGTTGAAAAGATATTTGTGCTGGGGGAAGGTTTGGATTTAGAGAGGAAGAGAATTCGTACAGGAAGGACGATTTGTGTGGGAGGAGGATTTTTGAGTGGGGGATTGGGCGGGGGAGAGGATTTGTGCGGGAAGGAAGGGATTTGGGGAGGGGGATTTGTGCTAGAATAGGGAGAGGATTTTTGCATGGTGTTGCAGGGGAAATTTTGCACCCTACTGACCCTCACACTATAGGGTTTATATACTAAAACTGGAGAGTAAGGATGAGCTCAGGCATGTTTGCAAACAGCACGTGCAGAGCCCGCCAGGAAGTCGGCACTGGAGAGCGCTAATCGCAAGCTGTGAGACATTTCCCGATCTCTGCAGCCGTGCATCGGGACAATGTCTCACTGCTTGTGATTAGCGCTCCGCAGTGCCGACTTCCTGGCGAACACACCTGAGCTCATCTGATTGCGAACACGCCTAAGCTCATCCTTACTGGAGAGTGAAAAAACAGGTGCAGCTCTGGTTAGAAATCAGCTTCCAGGTTTTTTGTCAAAGCCTAATTAAACAAGCTGAAGTTAGAAACTGATTGGCTACCATGCACTTCTGCACTTTTTGTTTTGTACTCCTGACCTCTATGATGTATTACACACTCCTATCCACTGTGTTTTGTGTGCCCTTTACTCCTCCTGACCCCTGCTCTGTGTGTTATGTACTCCTAAACACAACACTGACTGCAGCACTATGCATTACATACTCCTGACCCTTGAACTCTTTGCATTTCACACCCTGGACACCTTACCAAATGAACTGAGCTGGGAATTGGAGGGGGCTTCTGAGATGAGAGGGACTCCATGTTATTTGAGCTGGAAAGAAACTGAGGATGCAAAGTGTGGTGGGCCTGCCCAAGTACACAATAGGAATTGCCATGACAAGCAGCTGTACTGCGGATGAGTGGTTGCTGTGGGCCAGTCTAGAGATGATAAGGTCTGAAAAAAAATTAAACAAAATTGGAAAAGAAAAAAAAATTCCACTTTTTTTTTTTTTTAAAGCCATTTTTTTCCAGACAAATTGGGAAAAAAATTAAGAAGTGTGAAATATGTTCTCTTACAATAATAAATAATATATTTATGACATTGCATTCAAGCTATATAACACGAAGACCATAATGAAAGATTTCTGAGACTTTTTGTAAAGTCTTAAATTATTGCAAGTTCTCTCAGTGGAAGGCAAGCAAATCTTAGAATTCAGTTCAAGTACTGTACTTCTCAATGCATTTCTGCCACTAGACGGCACTGCAGGGGAAAGGCTCCAGTTCACTTGGTTTGCATGCTTCTTCTTGTACCTCCTACAGTTGGCTGAGTGTTGGGATACAATAGATGATTGTTTCTGTCCTCTCAGGACCTCATTGAGAGGTAAGAGTGTACATTTGTCTGACAAATTTGTTTATTTTTATTCCTATTAATTTTCTCCACCATCACAACATAATGTTTCCCTATAGTCTGCTCAGTCAATTGTTTTTTCTTTTCCTCCCCTCAGTAAAATGGTGAGACAAAACAGCTAGAGTTTGCAAACATTTCCACAGTGCAATTTCTGCTTAGCGTAAAGCTGAAATTTTCAAATATTGTGAGAAGAAAAAATTGAGGACCATAATGAAAGTGCAAGTAGCTTTTCCATCGCAAAGTGTTTCTTCACCAGCAGCATCTTCAAGTAAGGAACTGTTAAAAACCCCAAAAACCTCCCAAAAATACATAATACCTTTATTTATAGATAAAATGACACCTGAAAATCAGGAGAAAATTGATTAAGCTTTTGCAGGAGCAATATATTTTTCTGGATCAGCATTGTCAATAATTTAAATGCATATTGGCAGGACGCTTTTATATTATTATGAGTGAAAGAGGGGTGGTTACCAGTTCACATGTACTGTATAGTTGACATGAAATGTTCTTAACATATACAGTTCTTGTTATTCCATTTGTAATAAAAAATAACATTTAAAAAAGCAAGTTTAGTTTATTTACTAAATAAGTTGTATGTTTATATCAAGCATAATACTTTTATATAAACTGCATTTCACATTCCCAATGTAACAAAACAACTTTCAATTTCTAAAACTACTCCATGCTGAATTTTGTTTTCAATTTTTCCATAATTTCCATTTTCCCTGGAAAAAACAGGGACATTTTTTTCCCCAAGGCTTCAAAATTTCAGGAAATGTTACATTTCTAGACCAGGCTCAAATTGGTAAAGGGGGGGGGGGGGGGGGTGGTCTGGTATGCATCTAGGAAAACATGAGGGACCAGAGCCTCCATGCCATTGTGGGCAGGTTGGGAGTAGAGAGGCTTCTGTGCTGCTATGGTAATGCAGAGACATTTGTCCTTTTATTGGTTTTCTTTCAAAAGTAGTTTTCTTCTGTAATATGACTGAGTAGCCTGTGGTTCTAACGATAGCATGCACTGGCTATAACAAAAAAGTTGGAAATTACTGTATGTGTATTGGAATACATGGTCCTGGTGTCTGTTTTGGGCTATGTCTGGGCTGGACATAAGCAGTACTGGGAAGTTCTGGTGCTGCTGTGTGGATGGTAATGACAGTGATTTAGCATGCAGGGGGCACAGAGGGCTACACAGGAAGATCTGTCTCCCCCACATTAGTAGCAGTACTTATTCAGATCTGTTTACTGAAAGTTATCACCTGATTAGCACTGTGTATGGACATAGTGTTGTTTGGTGTCTGTGGCGGTGGTGGCTGCCAGGTAGGATGCATAGGGGTTTCTCATGACGGCTCTGCTCCTCATCACCAGGGCTGGTAAATTGTGGTATATGTAGTGCTATTCATAATCAGCTCGAGGAAACTGGCAGAGTTAGAGAACACTGATCTCCTTGGTACCCGGCAACTCACTAGTTCTTTTTGCTTACCTTTATGTCACTTTAATCATTTTGTCATTGTGTTTATTTAAATTACAGTGACTCAAATTTTCAAGTGATTACTCCCTTTTTAAAGCACAAGTGCCACCAAAAAGTAAAGAAATCAGCACAAGGGACATACAGTAACCTAGTCAGTAGCATGCGTCGCTTGTGCTGATGCCTCTTCTTTTAGGGCCAGACAGCTGCTGGAGAGTAAAATGCAGTGGTTTACCTGTCTGGCAGCTGCCTGTTCCGACTGCGGTTGGGGGTGATGTCACTGTAGAGCAGCTCGATGCCCTGCTGTACAGTGACATGTGATTCTGTACAGCTTGCTGTGATAAGATGCAGCATGTCTGCATTTTCACCACTTCAGCCCCGGACCAATTGTCCGCTTAAGGACCAGAGGATTTTTTTTTTAATTTCGCACTGCGCTGCTTTAACTGGTAATTGCGCAGTCATGCAATGTTGTAACCAAACGAAATTTGCGTCCTTTACTTCCCACAAATAGAGCTTTCTTTTGATGGTATTTGATTGCCTCTGTGATATAAACGGAAAAAGTCTGAAAATTTTGAAAACAAAAATATATTTTCTACTTTTTGTTATAAGAAAAATCTAATAAACTCAATTTTAGTCAAACATTTGGGCCAAAATGTAAAAAAAAATGCCAATAAACGTATATTTATTGGTTTGCGCAAAAGTTATAGCGTCTACAAACTAGAGTACATTTTCTGGAATTTACACAGCTTTTAATTTATGACTGCCTATCTCATTTCTTGAGGTGCTAAAATGGCAGGGAAGTAAAAAAAAAACCCAAATGACCCCATTTTGGAAAGTAGACACCCCAAGCTATTTGCTAAGAGGCATGTTGAGCCCATTGAATATTTTTTTTTTTTTAGTCCCAAGTGATTGAATAAAGACAAAATGATATATTGCTCACGCATGTCATGGTTATATGTGGAATTGCACACCAAAATAAATTTTGGGAGCCTAGCTGCGTACGGGGCCCCCGAAAACCAATCACGCCTTCAGGATTTCTAAGGGTGCAAATTTTTGATTTCACTCCTCACTACCTATCACAGTTTCGAAGGCCATAAAATGCCAAAATAGCACAAAACCCCCCCAAATGACCCCATTTTGGAAAGTAGACACCCCAAGCTATTTGCTGAGAGGCATGTTGAGTCCATGGAATATTTTATATTTTGCCACAAGTTGCGGGAATATTACAAACTTTTTTTTTTGCCCAAAGGTGTCACTAAATGATATATTGCCCACACATGCCATGGGCATATGTGGAATTACACCCCAAAATACATTCTGCTGCTTCTCCTGAGTACGGGGATACCACATGTGTGGGACTTTTTGGGAGCCTATCCGCATACGGACCCCAAAAACCAAGCACCGACTTCAAGATTTCTAAGGGCAAATTTTTTTTTTATTTCACTCCTCACTACCTATCACAGTTTTGAAGGCCATAAAATACCAAGATGGCACAAAACCCCCCCAAATTACCCCATTTTGGAAAGTAGACACCGCAAGCTATTTGCTGAGAGGCATGTTGAGCCCATTGAATATTTTTTTTTTTTGTCCCAAGTGATTGAATAAAGACAAAAAAAAAAAAAATGTTTACAAAAAGTTGTTGCTAAATGATATATTGCTCACACGTGCCAAAATACGTTTAGCTGCTTCTCCTGAGTACAGGGATACCACATGTGGGGATTTCTAAGGGTGAACATTTTTGATTTCACTCCTCACTACCTATCACAGTTTTGAAGGCCATAAAATGCCAAAATAGCACAAACCCCCCCTCAAATGACCCCATTTTGGAAAGTAGACACCCCAAGCTATTTGTTGAGAGGCATGGTGAGTATTTTACAGCTCTCATTTGTTTTTGAAAATGAAGAAAGTAAATAAAAAATATGTTTTTTTTCAAATTTCAAAACTTTGTGACAAAAAGCAAGATCTGCCAAATACTCACCATACCTCTCAGCAAATAGCTTGGGGTGTCTACTTTCCAAAATGGGGTCATTTGGGGAGGGGGGTTTGTGCCATCTGGGCATTCCATGGCCTCCGAAACTGTGATTGGCAGTGAGGAGTGAAATAAAAAAATGACACCCTTAGAAAGCCTGAAGGCGGTGCTTGGTGCTAGGCTCTAGGGATTAGCCGAACACCCCCGGGTTCGGTTCGCACCAGAACCTGCGAACGGACCGAAAGTTTGCGCGAACATTCAAACCCTATTAGTTACAATGGACGCGAACGTTTGAAATCTAAAGTGCTAATTATAACGGCCAATATGCATGTTAATGTCATAAAAGAGGTTTGGGGACCCGGGTCCTGCCCCAGGGGACATGTATCAATGCAAAAAGAAGTTTTAAAAACTGACGTTTTTTTCAGTCATTTTAATGATGCATAAAGTGAAAAAAAAAAGTGAAATATTCCTTTAAATATGGTACCTGGGGGGTGTCTAAAGTATGCCTGTGAAGTGGCATGTGTTTCCCGTGTTTAGAACTGTCCCTGCAAAAAATGACATTTGTAAAGAAAAAAAAGAAGCCATTTAAAACTGCTTGCGGCTTTAATGTCATGTCTTGTCCTGGCAATATGGATGAAAATCTTTGAGAAAAATGGCATCTTTATGAAGGTCAGTCGATCAACCGAGTCAGTGGACAGGTGCACCCTGTGATCAGTGACAAAGCCTCCAGCAGCACTGAATGTGCTTTCGGAAAGAACGCTGGATGCAGGACAGGCCAGTAGCTCAATTGCATACTGTGCAAGCTCTGGCCAGTGATCCATCCTCAAGACCCAGTAAGCCAGAGGATTTTCGGTGGGAAAGGTGTCCAAGTCTGACCTTGCCCCTAGGTATTCCTGCACCATGCATATGAGACGCTGGCGATGGTTGCTGGAACCGATCATACCTTGGGGCTGCGGACTAAAAAATTGTCTGAACGCATCGGTCAGACGTCCACCTTCCCCACCGCTCCTTCTGCTACTGACCGAAGCCTCAGCAACTCCTCGTCCAGGACCAGGAGTTTGTAACCTCCCAGTCTCTGGGAACGCGTTGCACAGACCTTTCTGCAAGGCCTCCCGGAGATGTCTCATCCTCTGCTCCCTCTGCGACGGCAAGATAAGGTCCGCAACCTTACCCTTGTAAGGAGAGTGGCCAGCCAGTAAGGAGAGGAGAGTGGCCAGCCAGTAATAGTCCCTCTCCTTGATCCGAAGAATACGAGGATCCTTCCGCAGGCTTTGCAGGATCAGGGAGGCAATGCAACGTAGGTTAGCTGAGGCATTCGGTCCGGAGTCTTCTGGGTCACTGAGGACGACATGATCCGCAGCCACCTCCTGCCAGCCACGTACAAGTCCACTGGTTTGTTGGGACTGTAAATTATCCCTAAAAAACTGCTGCTGCTGATACTAAGTGCCAGGCTCCACCTCCATGCTGACACAATCCTCCTCCTCCTCTTCCTGTGTGATGGGTGGAAGAGAAGGAACACTGTCTGGATAAAGGGGGCCTTGAGAGGCAAGGAAGTCCTCCTCTTCCTGCCTCTGTTCTGCCTCAAGTGCCCTGTCCATTATCCCACGCAGCGTATGCTCCAACAGGTGGACAAGAGGTACATTGTCACTGATGCATGCACTGTCACTGCTCACCATCCTCGTGGCCTCCTCAAATGGTGACAGGACAGTGCATGCATCCCTGATCATGCTCCACTGGCGTAGGGAAAAAAATTCGAGCTCCCCTGACCCTGTCCTGGTGCCGTAGTCGCACAGGTACTCATTGATGGCCCCCTGCTGCGTGTGCAGTCGCTGCAGCATGGCCAACGTTGAGTTCCACCTGGTGGGCATGTCACATATAAGGCGGTTCTTGGGCAGGTTCAACTCCTTTTGCAGCTCAGCCAGCCGAGCACTGGCATTATATGATCGGCGGAAATGCACACAGACTTTCCTAGCCTGCCTCAGGAAATCCTGTAAGCCTGGGTACCTGCCCAAGAACCGCTGCACCACCAGGTTAAGGACGTGAGCCATACAGGGCACATGGGTCAGCTGTCCCTGTCGCAGGGCGGAGAGGAGGTTGGTGCCATTGTCACAAACCACCATTCCTGGCTTAAGCTGGCGTGGCGGCAACCACCTCTCGGCCTGCCCCTGCAGAGCTGACAGAACCTCTGCCCCAGTGTGCCTCCTGTCCCCCAAACACACCAGCGCAAGCACGGCATGGCATCTTTTTGCCTGCGTACTTGTGTAGCCCCTTGGACGCCTACAGAGCACCGCTGGTTCCGAGGACAGAGCACTCGAAGAGGCCATGGAGGAAGAAGAAGAGGAGGGGGTGGAGGAGAGAGGTGTGTCACAACCAGTAGAAGCATTTTGGAGGCGTGGTGGCGGAACAACCTCCAACACTACTGCACCTTGTCCTGCATACTTCCCAGCTGCCAAAAGAGTGACCCAATGGGCCGTGAAAGACAGGTAACGTCCCTGTCCATGCCTGCTGGACCATGAGTCAGCAGTAATATGCACCTTACCGCTGACCACCTGTCCAGCGAGGCATGGACATTGCCTTCCACATGCCGGTAGAGAGACGGAATCGCCTTCCGTGAGAAAAAGTGGCGTTTGGGAACCTACCACTGAGGAATCGCACATTGAACAAACTCACGGAAGGGGACTGAGTCTACCAACTGAAAAGGCAGCAGTTGAAGTGCTAGCAATTTAGCCAAGCTAGCATTCAACCGCTGGGCATGTGGATGGCTGGGAGTAAACTTCTTTCGACGGTCCAGCAGCTGGGGCAGGGAAATTTGCCTGGTAGAATCGGACGTCGGTGTACTGCTAGCAGAGTGCCCGCAAGTACTTGGCTGTGACACACCTAATTGTACACCTTCATTCTTCTCAGTGCAGCTTTCAGAGAGGACTGAAGGTATAGTGGGGTTGGAGATCCCAGCTGATGAGGAGCAAGGAGAGGTCCGCTTTGTTCTTTGGTGTGGGTCTTTAATGTGCGCTTGCCAACGAGCTGCATGGCAGGTTGACATATGTCTGGTCATGCTTGTGGTGCCCAAGCGGCTGATGTTTTGGCCACGCGAGATACGCTTTAGACATATGTTGCAAATAGCAGTGGTGCGATCTGATGCACTCGTCTCAAAAAAGGCCCACACCAAAGAACTTTTGTAATAACGTGCAGAGGCAGCGCTCTGCACAGGCGGAGCTCTGCGGTGTGATTCAGTTGGTGTGCTGGCCTCAAGCTGGCCCCCGGAGGGCATCCTGCCTCGTTGGAGATGTGCCGCCTCCTCCTCCTCTCTCCCTTCAGGCACCCACGTGGAATCAGTAAACTCATCATCCCCTCCCTCTTCACCACTGGAGCAAACCTGTCAGTAAGCTGCATGCTACTGCCTTCCTCTAGCTGGGTATCATCATCCGAGTCTTCAAAATGCTGGGCATCCTCCTGGAGCATGTACCCAACACTGTGCTCAAACAGTTCGGGGGATTCCTCAGGAGGACATGATGGGTCTAGGGAAGGGGTGCCTGATGATGCCATTGAGTACGCGTTGGCAGCTGCGTTGGCAGCTGCTTTGCCAGTACCCTGAGCTTGGTGAGAGAGGATGAGGAGGATGAGGAGGGCTTGGTCATCCACTCTACCAAGCCTTCGGCATGATGCGGCTCAACATGTCCAGCTGCCGAAAAGAAGGACAAGCGTGTCCCATGGCCACGTGCTGATGACGATGCACCACGTCCACGACCAGCACTGTTGTCTCTAGACACAGAGCCTGCTTGCCCTGTTTTCTTGCCTCGGGACTGTCTGCCTCTCCTTGTCGGTCTTCCAGGCATTGTAGTGGGTAGTGTATATTGTGCTGGAGTCACACAGCACACACGCTAACTCCTGCAAATGCCTGGCTGGCTGCCTTAGATGGCAACAAGAGGGCCTTAGGGCAGATAGAGGCTGAGGTGGTTTATTGTGTGCTGTGCTATACTCACACAGCACACACACACGCTAACTCCTGCAAATGCCTGGCTGGCTGCCTTAGATGACAACAGGGCCTTAGGGCAGATAGAGGCTGAGGTGTTTTTTTGTGTGCTGTGCTATACTCACACAGCACACACACACACGCTAACTCCTGCAAATGCCTGGCTGGCTGCCTTAGATGACAACAACAGGGCCTTAGGGCAGATAGAGGCTGAGGTGGTTTTTTTGTGTGCTGTGCTATACTCACACAGCACACACACACACACGCTAACTCCTGCAAATGCCTGGCTGGCTGCCTTAGATGACAACAACAGGGCCTTAGGGCAGATAGAGGCTGAGGTGGTTTATTGTGTGCTGTGCTATACTCACACAGCACACACACACGCTAACTCCTGCGATGGCTGGCTGCCTTAGATGACAACAGGCCAGAAGGGTAAAGGTGGTTTAATGTGATACTGCAATGCTGTACTAACAGCACGCACACACTAGACTAATCCCCAGAATCACAGCAGATAATTTCAGCACTCAGCAGAATGAATAAAACAGCAGACAATGTCAGCAGCACTCAGCAGAATGAATAACACAGCAGATACTGTGAGCACTCAGCAGAATGAATAACACAGCAGATACTGTCTGTCAGCACAGTGCAGAATGAATCACAGCAGATAATGTGACTGAAACAGTCACTGACTAACGCCGGAACACACCACACTAGGCCCCCGGCGCGCCGGCCTTATATAGTGTGGGGCGTGTACTAAACCCCTTGAGCTATAATTGGCCACAGGCATCCTGCCTGTGGCCAATCATTGCTCTCCTCGCCGCTGGCTCTATGATTGGCCAAGCATGCAGGGTCACAGTGCATGCTTGGCCAATCATCAGCCAGCAATGCACTGCGACTGACGCAGTGCATTGTGGACCGTTCGCATCACACGAATTTGATGTGAACGGCCCACATAGTTCTGGGCTCGACGAGCGTTCGAACGCCCGATGTTCGATTCGAACATGGGTTTGAATCGAACACTGGGCCCATCCTTACTAGGCTCCCAAAAGGTCTCACACATGTGGTATCCCCGTACTCAGGAGAAGCAACAGAATGTATTTTGGGGTGTAATTCCACATATGCCCATGACATGTTTGAGCAATATATCATTTAGTAAATTTTTTTCCAGCAGAGAGTGATCATTTTCCTGGCATAGAAAATCAGGAGTCCTATCAGAGTTCTCTCCGCTATCCTGGGGACTAATTCTTCTACTAAGCCTAGAAGGCATATCTGCAGGGTTGGGACTATATCTATTCCCACCACTTCTTGCATTACAGATAGTACTTGTGACCAGTAGTTTTTAATTGCTGGGCAGGACCAGAAGATGTGTATGAAGTCGCCAGGATCCCCAGTACACCTCCAACACTCCGAGGACAGGGAGGTTCTCATTTTATGCAATCTATACGGGGTAATATATGCGCGGTGTAGTATTTTGTATTGTATGAGACGGTCTCGAAGTGAGACCAGGATTTTGAAGGGGAAGTCCTACATGTCTTCCCAATCCTCTGAGTCTAGTCCCGTGATGTCTTGTGTCCATCGTTGACGGAGCTTTGACAGATCTGGAGAGGAGACTCTAAGGAGATGTGCATAGAGGACCGAAGTCGGCTTCCTGGTGCATTCATATCTTGTGACTCTCTCCAGATCAGATTGCACTATTTGCGTGTCGTTGGGTAATTTTTGGGCTTTAAATGCATGAGACAGCTGCATATAGCAGAATAAATGCGAGGGGGGTACATTATTGTGGGATACTAGATGATTGAAGGGGTGTATAGCCGTGCCGGTGGTGAGGTCAGATATCAGTTTAATACCACATTTGGCCCATATTTTGGGGTCTGGTAGTGAGTAGAGATGTGGTAAGGTAGGGTTGTTCCATAGGGGGGAGCGTGGGGAGATTGCATTCTGTGGGAACTTCTTAAGTCCCAGTCCTGCCTTCCAGGCCTTTAGAGTCGTATGCATGGAGGTGGTCAAGTCGTATGGAGCTTTGGGACCCCGCAAAGGTATATGTGTTAGGGCCTCCACAGAACGGACCACTACAGCCTCCAGAACCGCTGCAGGGTTGGACGCGTCCGGCACTAGCCACCAAACTGCCGTGACCAAACCCCCCTGCGACAGCAGACGCATCAACGTGGACAGTTTAAATCTAGGGGGGTTTGAGCCCCAGAGGAAGGAGGAGAACATGCGGTTCAGTTTCGTAAAAAATGAGGAAGGTATCCATTGTGGGGAATTACGGAATAGGTAGGTAAATTTAGGTATTATTTTCATTTTAATTAAGTTAATGCGGCCTAATAAGGATAGAGGAAGGTTCTCCCAGGCTTTTAGTTTGGCCTTGACTCCTTGGACCACCGTTTCTAGGTTTAGGGGGATAAAGCTGGATGCGTCTCTCGAGACACGCACCCCCAGGTACACCATTTCGTCTACCCATTGCAGTTAGAGATCTGACGGGGCTAGTCTTTTTGCCTCAGGGTCAATAGCTAACAACTGGGATTTTGTCCAGTTCACCCGTAATCCTGTTATTTTGGAGAATTCAGTCAATACTTGCAGCGCTCCTCTAAGGGAGGAGTCTGCGTCGTTCAGGAAGAGTAGGAGGTCATCTGCGTACAGAGCTACCCTCTCCTCCAGCCACGCTATTTTTAGTCCTTTTATGTGGGGCGAGACCCGTAATGCCTCCGCCACCGGTTCCATAGCTATTGCGAACAGTGCTGGAGAGAGAGGGCAGCCCTGCCTGGTACCCCTGGACAGTGGGAAGGAAGGAAAGATGTCACCCCCCAGTCTGATGGCCGCCTTTGGGGATTTGTATAAGGTTGGCAGCCACGCAATAAAGACCAGCGGAAATCCCATATTCCGCAGAGTTTCCCAGAGAAATTGCCATTCGATCGAATCGAATATGCCTTTTCGATATCGAAGGAGACAACCGTTCTAGTGCCCACATTGTCATGTATGGCATGCAGGTTGGTGAATAGTCTACGGAGGTTGATATCCGTTGATTTCTGGGCCATGAAGTAATTAATTAAAAAAGAGAAGTTTTCCCCCCCAAAAGAGGGAAGTGGGGTTTTTAGGCAGCACAGTAGATAAAGTGAGATAATTGATACGACATGGGTCAAAGATAAAAGAAAAATTGTTTTATTTTATTGGCACCACTGTGACAATAGATTTAAAAGACATAAGCCTCATTTCAAGAATGCCATACAACAATCATATAATAAAACGTACAGTATTGCATGGACAAACAGTGCTTTTCACAGTATCATATTTCCTAAGAGCAGAAACAAGGGAAACAAAAAGTAAAACCTGACGCGTTTCAACTATTATCTGTGTAAGTCTTCTTCAGAGGATTACTTTTTAAGAAAAGACGTCTTTCTCTGCTGGAATATAAAGCATAATGGTATAACATGCTTGTAAGCATGGAATAAGTACAATCATCTCTTAGTAACTATACATGATAAATACTGACATCAACCATTATAATGAAGCTTTATATATTTACCCACGTCTATGTGATTGGTATTATGGGCTTCTTTACTTGAGGGTCTTTCTAAAATGATTTTCCTTCTCCATGCGGCTCCAGGGCGCTTCCCCACCGATCGAGGCGAGCCAGGCAACAGATTTCCGGGTGCAGGGCTTACAGGGGGTCACACGGGTTTTGACCAGCGGCAGCCGATTGAGCTGGGTGGGGTTCGGGACGGGGGGGGGGGGAAAAGGAGGGGGATAGAATCCAATTCCTGCATCAATATTCCAAAAGAGGGAGAGGGTTAAAGGAGTGTTGTTCTAATTCTAATGTATAAGTTATTTATCTTTTTTTTGAGGCATCATATGTACGTTATATTCGGATGCCTTATCGGAGGGCTTGTCCCTCTTGCGGATAATATATAGCCTGTTGATATATGACCAATTATGGCGTACATAATATGGCCTACCTATCCCGTGTGCACCACTTTTTCTTCACGTGTGTATACCTTCCCTTTCCTCTTTCATTATAAATTCTATGTATTGGATGTTATTGTAAACAAACCCATGTGAGAAGTGGGGCGTTCGTGTGAGGGAAGGATAGAAGGGGGAAAGGAAAGGGGACTGGGGGGGAAGGGGAAGGGGGGAAGGGGAGGGGGAAGAGGGGGGGGGGGGACGGGGAAGGATGGGAAAAAGAAAAGAAAGGAATAAAGAGACGGAGCATGACTGTATGGCGCGCACATACAACCAGGGGGGCAGGGAATGGGAAAAGCAGGGGGGGGGGGGGGGGTTGGGGGGGGTGGGGAGGTGTGTGGGAGGTTGGGTTTGGGGGGGAAAGACGAGAGGAAGAGGCAAGGGGGAGGGAGAGACATGGGGGAGAGAGGGGGAAAAAAGGAAGGAAGGAAAGAGGCCGGAGGGAGTGATGGGACGGGAATTGAGGGCAGGGTCGGGGAATGGGGAAAGGGGGAAAGGAGGAAGGGGAAAATGGTGAAGAATTGGTGAGGTACAAAAAATAGTGTAAACTGTACAGTGCCAAATGGACATAGGTCGGAGTGAATGGTCAATGTGAAGAAACTGTGAATAGGACTGCATGCTGAAAGTGCCAGGAGGAAGCGAGTGACGGGGGAGGGGAAGGGGAGGGGGAAAAAGAAAGGAAAATGGGAAATAGGAAGGGGAAAATAAAGTGGCATGGTGCAAAGGATAAAATTATGATGGTGTGTCTTGGGTATGTTTCACTAAGCACCCAATGCAAGTACTTAACCAGACACATGGTATGTATTTGGATACGTATGAAAAAAGACATAGTTAGTATCAATAATTACCTTGTTGGGTCAAATGCCAGAGGCGCCCCCCTTAGTAGTGTTGCTATTGCACAAATCCTAATCCCCACAATGAGGGGAACCACGGTGCCCTCTTGGGGGACCGTGCAGGAAGAAAAGGGGTATATGTCTGCAGCGTTAGATGTGTGTCTGCAGTTTTAAACCACCTGATGGAATGAGAGATACGCAGGGTAAGTACTTTGGTCAGTCATCTAAATGGGATAGTATTAGGAAAGGAAGGGAAGGTGTACTTACTGGTTCGGTGCTGGTTGGATGCGTACCCTCACATGGAGATGAAAATTACTCTCTCCTGTGGGGTATTTATGGGTATAGGCTAATTGGACTTATGAATATCAGGTGTGTGGAAGCGGGTGGTAGGAGTGGGGAGTGGGCGGGAGGTGTGGAAAATGGGAGAGGGTGGGAGGGCCAGGAAAGGGGAGGGGGGAACCGGGAAAGGGAAGGGCCCGATACCTGTCACTCCAACGTTCGGCTGCGGCCGTCATGGCGGTCATTGGACCGCCTCGTGTGGCCTCCTCGGCGTTCCCGAAGGCCAGGGCGGTCCCGCAATTGCGTTGTCTCCGTCGCAAGTGCGTGACGTCACGCGCTGTGCGCACGCACGCGGCCTCGCGCATGCGCATTAGCGCTAGACTGGTGTCCGGAAGACAATCGGGGATGCCGCCGGCAAGGGGGATGTTCCTCGACGCCAATCATCTGGACCAGCCAGGGCATTGGCCGAGGGAGTGTATGGAGGAGACACTGGTGGAAAAAGCTCCTCCTCCCCTTGCCGTGAAGCCGTGCACCTCGGTATGACCTGAACACACCTAGACCGATGGGGGCGGATGAGAGCCACCTAGAGGGGAAAATCAAGATGAAAAGAATGTTTTTATTCGTGCAAAGATTACAGAAATTATCCTTGCTTAATGGGCATAATGATCTAAAAAAAAAAAAAAAAATGCCAAGATCGTTCTCCATCAGTACACATATAGTTACCATCTAATCTTTGACAATACATGTAAAACATAGTACACACTGTATTGAGTTTTTAAAGAATGAAGTATCAATTTTAATGTTTAATAGACATGAAAACTTAGGCGCATAAATACATATAAAGGAATACCATGCTAAAGAGTATTGTGAAACTATGTGGTTATGAAGGGAAAGCAGGAGTCCCACCCCGGAATGCTGTTAGTCCAAACATGTCTACCCGTAGGCCCAGAGGGGGGATGAACTGATTACTTTTATTGTGTTTTTCCTGAAACGAACCCCTTCAAAAAGGGGGCGAAAGAAATGGACTCGTTGAGTCCGGGTGGTGAGGTGGCATCTAAATTGAAGATCCATCTCTGCTCACACTGTAAAAGTGTTTTGTTCCAGTCGCCACCTCGATCGGGGATATGTATCCGATCGATGGCAGTGAATGTTATATTGGGCATTCTGTAGTTGTGCTTGACGACCACATGACGACCCAAAGGCAGATAGTGATTGCCTATCTGCATCGAGTAGACATGTTTGGACATCCGGCGGTGGAACTCCTGCTTTGTCTTCCCCACATAGTAAGCCCCACATTCGCATGACATCAAATATACTATACCCCTGGTTTGGCAATTGGCATAGTGCCGTGGCTTGAACATAGTCCCATTTGGGAGACAAAAGGTTTTTAAACGGTTTATATACCGGCAACACGAGCAGTGGCCGCAGGGGAATGAGCCAAAGGTCACACAGTGTTTCAATCTCTTTATCTCGTTCTTATACTCGCTTTGTACAAATTTGTTTTTAAGCGATGTGGCTTTTCTGAATGTAATTGAAGGGCTGTTGGGGATGAAATTACTCACTTTTGGGTCATCTGTCAGGATGCTCCAGTGTTTTTGAATAACGTTTTTGATCTCATTGTGTTGTTTCGAAAATTGAAGAATAATTCGGGTAAAATTATTATCATGATTCTTCCTTACGGTTCTCTTTGTAAGGAGATCGCTGCGAGATTGTGTACAGGTTCTATTGTAGGCTCTCCGTAGGCAACAGCGGCTGTAGCCGCGTGCTAGTAGCCTAGCCTGTAAGTTTTTGGCTTCTAGTTTGAATGAGGACTCCTCAGAGCAGTTTCTGCGAATACGCAGATACTGCCCATAAGGAATCGAATCTTTGAGAGGTTTGGGGTGAAAGCTGTCAGCATGGAGAATTGTGTTTCCTGCTGTGCTTTTCCGAAACAGGGTTGTAGAGATTTTATTTTCGTGACTACGCTCCAATTGGACATCAAGAAAGGTGATCTTGTTTGGGTCATGTGTCATCGTGAATTTTAAATTGTATTCATTGACATTGATATAGTTATAGAATTCCAGCAGCATTTCTTCTGGTCCCTCCCAGACGACGAGGACGTCATCAATGTATCGGAGCCATAGTTTGATATGGCTCGTGTACATGAGGAGGTCCTCGTCGCCTAGGAGGGATTTCTCCCACTCCCCCAGGTACAGATTGGCGTAGGCCGGGGCACAGCATGTGCCCATGGCCACGCCCTGCACCTGGAGGTAGTGGGAGTTGTTGAAGGCAAAAAAATTGTTATGGAGAATGTAATTCAAACTGCTAGTGATGAAGTCATTCAGGGGTGGGTCATATTTGTCGCTCCGCCGAAGAATGTCCCGTACAGCTGCGACCCCCTTGACATGGGGGATCGAGCTGTACAGGGCCTCGACGTCTATGGCCACCAAACGGGAGTTGGGTGGTAACAATATTGTTTGGGTGGCCTGCAAAAGATGGATGGTATCCTTCACAAAGGATGGTAAACTTATAACAAAGGGTTGCAATAAGGAGTCTATCACCTTACTAAGATTCTCGGAGATGTTTCCATTTCCCGAGACAATTGGTCGTCCCGGGGGTTTACTATACCCCTTATGTATTTTCGGGAGACTGTAAAATGTTGCTACTCTGGGATGTCTGACCATAATGAATTCATATTGGTCCTTGGTGATGGTGCCATCAACAAGGGCCAATTGTATCATGTCATAAAATTCACTATATGAGGTGTGTATTGCCTTAATAGTGACACTTACATACCAATTCCTATTATCTAAAATATTCTGGCACATGCTTACGTAGTCCTCATTATTCATCAATACAACATTGCCACCCTTATCTGAGGGTTTAACTGTAATATTCACATTTTTACGTAAAGATTCTATGGCTTTAGATTCTTCAAAGGTTAAATTAGTAGGAGGGATCTTTTTTTGTGAAAGTTTCTTTAGATCTCTTATAGTTTGTTTTACAAAGGTCTCAATACTTGGAGTCAAATTAAGAGGGGGAAATCTGGCTGATGATTTTTTATGTTTCGTAGGGGGAGTCTGCGTGTCTTTCCCTGCATCTGCTAGCAGGGTTTCGATGTCAATTTGATCTATCAAGTCTATTGTATTATTTTCTTGGTATAATAATGTGAGGTCACGTAGGGCTTTAAATTCCTTCATGCTGAAGGTTGACCAATCTGTGTCATCGATATTGTCCGTCTTTGAATGTAGGCTCTTGAGTAGGAGCCTACGTGCAAAGAGTTGCAAATCGGTGACTAGTTGAAATATATCAAAATTCTCCTGTGGACAAAAGGTTAGTCCACGAGCTAGTACCTTCTCTTCAGCTGTTGATAGAGAATGGGAAGACAGATTTATAACACTGTAGGACTCACTGGCGCCCGTGTCACAAATGAATCCAAATTTCCCACTCCTTTGTTTGTTTGGGGTGAGAGGGATCCCCGTGTTTGGTTTAAAGGGCTTTTAGGACCCTGCCGGAGGTGCTCAATTCTCGGGTTTGTGCGGGTAGTGTTACTCGACGCGTTGGAATTGACAGAGTCTGAGTTGTCAGTATCTATGCTTGATGACTCTTCTTTAGAATTCAGGGATTTTGTATGTCCCTTATCATGAGTCGCTTGGCTAGCTTCTAATGTTTGATCTACAGTGCGTTTTTTTCGGTCTTGTTCGGGAGAACCTTTATTGTTACGGCTTCGTTTAAATTTGCCTCTCCCTTTTGGGGGGATTTTTACATTTTGACTCGAATTGGAAGGATTTTGGGCCTTAGCTGTATCATTATTATATTGTTGTGACTTTACTGCAAGATTTTTATTGTTCTGCGTGTTGGTGCTCCATCTATACGCTCGTCCCTCCGAAAAGGCCATTTTGTCCCTCCAAAATTTGATTTCTTTTTTGTGCAGGATGCTTTGATTATACGCAGACAGATCATCTCTTAGTTTAGTACGCAAATCCAAATATAAAGCATGCTGCACAAAAGATTCCAAAATTGATTCTAACTTGCTAATTTCGATATCTAATACCGAAATTTGTCTGTTGTATTCCCTACTTAGGATGGCCATCATTTCTTGTGAACATTTATTCAAGTTCTCCTCCCATTCCTTCTTACATTCGGTACTAATTTGGTCCAGATTTAGAAAAATCTGGACCCGGAGTCCTAAAGGATTAATCTTCTCTTGATCGTATCTAGCAAACGATTTAACATGCCAAAATAATGATGATTTCTTTTCTAGAATTCTATTTAGTTTCTGTGTGAGTGTGGATATTTGAGTTTCTACTCTATCCTTTTGTTCAAAATTATTTTCATAGGTGGACATGAGGTCATTCCATTCTTCACCCTGGAAACTACCCATATTCATTTTAATAGCCATACACGGATGTAATTCGATAAAGAAACACCAAACACATTTGCATAGATCTCAAAATAAATAAATATACGTCCAGAGGCTCATGTCTTTACTCCAAAGTGTCACAGGAGGGGGGGACGGGGTGTTTAACCACCCAATTATATCAGCAGAAAAAGGAAAAGAGTGGCACTTATTCAGGAGTATGAATTGCTGCTCACCCCTTCAGAGTGAACTAAAAAAGAGAAGTTTTCCCCCCCAAAAGAGGGAAGTGGGGTTTTTAGGCAGCACAGTAGATAAAGTGAGATAATTGATACGACATGGGTCAAAGATAAAAGAAAAATTGTTTTATTTTATTGGCACCACTGTGACAATAGATTTAAAAGACATGAGCCTCATTTCAAGAATGCCATACAACAATCATATAATAAAACGTACAGTATTGCATGGACAAACAGTGCTTTTCACAGTATCATATTTCCTAAGAGCAGAAACAAGGGAAACAAAAAGTAAAACCTGACGCGTTTCAACTATTATCTGTGTAAGTCTTCTTCAGAGGATTACTTTTTAAGAAAAGACGTCTTTCTCTGCTGGAATATAAAGCATAATGGTATAACATGCTTGTAAGCATGGAATAAGTACAATCATCTCTTAGTAACTATACATGATAAATACTGACATCAACCATTATAATGAAGCTTTATATATTTACCCACGTCTATGTGATTGGTATTATGGGCCTCTTTACTTGAGGGTCTTTCTAAAATGATTTTCCTTCTCCATGCGGCTCCAGGGCGCTTCCCCACCGATCGAGGCGAGCCAGGCAACAGATTTCCGGGTGCAGGGCTTACAGGGGGTCACACGGGTTTTGACCAGCGGCAGCCGATTGAGCTGGGTGGGGTTCGGGACGGGGGGGGGGGGAAAGGAGGGGGATAGAATCCAATTCCTGCATCAATATTCCAAAAGAGGGAGAGGGTTAAAGGAGTGTTGTTCTAATTCTAATGTATAAGTTATTTATCTTTTTTTTGAGGCATCATATGTACGTTATATTCGGATGCCTTATCGGAGGGCTTGTCCCTCTTGCGGATAATATATAGCCTGTTGATATATGACCAATTATGGCGTACATAATATGGCCTACCTATCCCGTGTGCACCACTTTTTCTTCACGTGTGTATACCTTCCCTTTCCTCTTTCATTATAAATTCTATGTATTGGATGTTATTGTAAACAAACCCATGTGAGAAGTGGGGCGTTCGTGTGAGGGAAGGATAGAAGGGGGAAAGGAAAGGGGACTGGGGGGGAAGGGGAAGGGGGGAAGGGGAGGGGGAAGAGGGGGGGGGGGGGGACGGGGAAGGATGGGAAAAAGAAAAGAAAGGAATAAAGAGACGGAGCATGACTGTATGGCGCGCACATACAACCAGGGGGGCAGGGAATGGGAAAAGCAGGGGGGGGGGTTGGGGGGGTGGGGAGGTGTGTGGGAGGTTGGGTTTGGGGGGGAAAGACGAGAGGAAGAGGCAAGGGGGAGGGAGAGACATGGGGGAGAGAGGGGGAAAAAAGGAAGGAAGGAAAGAGGCCGGAGGGAGTGATGGGACGGGAATTGAGGGCAGGGTCGGGGAATGTCTTTTAAATCTATTGTCACAGTGGTGCCAATAAAATAAAACAATTTTTCTTTTATCTTTGACCCATGTCGTATCAATTATCTCACTTTATCTACTGTGCTGCCTAAAAACCCCACTTCCCTCTTTTGGGGGGGAAAACTTCTCTTTTTTAGTTCACTCTGAAGGGGTGAGCAGCAATTCATACTCCTGAATAAGTGCCACTCTTTTCCTTTTTCTGCTGAAGTAATTAATTTAGATAAAATTTTTAAATCACGGTTGAGAAGTGCTATGGGCCTGTATGAGGCGCACTGTTTGGGATCTTTATTGGGCTAAAGGATTAGAATAATGTGTGCGTCTGCCATGGAGGGTGGGAGCGCTCCCCCCTCCAGACACTGGGTATACAGGTCTGCCAACAGGGGGGCCAGGAGATCCGCATGAGACCAGTAGAATTCGATGGGTAGACCATCCAGGGCCCGGGGCCTTCCCAGTTGCCAATGAGTTAATAATAGCGTGTACTTCCTCCGCAGTGATAGGCCTGACCAGATGGGACCTCTCCTCGTCTGAGAGCCACCCCAAGGACAGGGGGTCCAGGAGAGGTGCCATCCTGCCAGGAGTCATATCCTGAGGGAGCGTGGTACTTTATAGTGTCTGATAGAAGGTCTGAAACTCCCTCAGGATACCCTCCTGGGATGTAATAGATTCCCCTGTAGGAGAAACCAATTCGGGGATCAGAGTCATAGGGGTGTCGTGATGAGACATCATTGCTAGTAGTCTACCATTTCTATCACTCTGCTCAAAGAATCTTTGTTTGGTGTGGAATAACTCTAAACGTGTGACCTCAGTGAGGTGGTGTTGGAGATCTCTTTTGGTGGACTGTAGCCGCTCGAAGTTGGAGACCGAGGGGTCAGACCCGTAAGTGGTTGATGCCTCCTCAATCTCCCCTTCCAACCGGGTTGTATTGTATTGTTGATTTACCTTCACCGCCTTAATTGCTGACATATAGTGTCCTCTAGTGAATGCCTTGAAAGCGTCCCAAACTGTGGAAGGAGAGGATGACCCCGCGTTATGTTCCCAATATTCACGCAATGTTTGTGGGGTCTGCCCTGCTATCTCATCATGTGAGATCCAGTGGGCCCCGAGGTGCCACATGGAGCCACTGCGTTTTACTCGGGTCAGCTGTGATCTTGGGGGGGGAAGATGATCAGAAAGCCCACTAGGTAGGTATGTTGCCTCCACTATGTCAGTTAACATAAGTTGATTTGCAAAAGCGTAATCAATCCTGGAGGAGGTTTTATATGAGGTAGAAAAACATGAGTAAGCTTTAGTCTGTGGATGTAACCAGGGCCGGACTGGGAATGAAAACCAGCCCTGGAAAAAATTTCATACCAGCCCCATAGCATTATTATACCAGCCCAACAGCATAATGGGCACGGTGGCTGCGTTTGATGGGCACAGTGGCTGCGTTTTATAGGCACAGTGGTGGCAAATTATGGGCACAGTGGCATGCATTTGAGGGCACAGTGGCTGCGTTTGGGGGCACAGTGGCTGCGTTTGAGGGCACAGTGGCATGCGTTTGAGGGCACAGTGGCTGCGTTTGAGGGCACAGTGGCATGCGTTTGAGGGCACAGTGGCTGCGTTTGAGGGCACAGTGGCTGCGTTTGAGGGCACAGTGGCATGCGTTTGAGGGCACAGTGGCTGCGTTTGAGGGCACAGTGGCATGCGTTTGAGGGCACAGTGGCATGCGTTTAAGGGCACAGTGGCTGCGTTTGAGGGCACAGTGGCTGCGTTTGAGGGCACAGTGGCATGCGTTTGAGGGCACAGTGGCTGCGTTTGAGGGCACAGTGGCATGCGTTTGAGGGCACAGTGGCTGCGTTTGAGGGCACAGTGGCATGCGTTTGAGGGCACAGTGGCATGCGTTTAAGGGCACAGTGGCTGCGTTTGAGGGCACAGTGGCATGCGTTTGAGGGCACAGTGGCATGCGTTTGAGGGCACAGTGGCATGCGTTTGAGGGCACAGTGGCTGCGTTTGAGGGCACAGTGGCATGCGTTTGAGGGCACAGTGGCATGCGTTTGAGGGCACAGTGGCTGCGTTTGAGGGCACAGTGGCATGCGTTTGAGGGCACAGTGGCATGCGTTTGAGGGCACAGTGATGCAATTGATGTTTTATTTTCAGTTTGCGCCCCCCCCCCCAAGAAACTGCAACGCTCTACAAAAAATGCACTATTTTTTGAGAGCAAGAGGGGGAGAGAGAGAGGGGGGGAGAGAGAGGGGGGGAGAGAGAGGGGGGGAGAGAGAGGGGGAGAGAGAGAGGAGAGAGAGAGAGGGGGGGGAGAGAGAGAGGGGGAGAGAGAGAGGGGGGGGGGAGGGGGAGAGAGGGGGGGGGGGGGGGGAGAGAGAGAGAGAGGAGGAGAGAGAGAGGGGGGGAGAGAGAGAGGAGGGAGAGGGAGAGGGCAGGCACCTTAATTCTTCTTTCTCCATGAGCGGCCGTCCACTTCAAGTTCTCCTATTCTCCTCCCTCGTGCAGGTGCAGACTGCAGACTAGTGGGCGGGCCGATGGGAGGAGAAATCAGCGGTGCTGCGCTGCCGTGCGTGGCGCCGCACGGGCTGAATGAAGGAATCAGCCTTCTCATGCTCCTCCCCTCACAGACAGGCATAGGATAGCAGTGGGGGCGGCGTGGAGATACGGACAAGTGCGCCGCCCGCACACATAGCCCAGAGCCAGGCATCAATCATTGCAAAGAGCGGCGGCCGCCGCTGCTGTTTTTTTTTTTTCCTGACACTGACAGACAAAAGCGGCCCCAGGGCACTGAGAGCAGGCGGCCTACCGGGAAATTTCCCGGTATCCCGGTAGGCCAGTCCGGCACTGGATGTAACCACCTCCACACCTCAGTAACCCCTGCTGAGTGTGCCCACCCCAGCAGGTCCCCCTTAGAGGGCTGTGATGGCGTGGGCCTGTCAAGATCAGGGGAGAGGGTGTTGTTGAAGTCTCTTAGGATTAGCAATTTAGCTGGACAGTACGGGGTAATCCTCTCCAAAATATTGTACAGCACTTCCGCTTTGAAAGGTGGTGGGATATAAACTCCTACTATAATATACCTTTGTTGCCAGGCCGTCAATACCATAATTACAAATTTGCCATGGGGGTCTGTATGGACCGCCTCAACTTTACACAGATAGGATTTATTTATCAGTATTGAGACCCCTCTGGCATACGAGGAATACGTGGCATGAAAAGTTTTCTGAACCCAGGGCTTTTTCAAAGCCATCAGTTTGCCACCCATCAAGTGGGTCTCCTGTAGGATCAATATCTGCGGGTTGTGCGACTTGACATACTGGAACATCAGTGCCCTTTTAAATTTGGAGTTGAGGCCTCTGACATTCCAGGATATCACTGACATTGTTCCCTGATCACGTGACGCCATGATCCCATGGGAGAATTGCTAACTTCAGGGTGAATGAGTCCCATCTGAGTCCCACTTGATGAGTGTTTTTAGAGCAAGAACCAACCGCACATAACATATAGGAACCATAGGAAACAGTACAACTTCCCAAGCACTGGGTGCTTTTCCTACCGGTACCCCCCAAAAACATTGGGAATGGGCCGGGAACCGGTCTATACCCAAAACTGAACACAACCTTGTAAAGCGGTAACCAAAGAACTAGGCCACACTACAGTCCTCCGCAGAACTGCAGGCTTAACCTTAGATTTTTTTTTTCTCTGCAACAGTTCAATGCTGTGCGTGAGAACTTATGGAATCTCTCCGGGGAACAAGCAGGTGCAAGTTGGTAACAACACCTCCTTGATATACCGAGTTTCTCTGGGCGAGATCGGGGGGGCTTGAATATCCTTACGGCAAGAGGACATGGTGATATTGCCTCTAGATAGATGGAGAGCACCAGGTCTCTGACTTCTTGTGAACCAACCCAATCGTGGGGGTTCAATGTGGATCACTTGTCGAGGTACTTTTGAGGTGGCTCCGGTACTTACAGGAAGTTTTAGTGGCTATAACAGGCAAGGATGTGGGAAATCCGTGCATCTGATATCTTTATGGGAATAGGTCATCGATGTAAGGTGGTCAGCCAGTCGTCAGCATCTGCTGGGTTATCAAAGAACCGGATTGCTCCAGCATGTTGGACACACAGGCGGCTGGGGTAAAGCATGCTATATTTTATGTTCTTATCCCTGAGTCGTCTTCGAACGTCGTTGAAGGTTTTTCTTTTCCGCTGCAAATCGGCCGAAAAGTCGGGGAAAAGATGAACGGAGGTGTTGCCATAATGTAGAGTGGGATGTTTGCAGGCTTCAGAGAGAATCTTGTCCCTGTCCCGATAGTTAAGGAAGCGGACCAGAAAAGGCCTGGGGAGGTTCCCTGGGATGGCGCGGCCGGTGGGCACCCGATGGGCCCTTTCAACCACGTAGGTAGGAGGGACATCTGTAAGGCCCAGGAGATTTTTAAAGAACTCCTCAGCGAATTCAGCCGGGTGGTCTCCTTCCTCTTTCTCAGGAAGCCCCAGGACTCTGACATTGTTGCGCTTAAGTCAGTTTTCGTCGTCATCTGATTTTGCGACAAGGGACTGTACCGTGCGCTGCAACTCAGCAATGGAGGAGGCATGCGTGGCGGTAAGATCTTCAGTGGCGGATACTCTGGTCTCGGTTTCAGTCATTCTCCCTCTTATTTTGTTGAGGTCATTCCTGATAAAATTGCACTCTTCAGCAAGATGGTCAATGCGCACAAGCAGTGAGGTCCTACTCTGCTCGATTGCGGCGAGGATCGTGGCTGTGCTATCTTGCGATAGTGGGGCTGACTCCTCTGTCGCTGGAGCCTCCCCGGGACCCATCTCCATTTCAGATAATAAGGCCCGGAGTCGTCCAATCAGTATGGGGTCTGACGTTGAAGAGAGTTTTGGCTGCCGGGGTGATGAGCCAATCCCAGCGGCCCTGGAGTTCTTCTTCCCCTTTCTGGAAGGGGGGGACATCTGATGAGTCACTAAAGGGGGACCCCGACAGAGGAGCAACTCGTGCTGATAGCAATGTCCAGGAGGCAGCTGTGGTTGACCCAGGGGAGCAGTGGGTATTTAGCCAGGGAGAGCACAGTCCAGGCAGGCAGACAGCGATCACCCGCAGCCCCCCTCCACACAGCAATCCCCTGAACAGAGGCAGTTCAATAAGGATGGATAGCTGGGAGTGTGACCAGGGAAGGCCCAAAGCAGGGGGGACCCATGCAGAGTGATGGCAGAGACACCAGGGACCTGTGCACCCACACTGGCAGTCTCCACTGGTCAGCACACTAGGCCACTGCAGGGAGAAGGATGGATGATGAGGCAGGTAGGGGCCGCTAGATCCGCGCTCTTGATTTGGGGTCGGGCCGGCCGCGGTGCACTTCCGCGGGGTAGCCGCTCTGGAAACAGCAGTATCTGGCAGGCTCCACTAGGCTGCACTAGGCCGTGGCTGCCGCGATCGCTCCCAGCGGCCCAGAAGGCTATCAGACCCTGCCAGGCAGGTGGAGGGGCAGGCAGGAGGGAGGACGGAGCAGTCTATTGGGAGGATGGCAGTCTCTTACCCCAGGCTGGGATCAGCTCGTTCTGGGTACAGGTCGGCAAGATGGCGGTGGCTGCAGGCCTGAGCAATGCACGGCTTCCCATGGCAGAATCTCTGCTCAATATCCACTCAGGGCTCAGGAGGGGACAGAGAGGAGCAGAATGGCAGGTTGGATGTGTTGTTTTTGGCTGTTATATGCGTGGATAGCATAGGATTGTGTCCAGGATACCCAGCGCTCCTCTCAGACACGTCCGCTGCCACTCACATCCGGACACGCCCCCCCCTTTGTCTTGTAATTAAATCTGAGCATGCATGGCACTTTGTCCGTTGGAATTTTCTACACACGATCGGAATTTAAACAATCAGATTTTGTTTTTCGGAAAATTTTAGATCCAGCTCTCAAACTTTGTGTGTCGGAAATTCCGATGGAAAAAGTCTGATGGAGCCCACACACGATCGGATTTTCCGACAACAAGATCCGATCGCACATTTTCCGTCGGAAAGTCAGACCGTGTGTACAGGGCATTAGAGTACATTTCTTGCTACCTATTTATCATCTTCAACCTAGATTGTGTAAAATAAGGACATTTTTTCTTGATAGGCTAATGTTTTGTGGCTGCATAGCCACGAAGATCTATAATGGTACCGGTATTTCCATCATACAAATATAATTTAACTATCTTCATAGACTAATATGTATTGCATAGACTTTCTTGGAATTTCTTATAACTTTTACCCTTAAGGGCAAATAAAATGTTAAATGTGAGAGCCTGTACAAACAAATTATAGTATTTATCACACAAAGTATAATTTGGCAGAAATGTTTGTGATCCAACAATCCATAATTTATTTTTGGCTGCTTTTCTTGACTACAGACACTCCTCACTTAATGATCAAGTTCCTTTCCCTTGACTAGGTCATTAAGTGAGGAGCATCCCCTACCTACCAACATTATAAGCATACTGGACTGGTAGAGTGTTTGCATCAAACATCTTTAGATATTGTTTTAATATCACCAATTGGTATAGTTATAAATGTTTATACAGTAGTGTATTGTGTACTGCTGTTTGCATGACCAAAGTCCTCATACAGCATACAATACCAACTGGTTGGATAGCTGGTCATAAGTCTGAACAGTCAAGTCTGTGCGTGAGTAAAAGTTCTAAACTGCTCTAAAAATATATAATATTCTAAAACTTTAATAGTTCCTCTTGTAATTTAAGAAATTGGAAATTGAACCTAAGTTCTAGGATTTTGATGGTTGTTTTGTCCTGGCCGGGATACCAATGTGCAAATCATATTTTCTTCTCTCATTATTCTGTATTGGTGAGTTTTTATCCACAAAACTTTGCCTATAGCAGTGAAAAGATTGTAGTAATGTGGACACAAGAATAACTTTAATGCCGGTTCACACTGGTGCTACATACTTTCCGACATGTCGCATGACTTGTATAAATCAATGGTTCCCTAAGAGAGCTGTCTTAACTGGTCAGACTTGTGTTGGTCTGACCTTGAAAAAGGTTTCTGCACTACTTTGGTCCGACTTCTGCACTATTTCAGCCCATTGATTTGAATGCAAGTCACATCCAAGTTGGATCATCATCCTAACTGATTCGTGCTCTGAGGATCTTGAAGGGGAACCCTACGCAAAATAAAAAACGGCGTGGGGTATCCCTCAAGACCATACCAGAATACCTTTGTTCTGGTATGGATTCCAAGGGGAAACCCCCATTAAATAAAAAAAATGGCGTGGGGTCCCCCACAAAATCCATACCAGACCCTTATCTGAGCATGCAGCCCAGGTCACAGCAGGTCAGGAAAGGGGGGGGGGGGCAAGCAAGCGCCTCCCCTTACTGAACTATACCAGGCCACATGCCCTCAACATGAGAGGGTGAGTGATTTGTGCCCCCCCATGCCCAAAATGCACAGGTAGATAAGAAAGGTGTCTGGAATTTTGAGACATATACAAAGCAAGGGACTAATTCAGTCCAATAGCTTTACATCTTTGGAAATCTCCTCACATTAGTATATGACAGTCTAGTAGATCCTGCCAAACTTAGTTTTGACTGAATGGAAGCACATAGCAGAAGCAAATAGCATACATGGCAATAATAAAGGCTATCCTACTGCAATGCTCTCTGCAAAACTGTAAAGCATATCATGGGTTTGATTCTGAACTTGCTACACAATGCAACACTGGACTGTGATTTTCCAATGTTTTGGGAACTGTGGGATGGAAAACAGGTAACCAGTTCTGGAAATGCCTGAACTAGGGGAATTTGGACAATCAGTCAGCGATACCTGACAATTTCCCACTAGTGGTCATGGTTGGTGAGTCAGAGTAAATGGCTTAATGCCCGAAATAACAGGTATACTGGTGGTCAGGGAATATTTTGCAGGATTTCAATTTGCAAAATGCATGGAAACATGTAAAGGTGATAAATGGGGTACCAGAGGAACTACACTTTGAGAGTATTCAACAAAGTGTTTACTTTTTCATTAGGCCCATGTAAAGACATTTCTTTGGAAACATTAATTTGCAAATATGCAGGAAAGCATCCCCACATGCACAGGTGATCTTATTATATTCAACACTAAAGCAGGATTCCGCCCACCTATCATTTTTTTTTTCATGCTCATTTATTTACTTTACTAATGTAACCATAGTACTCACTTTTGGTGTTTCAAGTTCCCCCGCTTGCCGATTTCGTCAGCAAAAATAAGTTATAAACCTGTATCCTGGTCGATGTCATTTTGCTTGTGGGCATTTGAAGCCCACCTTTTTTTTTCTGGGAGGCGGTGAATGCTGTGCTTCCAGCATTCACCACTCAATCCTGCGCATGCTCAATGATAAGAGCAAGCAGTGCTGTAGAATTCCGGGTTACTATCGCATCATGCCGAGATCTTGCGAGATTTCGGCATAATGCCGAGATCTTGCGAGATTTCGGCATGACGGCGTTCCCCACTGATTCATGGGAAGACTCCCAGGGGTCTTTGCGGAGTCAGGGAAAGGCGATAAACACGCCTACTCCCACTGGAAGAGAAGTCAAGCTAAATAATCTCATTAAAAGGTAATTACAGCAAATTAAAAAAAAAATATTGCGATTTGAGCATCTATGGCACTAACCTATTTGATTAAGCTTAAATGTCAATTTTGAGTACAACACCTCTTTAAGTTGATAAGAATGGGAATAAAAAGGGACTTCCTGTTATCATCCTTAATTTTTTCAATAAGGGAAGTGCCACTGCCCTCCACAGAACTATCTCCATATAAACTTTTAGTACAGTAGACAATCCCTAGGACACCTGTATATAGCGGAAGAAACATGGCAGCTAAAGGCCACATCTCACAAATGTGTAATGGAATTGGTTGCTCAAATGCAAGATTGGATAGCGGGAGTCTTGCACGTCGTTTGGGAACATATGTAGCAAGCCCAAGAGGCACAGGCCAAAGTCTATACCAGGTCTGGTAAAACTAGAACCTCAACCTAGTAGACAGTCTTATTTATGATGCTTCCAAATACACTGTGTTAACCTAATAAAACCCTGAAAGGATTGTATAGCTATTTCAACAAAAAGTAAACCTTAAAGCGGAAGTAAACCCATTGATTTAACAGTTTAAAAAAAAAAAGGCATGCCGGGAATGCTAACTGCACATTGGCTGTGCTCTCAACCAAACAGTCAAACCATCCAATGGCTGGTGTCATAACGGATCACATGTGCAGCACTGTGGCAGTTGAAGATTAAACAGAGGCAAAGATGGCAGCTTCCTTGGCTGAAAACGATAGATGGGTTTACTTCCACTTTAAGTATCACCACCAAAAGGGATGTCAGAAGCACAGAGGCTAGGGTGTCAGAGACCCTATCTCAGGAAAGTGAGTACACCCCTCACATTTTTGTAAATATTTTATTATATATTTTCATGTGACAACACTGAAGAACTAACACTTTGCTACAATGTAAAGTAGTGAGTGTACAGCTTGTATAACAGTGTAAATTTGCTGTCCCCTCAAAATAACTCAACACACAGCTGCAGGGCCGCCATCAGGGAGGTACAGCCTTCACAAGTGTAAGGGGCCGAGGGGCCTGCCCGGGCCAAAAGAAGGCAGGATGGGTGGGTTGAAGGGAGCTGTTCCTGTGTCACTGACTCTGAGCTCTGACATCAAGCTCTTTACTGCCACCACTGGCTACTATGTGCATGTTCACTGTTCGAGTGATCTATACCAGGGCTCAAAATTTCAAGTCCTGAGCTACTAGCCAGGCCTCAAGGGTTACTCGCCACCAGTTGCCCCGCCCAACACCTACCCTGCCCCTAATCCCACCTCTAAACAATGATACTTAAATGATTTATGCAGAATTAAGTTATAAAAATAAATATTAACAACAACTTTGTCCACCAATGCAGCCAGCCTGTGTCCCACCCCCCTCAGTGCAGCATGTGTCCCCAGTGCAGCATGTGACCCCCTGTGCCGCATGTGTCTCCCATGTGTCCCCCAGTGCAGCCTGTGTCCCCAGTGTCCCCCCAGTGCAGCCTGTGACCCCCCTGTGCCGCATGTGTCCCCCAGTGCCGCATGTGTCCCCAGTGTCCCCCCCAGTGCAGCCTGTGTCCCCGCAGTGCAGCCTGTGTCCCCTTAGTGCAGCCTGTGTCCCCAGTGTCCCCCCAGTGCAGCCTGTGACCCCCCTGTGCCACATGTGTACCCCAGTGCCGCATGTGTCCCCAGTGTCCCCCCCAGTGCAGCCTGTGTTCCCCCAGTGCAGCCTGTGTCCCCCCAGTGCAGCCTGTGTCCCCTCAGTGCAGCCTGTGTCCCGCCAGTGCAGCCTGTGTCCCCAGTGTCCCCCCAGTGCAGCCTGTGTCCCCCCAGTGCAGCATGTGACCCCCCCCCAGTGCAGCATGTGACCCCCCCCCCCCCCCCCCCAGTGCAGCCTGTGTCCCCCCCAGTGCAGCCTGTGCCCCCCCCAGTGCAGCCTGTGCCCCCCCCCCAGTGCAGCCTGTGTCCCCCCAGTGCAGCATGTGACCCCCTGTGCCGCATGTGTCCCCAGTGTCCCCCCAGTGCAGCATGTGTCCCCCTGTGCAGCCTGTGTCCTCAGTGTCCCCCCAGTGCCACCTGTGTTCCCCCCAGTGCCGCCTGTGTCCCCCCCAGTGCAGCCTGTGTCCCCACCAGTGCAGCCTGTGTCCCCCCCAGTGCAGCCTGTGTCCTCAGTGTCCCCCCAGTGCAGCATGTGTCCCCCCAGTGCAGCATGTGACCCCCCCCCAGTGCCGCATGTGTCCCCCCCCCAGTGCCACATGTGTCCCCCCCAGTGCAGCCTGTGTCCCCCCAGGTGAAGCCTGTGCCAGTGCAGCATGTGTCCCCCTGTGCAGCCTGTGTCCTCAGTGTCCCCCCAGTGCCGCCTGTGTCCCCCCCAGTGCAGCCTGTGTCCCCCCCAGTGCAGCCTGTGTCCCCCCAGTGCAGCCTGTGTCCCCCCAGTGCAGCCTGTGTCCTCAGTGTCCCCCCAGTGCAGCATGTGTACCCCCAGTGAAGCATGTGACCCCCCCAGTGCCGCATGTGTCCCCCCCAGTGCCACATGTGTCCCCCCAGTGCAGCCTGTGACCCCCCCAGGTGAAGCCTGTGTTCCCCCCCCAGGTGAAGCCTGTGTCCCCCCCCAGTGAAGCCTGTGTCCCCCCCAGTGAAGCTTGTGTCCCCCCCAGTGAAGCTTGTGTCCCCCCCCAGCCCCGGCTGTGTCCCCCCAAGTGCAGGCTGTGTCCCCCCCCAGTGCAGGCTGTGTCGTCCCCCCAGTGCCTGTCTGATTAGAGCGCCAGGGGAACATAACAGCTTTCAATTCAATAGCTGTTTGTTCCCCGCCGCGCGCCGTCATATACAGCCCCTCCCCCTCGTTCGAGTCACTTTGATAGACAGATCACCCGTCCAATCCTGGGTCAGGTGATCTGTCTATCTGTCTATCAAAGTTCCCTGGACAAGGGGGAGGGGCTGTATATGACGGCGCGCTGCGGGGAACAAACAGCTATTGAAACGAAACGCTCTAATCAGACAGGCAGCGGCGGCGGCTCTCCTCCCCTCCGATCCTACACTCGCGAGACCTCAAAATTCACTCGCATAATGCGAGCAGGCGAGTGGATTTTTTGAGGTCTGATCTATACTATGCTTCTCAGCAACATGTCAGCTTTGTGAAAACGACCTGGGACTAGGTAGGAAGATTTTATTTATAAGTAGGGGCTGTGAGGGAAAGGGAGGGGGGCTGTTAGTGTACAGAGAGGGGCCAGAGCCTTGTGTGTGTACAGATTTGTGTATGTAGTGGTGTATTTTGATGTTGTGCTGCCCCAGGCAAGACTAAAATCAGGCGCCCCCCTCCATCTAAAATTGTCCCACCCCTTCCTTCTCAAATGGCTATTCGGGGCCCCTGATGGCTGTGCGGGGCCCCTGGTGGCTGTGTGGGGGCCCTGGTGGCTGTGTGGGGTCCCTGTGCAGAGTCCCTGGTGGTTGTGTGGGGTCACTGGTTGTTGTGTGGGGTCCCTGGTGGTTGTGCGGGGTCCCTGGTGGTTGTGCGGGGTCCCTGGTGGCTGTGTGGGGTCCCTGTGTGGGGTCCCTGGTGGCTGTGCGGGGTCCCTGGTGGCTGTGCGGGGTCCCTGGTGGCTGTGCAGGGTCCCTGGTGGCTGTGCAAGGTCCCTGGTGGTTGTGTAGGGTCCCTGTGCAGGGTCCCTGGTGGTTGTGCGGGGTACCTGGTGGCTGTGCGGGGTCCCTGGTGGCTGTGCGGGGTCCCTGGTGGCTGTGCGAGGTCCCTGATGGCTGTGTGGGGTCCCTTGTGGCTGTGCAAGGTCCCTGGTGATTGTGTGGGGTCCCTGTGCGGGTTCCCTGGTGGCTGTGCGGGTGGCTGTGCAGGGTCCCTGGTGGTTGTGCGGGGTCCCGGGTCCCTGGTGGTTTTGCAGGGTCCCGGGTCCCTGGTGGCATGTCAGCTTTGTGAAAATGACCTGGGACTAGGTAGGAAGATTTTATTTACAAGTAGGGGCTGTGAGGGAAAGGGAGGGGGGCTGTTGGTGTACAGAGAGGGGCCAGAGCCTTGTGTGAGTACAGATTTGTGTATGTAGTGGTGTATTTTGATGTGCTGCCCCAGGCAAGACTAAAATCAGGCGCCCCTCTCCAGCTAAAATTGCCCCACCCCTTCTCAAATGGCTGTGTGGGGCCCCTGATGGCTGTGCAGGGCCCCTGATGGCTGTGCGGGGCCCCTGGTGGCTGTGTGGGGTCCCTGTGCAGGGTCCCTGGTGGTTGTGTGGGGTCACTGGTTGTTGTGCGGGGTCCCTGGTGGTTGTGCGGGGTCCCTGGTGGCTGTGCATGGTCCCTGGTGGCGGTGTGGGGTCCCTGGTGGTTTTGTGGGGTCCCTGTGTGGGGTCCCTGGTGGTTGTGCGGGGTCCCTGGTGGCTGTGTGGGGTCCCTGGTGGCTGTGCAGGGTCCCTGGTGGCTGTGCAGGGTCCCTGGTGGCTGTGCAAGGTCCCTGGTGGTTGTGTGGGGTCCCTGTGCGGGGTCCCTGGTGGTTGTGCGGGGTACCTGGTGGCTATGCGGGGTCCCGGGTCCCTAGTGGCTGTGCGGGGTCCCTGGTGGCTGTGCGGGGTCCCTGGTGGCTGTGCGAGGTCCCTGGTGGCTGTGTGGGGTCCCTTGTGGCTGTGCGAGGTCCCTGGTGGTTGTGTGGGATCCCTGTGCGGGTTCCCTGGTGGCTGTGCGGGTGGCTGTGCAGGGTCCCTGGTGGTTGTGTGGGGTCCCTGGTCCCTGGTGGTTTTGCAGGGTCCCGGATCCCTGGTGGCATGTCAGCTTTGTGAAAATGACCTGGGACTAGGTAGGAAGATTTTATTTACAAGTAGGAGCTGTGAGGGAAAGGGAGGGGGGCTGTTGGTGTACAGAGAGGGGCCAGAGCCTTGAATGTGTACAGATTTGTGTATGTAGTGGTGTATTTTGATGTTGTGCTGCCCCAGGCAAGACTAAAATCAGGCACCCCCCTCCATCTAAAATTGTCCCACCCCTTCCTTCTCAAATGGCTATTCAGGGCCCCTGATGGCTGTGCGGGGCCCCTGGTGACTGTATGGGGGCCCTGGTGGCTGTGTGGGGTCCCTGTGCAGGGTCCCTGGTTGTTGTGCGGGGTCCCTGGTAGCTGTGTATGGTCCCTGGTGGCTGTGTGGGGTCCCTGGTGGTTTTATGGGGTCCCTGTGTGGGGTCCCTGATGGTTGTGTGGGGTCCCTGGTGGCTGTGTGGGGTCCCTGGTGGTTTTATGGGGTCCCTGTGTGGGGTCCCTGATGGTTGTGTGGGGTCCCTGGTGGCTGTGTGGGGTCCCTGGTGGCTGTGCAGGGTCCCGGGTCCCTGGTGGCTGTGCAAGGTCCCTGGTGGTTGTGTGGGGTCCCTGTGCGGGGTCCCTGGTGGTTGTGCGGGGTACCTGGTGGCTGTTCGGGGTCCCTGGTGGCTGTTCAGGGTCCCTGGTGGCTGTGCAGGGTCCCTGGTGGCTGTGCGAGGTCCCTGGTGGCTGTGCGAGGTCCCTGGTGGCTGTGTGAGGTCCCTGGTGGTTGTGTGGGGTCCCTGTGCGGGTTCCCTGGTGGCTGTGCGGGTGGCTGTGTGGGGTCCCTGGTGGTTGTGCGGGGTCCCTGGTGGTTTTGCAGGGTCCCGGATCCCTGGTGGGTGTGCGAGGTCTCTTGTTCGGCCTAGGCCAAAACACAGCACTGTGTGTATGTGAGGAGATGATATATATATATATATATATATATATATATATAAATATGTGTGTGTGAGGGATGACATATATACAGGTGTGTGTGTGTGTGGGGTGACATATATATACACATATATATATATATATATATATATATATATATATATATATATATATATACAGGGCCGGACTTACCATTGGGCTTGACTGGGCTCAAGCCCATGGGCCCCGCCCAATAGGGGGCCCCGCGGAGATGCATAGCTGAGCCTGTCACTCAGAGGGCCACTGTCAGCTGCTAGGAGCTTTGGAACAGAGAGAGAGAGAGAAGCAGTGGCAGGGGCTGTGCTGTGAACAGGAGGCGGGGCTGAGGAAATGTCTAACAGCGAGGGCTGGATAAGCAAGTGTAGAGAGTGTAACCCTCCTCCTCTCCAGCCCGCCACAATTGACTACACAGGTGCTGAATGGGGGCACCAGGAGGGAGATACACAGTACCTGAAGCCCGAGGAGGACATAGCAGAGGAAGGTACAACCACAGAAAATTCCTGCAGCACTGAGCACACACATCATTCTGGCTGAATGGAAACAAGATGGTGGGGAGCCCTGCACAGTCACATGTAATGCTGGCTGGACAGTGTCTTCCAGAAATGTATGTCTTCAGGCAGTGCAATGTTACTGATCAGCCTCCCCTCGCTCTGTAATCTTTTTTTTTTTTTTTTTTTTTCTTTATAGCTGCAAACTGCACTGATAAGATCTCTGGAAGACCCTGCAGCCTACCTGCATTCTGTGTCCAGTGAGGGGGTCACACATGGCTGGCTGTTAACCATTTCAGCTCAGCTATTTAGCCAGAGCTCTGTGTGTGCTGCAGAGTTTGATGTTTTTGTGAAGGATTTACTTCTGATTCAGGCTAGAATTTTCACAGACCCATTAACTGTTTACTGTCCTCCACTAATCCTGACCAGATCACTGTTTGTAAGAAAAAATGTATTTTGGAAATTAAATGTGCTGCTGCCTTGTCCCTTGGTTGTACTTTATTATAGGATTACTGACTTTATCTTGCAGAACTGGTTTAAATAGAGTGGCACAGCCCTGCAATACTATATACTTGTACACTGAGTTCAACCATAAACGCAGTCTCTGACCATCTCTCGTATGATGTCTGCAGTCTCTGACCATCTCTCGTATCATGTCTGCAGTCTCTGACCATCTCTCGTATCATGTCTGCAGTCTCTGACCATCTCTCGTATCATGTCTGCAGTCTCTGACCATCTCTTGTATCATGTCTGCAGTCTCTGACCATCTCTCGTATCATGTCTGCAGTCTCTGACCATCTCTCGTATCATGTCTGCAGTCTCTGACCATCTCTCGTATCATGTCTGCAGTCTCTGACCATCTCTTGTATCATGTCTGCAGTCTCTGACCATCTCTTGTATCATGTCTGCAGTCTCTGACCATCTCTTGTATCATGTCTGCAGTCTCTGACCATCTCTTGTATCATGTCTGCAGTCTCTGACCATCTCTCGTATCATGTCTGCAGTCTCTGACCATCTCTCGTATCATGTCTGCAGTCTCTGACCATCTCTTGTATCATGTCTGCAGTCTCTGACCATATCTCGTATCATGTCTGCAGTCTCTGACCATCTCTTGTATCATGTCTGCAGTCTCTGACCATATCTCGTATCATGTCTGCAGTCTCTGACCATCTCCTGTAGTGTGTCTTACATATATGCAACTCGCATCACTCACACACACAGCCTACATAGGCTGTATGTGAGTGATATGAGGTGTATATGTGTGACATAGGCTGCATATGAGTGACATTATACAGAAAATGTTCACACATATACTAACGTGTCATGTGGGGGGGGGGGTCTTGTCGCGTTGCTTCACCTCCCTGAAATTTAGTTTTTGCTGGTTGGGATGTCTGTGACTGCAAGTCGAGACGAGTACACTCGGCTGCTCTCGGCTCCGCTCGGCTCCGCTCGGGACTGCAGCGCCATTTTTAAACTTCAAGACCTCAATGACAAGGCTGCAAATGACAAGGCTACACTGACAAGGCTGCAGATGGACACTGATAATGCTGCATTGATGGGCATTTAAATGTAAGGTTTTTTATTATTAAAATTCCCTCCTAAACTTGGGATGCGTGTTATATGCCGGCGTGTGTTATACGGTGGTAATGTATAGATGGTAGGGCCCGAAAATGACTCAAGCCCAGGGGCCCCCACCACCCTAAGTCCTGCCCTGTATATATATATATATATATATATACAGGTGTGAGGGGGCTGACATATATACAGGAGTGAGGGGGGGGGGGGGGTGTACAGGTGAGGTGGCCAGTGTGCGGATTCGGTAGGATGGTCCGTGGTCAGGCTGAGGAGGGGGGGGGGCTAAAGCTCCCAAGCTTGTGTGTCATATCCAGAGGTTGTCTTTGGAAAATAGACCTATAATTGCTGCCAGAATTGCTGCAGAGGTTTAAGGGGTGGTGGGGGGGGGGGGGGGGGGGGGGGGCTTAGCCTGTCAGTGCTGAGGCCATACGCTGCACACTGCATCAAGCTGGTCTGCATGGCTGTTGTCCCAGAAAGAAGCCTCTTCTAAAGATGATGCGCAAGAAAGCCTGCAAACAGTTTGCTGAAGACAAGCAGACTAAGGACATTATTGGAACCATGTCCTGTGGTCTGATGAGACCAAGATAAACTTATTTGGTTCAGATGGTGTCAAGCATGTGTGGCGACACGACAACCAGGTGAGGAGTACAAAGACAAGTTTGTCTTGCCTACAGTCAAGCATGGTGGGGGGAGTGTCATGGTCTGAGGCTACATATTGCAGTAGAACATGATCCCTTCCCTTTCGGAGACTGGGCCGCAGGGTAATATTCCAACATAACGACCCCAAACACACCTCCAAGATGACCACTGCCTTGCTAAAGAAGCTGAGGGTAAAGGTGATGGACTGGCCATTTTTGTCTCAAGACCTAAACGCCATTGACCATCTGTTGAGCATCTGTAGGGCACCCTCAAACAGAAGGTGGAGGAGCGCAAGATCTCTAACATCCACCAGCTCTGTGATGTCGTCATGGAGGAGTGGAAGAGGACTCCAGTGGCAACCTGTGAAGCTCTGATGAACTCCATGCCCAAGAGGGTTAAGGCAGTGCTGGAAAAGAATGGTGGCCACACAAAATATCGACACTTTGGGCCCAATTTGGACATTTTCACTTAGGGGTGTACTCACTTTTGTTGCCAGCGGTTTAGACATTAATGGCTGTGTGTTTGAGTTATTTTGAGGGGACAACAAATTTACACTGTTATACAAGCTGTACACTCTTTACTTTACATTGTAGCAAAGTGTAATTTCTTCAGTGTTGTCATATCAAAAGATATAATAAAATATTTACAAAAATGTGAGGGGTGTACTCACTTTTGTGAGATACTTTATTAAAAAAAAAAATAATAATTAAATAAATAAATATCAAATTATGCGGACTAATAAAAACAGAAAATTAAAAAGTAATAATTAATGATGGATCGAGTTCAACTAGTCCATGGTAGGTAGGTGGTAAGAACCACTATGTTTTTGGATTGGTTTGGATTTTGCAAAAGCATTTGACACAGTTCCCCATAAACATTTACTGTACAAAGTAAGGTCAGTTGGCATGTACAAGAGGGTGAGTACATGGATTGAAAACTGGCTACTCGGAATGGTCAGAGATGGGAAGTGGGGTCTCCCCGGGTTCTGTGCTGGGACCAATACTTTTTAATTTGTTAATAAATGACCTGGAGGATGGGGTAAACAGCTCAATCTCTGTATTTGTGGACAGCACTAAGCTAAGCAGGGCAATAACTTAACCTTGCAAGAAGATCTAAACAAATGAATGGGCAACTACATGGCAAATCAGGTTTAATGAAGAAAATTTTTAAATAATGCATTTGGGTGGCAAAAATATGAATGCAATCTACTCACTAGGGGGTGAACCTCTGGGGGAATCAAGGATGGAAAAGGACCTGGGGATCCTAGTAGATGATAGGCTCAGCAATGGCATGCAATGCCAAGCTGCTGCTAACAAAGCAAACAGAATATTGGCATGCATTAAAAAGTGGATTAACTCCAGAGATAAAATGATAATTCTCCCGCTCTACAAGACTCTGGTCCGGCCTCACCTGGAGTATGCTGTCCAGTTCTGGGCACCAGTCCTCAGGAAGGATGTACTGGAAATGGAGCGAGTACAAAGAAGGGCAACAAAGTTAATAAAGGGTCTGGAGGATATTAGTTATGAAGAAAGGTTGCGAGCACTGAATTTATTCTCTCTGAAGAAGAGACGCTTGAGAGAGGATATGGTTTCAATTTACAAATACCATACTGGTGACCCCCACAATAGGGATAAAACTTTTTTGCGGAAGGGAGTTTAATAAGACACGTGGCCACTCACTAAAATGAGAAGAAAAGAGGTTTAACCTTAAACTGTGTAGAGGGTTCTTTATTGTAAGAGCGGCAAGGATGTGTAATTACCTTCCACAGGCGGTGGTCTCGGGGGGGGGGGGGGGGGGAGGCGGGGGGGGGGGGGGGGGGGGAATCGATAGTTTAAAAAAACTATTAGATAAGCACCTGAACGACCGCAACATACAGGGCATATACAATGTAATACTGATATATAATCACACACATAGGTTGGTCTTGATGGACTTGTATCTTTTTTCAACCTCACCTACTATGTAACTATGTGAATCAGATCAATGGGAAAAAAGGGGGCAGCAGGTGGTGACTGGACAGGATACATACAAACCAGCAGCTCCTTGTAGAGGTTTGGGATTCTCTCGGAAATAAAGATAAAAAGGAGGAAAACAGGGTGCCAGGTCAGTTTTACAAAAAGTCAACAATACTTTGTTCCAATATCCACTTACAGCTGAGATTGACAGCATCAGCAAACTCCAAAAGACTCCCACTGCTGAAAAGCCGAAGGTGGACACACCCAGAGGTTGTTTCTTCACCGGGTGTGTCCACCTTTGGCTTTTCGGCAGTGGGAGCCTTTTGGAGTTTCCTGACGCTGTCAGTCTCAGCTGTCTTCACCAGCGAGTCTGGACATCCACAGCAGCCACAGTCCACCGTGTCTACCGTCCTGGATAATCACACTCGATACCACAGCACCTCTACATGCAGTTTGAAAGCTTCTTAGATGTAAGTGGATATTGGAGTAAAGTATTGTTGGTTTTACTTACACTGACCTATTGCCCTGTTTTTCTCCTTTTTATGCTACTCAGTTTCAGGTTGTGATAGAGTTCTTGCAGAAAAATCGAGAGGTGTTTTCAGAATTCCTTGGTTGAACTTAAGTGATTTGTCATGATCTAATTGGGTACCTGAAGCTCAGAAAAAAAGGCAATTTTAGGGGTCAGAGAGACAAGGTCAAGTTCTATAGTGTTCATCCCTAAGCTGGGTGGAAGTCTAAGCATCTGCAGTGACCTTGAGAAATTATAAATCTTTTTTAGATATTGTCAGATACTAGCGGAGGTTTGTGCCTAACTTTGCTAATCTAGCAGTTCCATTTATTGTTCCCACTAAAGAGAGCAAGTCTACCATTTTGAAATGGAATGTGTAAAGGATCAATTTTAACCGCTCCCAACTTCAGTCAAGAATTCCTTTGTACAAACAGATGCCTTTGATGTTATCCAGGCTATATCCTGGATACACACCAATGTGATTGAAGACCATTTATTGAATATTCAATGCAAACAATGACACACACCATGGTTGCAGTAGCCAGCACAGAGGTGGACTAGTTTTGCAAAGCTACACTGTGCTTACTCATCACCTTTAGGTGTGCTACTGACATTCCTTAAGTAACCCCCCCCCTGCCCTCCACAGGTGTGGGTGGGTATCCGTAGACGCACCACCTGTGCCAATTACATATAGAGCTGCATATTCAGAATCAGATTGGGGGGAGGATGAAAAATTACACACATTATCTCATTTTGTTTAACACTAAGCAAAAGAAAAAATGTAACTGTAAGTATCAAATGCACATCAATAAAACTGATCACCCCCTACCGATCTGAAGACGTCCATATGCAAATAAATACCAACAGACAATTGACCATGACAGTACATGTAAAACCATCACTCATAGATATAACCATATAAAGAAATTTGAACAAAAACAAAGAAAAAGTATCATATATGTATATATAATAAGAGGACAAACTTCAAATAACACACAAAAAGGAAAAAGAAAGGAAAATAAGACCAAAAAATTGCATATAAAATCATGAATAATCTTCTGTATATAGAGAAATAATAATGAGTGCACATATAAGCATCATATATTAAATGAACCTACATTTTTTTTAATGCATATGTGTTTTAAGGTTATAAAAGGACTGATTTGTAAATAAATTGTAAATATGACTATCTCACACTGACCTAGACATCGCGGCAAAGCCATGCCAAATATGGGACTGTGTGTACCATACATGTGAACTCCCACCTTCCAGATCACTACACCAAAATGGTATATGGCTATATATAAATTATGATCTCCATCAGACAAAATACAAATACAGATACTGGAAGGGATGGAAGAATGAACTAGTAAACAAACATGGAGAAAACGGCAAAGATAAAGCAAAACAGAGTATATTATAAACTACAGTACCTGCATAAAAGATGTATACTCAGCTTTTATTGATGTGCACTTGATACTGCAAGTTTAATCTTTTTCTTTTGCTTATTGTTAAACAAAATTAGATAATGTGTGTCATTTTTCTTTCTCCCCCCAATCTGATTCTGAATATGCAGCTCTATATGTAATTGGGGCAGGTGGTGTGTCTACTGATACCCACTAGACATGTGCGATTAGTTTCGTACGAATTTCCGGAAATTAGTACATTCGTACGAATACGAAATTTTAATTTTTATGCATACAAAATGTACGAAATACGAAATTTCGTTTACGAATTTCGGATCCAAATTAACAGAAACGTGACTTTTTTTCACCAATCCCTCAGAGGAAGTCAGCACAGCACAGGGATGGTGGGAACCCCTCATAATGATAAATTCATCATAACGAACTTTCGTTATTTTAACAAAAAGTTAACAAAACAAAAGTTTAAAAACCCAGGAAGTCAGGACAGGGATGGTGGGAACCCCTCATAATGATAAATTCATCATAACGAACTTTCGTTATTTTAACGACAAGTTTACGAATCTAACGAAAATTTGTATTTCGTACGAATCAGAATTGAATTTCATACACGAATTACGAAATACTATTTTTTTTTATACGAAATGGAACGGAACGAAACAAAACTAATTTTTTGACGGCACCCATGTCTAATATCCACCCACACCTGTGGACACCAGTGTGTGTGTGTCTAGCTGTGTTTAGCTGTGCGAAACTAGTCCACCTCTGTTCTGGCTACTGCAACTGTGGTGTGTGTCATTGTTTGCATGGAATATTCAATAAATGGACATCAATCACGTCAGTGTGCAGCCAATTTCTTCCTTCATTCAGTCTTCATACGGCAGGCGAGCCAGGGCTTGCACACGTGTGAGGAGTCTCATACTATTCATTGTGCCTGGAGTTTCTCACCTGGAGCGTTGATTTTCCTTTGCTGTCTATATCCTGGATACACCGAGGAGGGGATGTCTAGTTCAAAACCAGGAAACCTTGTGGAGGACTGTAGCTTTTCCCTTATTGAAAATTGCTAAGTATGGTAACAGAAAGTCACAGTCTTTTGCATCTTTATTAACTAATTGTTTTATCATAGCTACAAGAGTTCTATTGCCCATCAGTTTGGGGTGGTACATTGCGGTATATAAGAGTAATTTTCAGCATCCAACACAGCTAAAAAGTTACCTTGAACATGAAAAGTGTTCATTGGCCTGTCAAAATGTTCACAGGAACGCCGATATGGGACTATGTGGAATAGCACTTTTGCTATAAATTAAGAGGGATTGCTTCTGCATACCAGTTGGCATAGTCAAGGACTACAAATATTTGCGGTGGCACAGCTGAAACTGTGCATTAAATTGATATTCAGAACTAGATTTACAATACTCTATTAATTTTATTTCAGATACTTGTATAGCGCTGCTGTCAGTTTACATATTTCATTCACATCAGTCCCTACCCTCAAGGAGCTTACAATCTAAGGTCCCTAACTCACATTCATACATACTAGGGCCAATTTAGACAGAAGCCAATTAACCTACCAGCATGTCTTTGGAGTGTAGGCGGAAAATGGAGGAAACCCACGCAGGCACAGGGAGAACATACAAACTCCAGGCAGGTAGTGCTGTGGTTGGGATTTGAACCAGTGACCCTTTTTACTGCTAGACGAAAGTGCTACTCACTACACCACTGTGCCCCCAACTCTATAACTGCTTTGTAAATACTAGGCCAAAAGACTGTTGCTTAATTCACTCTTGTTTTTTTCTACCCCTAAGTGACCGCCCAACCCATGAGAATGGGTTAAATCCAACACAGTTCTTTTGTTAAACTGGGGAACCATAATCTGCTCTGCAACTTGCTCTCATTCCTGCTTCACACAAAACAGTAGGCCATGGTATATAGCTCCCAACTGTCCCTGATTTCGAGGGGCTGTCCCTGATTTCCTCCCTCTGTCCTTCTTTCCTCCTCATGTGTCCCTCATTTTGCTAAACCTTTTTATCCACTTTCTAAATTGCTGTATTTGTAAGTTTCAGAAGCCAATATAAAAGGAAAAGTAGTGGTAAAAAAATAACTTGTGGTTTTAACTTTTTTTTTTTTTAATTCTCCTTTAAGGGGCGTGGTAGGGGGCGTGGCCTATGCCAACATACTTTTGCTAATAAGTGTCTCTCATTCCCATCTCAAAAAGTTGGGAGGTATGCATGGTATACTACAAATTGGGCCAATATCAAACAAATTTTTGGTCCTTGAGGTACTGTTTATCACCTTTATAATTTTCTATGTGTTGCACCCTTGTCCTAAACAGGGCTCCTAGAAAATTTAGTGGTGCTAGGTGGTAACTAGCCTGGCAAATTTGTAGTCTTGGATTAAATGGCTTTCTGCTAAGCTTGAGTTTAACTGTGATCTCTCCCTTCTGTTAATAGGTGGCACTGTTGCCTTTGGCATTAGAATGATAGATTACAATGAATTCAGGTTATGAGTGAATATGCTTTTCTCAGCCAATCAGCAGGAGTTTATTTGGCCGCTGAGGCTGCTGGGATAGTCAATTTATTCAGAGAGAGTCAGGTGATTGGGGTTGTTTCCACCCGGGCTGCGGCCTGGGTGGGTGTGTGTGGAGCAGCAGCAGAGGTGTAGGCCTGAGGCCTAACCACGTGTAAAGAGGCTCGGCCTGAGGGGAGCCTGATTGTTGCCAGGAGGCAAGGGAGAGAAAGAAGTACAGCTGTGAGTAAAGCTTGAGGGATCCAGCGGGTAGCTGTGAGTCCAAGGAACCCAGCGGGTAGCTCTGGGTGAAGCTTGAAGAATACAGCGGGTAGCTGTGTGTGAAGCTTGAAGAGTCCAGCAGGTAGCTATGAGCTAAGCTCGAGGATCTACAGTGGGATACTGTAAGTAAAGTTTTTACTATTGGAGACAGCAGTTGCTACGAATTACAGATTGGCGCATTCTGCTTAAATTCCCTTTGCTTAAATAGCCCTAATAAAACTCTCTTTGTTAATTGTTAAAAGTGACTGGCGCCCATCTTTCCACCTTACACTACACCCACCATTTATAGTTACCTGCACCCTGAGGAAGAATCCTCCCTGACTCTGGGGGTCACCACCAGGCCTCTGGAGAATGGGGAAAGCGCTCCATTTTGGCACCCAATGTGGGGCTCAACGTTATTTTTGCTATGGTCGCCCCTGGCAACAGACTGCAAATACACAGAATTTTCGTCTGGCACCGTGAGAAAGTGGCAAATACTATCTGTGTGCCTCAGAGACTGTGTTATTATCCTTGTGAATCATGTGGGGAAGAACCAAAGTGTCTTTTTGCTCTTGGGAGAGTGTCAGCCTGGTCTTTTGTCACTTTACACCAGTGCTGAAGGGGTTAAGGCAGACTCCACAACAGTTTTGGCATGCTGCTGGACAAAATAGGATCCACGTGCTACAATACGGCTACCGAGAGAGAAGCATGGCGCTTCACTGATTCAAAAGTTTTGGAGCACCGTTGCACTTTTCACTGAAGCACCTGAGCACTTTTAGATTTTATGTTTTTGTTTTCTCTTAACATTTATACGAAATGGAACGGAACAAAACTAATTTTTTGACGGCACCCATGTCTAATATCCACCCACACCTGTGGACACCAGTGTGTGTGTGTCTAGCTGTGTTTAGCTGTGCGAAACTAGTCCACCTCTGTTCTGGCTACTGCAACTGTGGTGTGTGTCATTGTTTGCATGGAATATTCAATAAATGGACATCAATCACGTCAGTGTGCAGCCAATTTCTTCCTTCATTCAGTCTTCATACGGCAGGCGAGCCAGGGCTTGCACACGTGTGAGGAGTCTCATACTATTCATTGTGCCTGGAGTTTCTCACCTGGAGCGTTGATTTTCCTTTGCTGTCTATATCCTGGATACACCGAGGAGGGGATGTCTAGTTCAAAACCAGGAAACCTTGTGGAGGACTGTAGCTTTTCCCTTATTGAAAATTGTTTTATCATAGCTACAAGAGTTCTATTGCCCATCAGTTTGGGGTGGTACATTGCGGTATATAAGAGTAATTTTCAGCATCCAACACAGCTAAAAAGTTACCTTGAACATGAAAAGTGTTCATTGGCCTGTCAAAATGTTCACAGGAACGCCGATATGGGACTATGTGGAATAGCACTTTTGCTATAAATTAAGAGGGATTGCTTCTGCATACCAGTTGGCATAGTCAAGGACTACAAATATTTGCGGTGGCACAGCTGAAACTGTGCATTAAATTGATATTCAGAACTAGATTTACAATACTCTATTAATTTTATTTCAGATACTTGTATAGCGCTGCTGTCAGTTTACATATTTCATTCACATCAGTCCCTACCCTCAAGGAGCTTACAATCTAAGGTCCCTAACTCACATTCATACATACTAGGGCCAATAGACAGAAGCCAATTAACCTACCAGCATGTCTTTGGAGTGTAGGCGGAAAATGGAGGAAACCCACGCAGGCACAGGGAGAACATACAAACTCCAGGCAGGTAGTGCTGTGGTTGGGATTTGAACCAGTGACCCTTTTTACTGCTAGACGAAAGTGCTACTCACTACACCACTGTGCCCCCAACTCTATAACTGCTTTGTAAATACTAGGCCAAAAGACTGTTGCTTAATTCACTCTTGTTTTTTTCTACCCCTAAGTGACCGCCCAACCCATGAGAATGGGTTAAATCCAACACAGTTCTTTTGTTAAACTGGGGAACCAGACCATGGTATATAGCTCCCAACTGTCCCTGATTTCGAGGGGCTGTCCCTGATTTCCTCCCTCTGTCCTTCTTTCCTCCTCATGTCACTTTACACCAGTGCTGAAGGGGTTAAGGCAGACTCCACAACAGTTTTGGCATGCTGCTGGACAAAATAGGATTCAAAACTGTGTATTAAGATGTATATTGCTTGATATAGGCTGAGCACTGTTTTATTTTTTTTTGTTTTCTCTTAACATTTATACATCAGGCACTGTGTATTAAGATGTATATTGCTTGATATAGGCTGCTAGCACTGTTTTATTTATTTTCTGTTGTCTTAAGGTTATAGCACCTTTGTGCAGCAGCTGCGGGCTTCCTATTAATTTTCATAAATTTTTGTTTATTTATTTTACTATTTGAGTTAACTCTCCAGTGCGAGTTTTTGAATTATATATGAATATGTAATACTGTACATACATACACACACACATACTCTGCATTCAGCGTAGCCTATATATACAGTGTAAACTCTATATTTAGTCAGCACAGGCAGTGTACTTGATATATATATATATATATATATATATATATATATTTATATATATACATACAGTGGTGTGAAAAAGTGTTTGCCCCCTTCCTCATTTCCTGTTCCTTTGCATGTTTGTCACACTTAAGTGTTTCGGAACATCAAACCAATTTAAACAATAGTCAAGGACAACACAAGTAAACACAAAATGCAATTTGTAAATGAAGGTGTTTATTATTAAAGGTGAAAAAAAATCCAAACCATCATGGCCCTGTGTGAAAAAGTGATTGCCCCCTAAACCTAATAACTGGTTGGGCCACCCTTAGCAGCAACAACTGCAACCAAGCGTTTGCGATAACGTGCAATGAGGCTTTTACAGCGTCCTGGAGGAATTTTGGCCCACTCATCTTTGCAGAATTGTCCTAATTCAGTTACATTAGAGGGTTTTCGAGCATGAACGGCCTTTTTAAGGTCATACCACAACATCTCAATAGGATTCAGGTCAGGACTTTGGCTAGGCCACTCCAAAGTCTTCATTTTGTTTTTCTTCAGCCATTCGGTGGTGGACTTGCTGTTGTGTTTAGGATCATTGTCCTGCTGCAGAACCCAAGTTCGTTTCAGCTTGAGTACACGAACAGATGGTCGGACATTCTCCTTCAGGATCTCTTGGTAGACAGCAGAATTCATAGTTCCTTTTATCACGGCAAGTCTTCCAGGTCCTGAAGCAGCAAAACAGCCCCAGACCATCACACTACCACCACCATATTTTACTGTTGGTATAATGTTCTTTTTCTGAAATGCAGTGTTCCTTCTACGCCAGATATACTTGGACACACACCTTCCAAAGAGTTCCACTTTTGTCTCATCGGTCCACAGAATGTTGTCCCAAAAGTCTTGGGGATCATCAAGATGTGTTGTGGAGAAATTGAGACGAGCTTTGATGTTCTTTTTGCTCAGCAGTGGTTTTCTCCTTGGAACTCTGCCATGCAGGCCATTTTTGCCCAGTCTTTTCCTGATGGTGGAGGCATGAACGCTGACCTTAACTGAGGCAAGTGAGGCCTGCAGTTCCTTGGATGTTGTTGTGGGGTCTTTTGTGACCTCTTGGATGAGTCGTCGCTGCGCTCTTGGGGTAATTTTGGGCGGCCGGCCACTCCTGGGAAGGTTCACCACTGTTCCATGTCTTCGCCATTTGTGGATAATGGCTCTCACTTTGGTTCGCTGGATTCCCAAAGCTTTGGAAATGGTTTTATAACCCTTTCCAGACTGATAGATCTCAATTACTTTCTTTCTCAATTGTTCCTGAATTTCTTTGGGTCTCGGCATGATGTGTAGCTTTTAAGGATCTTCTGGTGGACCTTACTGTGTCAAGCAGCTCCTATTTAAGTGATGCCTTGATTGTGAACAGGTGTGGCAATAATCAGGCCTGGGTGTGGCTAGAGAAATTGAACTCAGGTGTGGACAACCACAGTTATAGTATGTTTTAACAAGGGGGGCAATCACTTTTTCACACAGGGCCATGATGGTTTGGATTTTTTTTCACCTTTAATAATAAACACCTTCATTTACAAATTGCATTTTGTGTTTACTTGTGTTGTCCTTGACTATTGTTTAAATTGGTTTGATGTTCCGAAACACTTAAGTGTGACAAACATGCAAAGGTACAGGAAATGAGGAAGGGGGCAAACACTTTTTCACACCACTGTACACTCTGCATTCAGCATAGCCTATATATACAGTGCATTCTGCGGTGTGCAGTTTCTAATACAGTGCAGGCGGTGTACATAGAAAAAGGCAACATTTTTTAATCAAAAGTGCTAATTTTAAGGGTTAATATGCAAGTTATTGTCTTAAAAAGTGTTTGGGGACCTGGGTCCTGCCCCAGGGGACATGTATCAATGCAAAATAAAGTTTTAAAAACCTCAGTTTTTTTCGGGAGCAGTGATTTTAATAATGCTTAAAGTGAAATATTCCTTTAAATTTCATACCTGGGGGTGTCTATTGTATGCCTGTAAAGTGGCGCATTTTTCCCGTGTTTAGAACAGTCCCTGCACAAAATGACATTTCTAAAGGAAAAAAAGTAATTTAAAAATACTAGCGGCTATAATGAATTGTCTATGGGAGAAATCAAAAGTGCTAATTATTTTAAAGGCTTATATGCATGGTATTGTCATAAAATCTGTTTGGGGACCTGGGTCCTGCCCCAGGGGACATGTATCAATGCAAAAAAAAGTTTTAAAAAGGGCTGTTTTTTCGGGAGCAGTGATTTTAATAATGTTTAAAGTGAAACAATAAAATATTCCTTTAAATTTCATACCTGGTGGGTGTCTATAGTATGCCTGTAAATTGGCACATTTTTCCCGTGTTTAGAACAGTCCCTGCACAAAATGACATTTCTAAAGGAAAAAAAGTAATTAAAAACTACTAGCGGCTATAATGAATTGTGGGGTCCCAGCAATACAGATAAAAGTCATTGAAAAAAACGGCATGGGATCCCCCCAGTCCATTACCAGGCCCTTTGAGTCTGGTATGAATATTAAGGGGAACCCCCCGAACCAAAATTTTAAAAATAAATTGCGTGGGGGTCCCCCCAAATTCCATACCAGGCCCTTCAGGTCTGGTATGGATATTAAGGGGAACCCTGCACCAATTTTTTTTTAAAAATGGCGTAGGGGCCCCCCTCAAAATCCATACCAGACCCTTCAGGTCTGGTATGGATTTTAAGGGGAACCTCGCGCCAAAATAAAAAAAAATGGTGTAGGGATCCCCCCATCTTATCCAACGCAACCTGACAGGCCACAGGAAAAGAGGGGGGAATGAGAGAGCACCCCCCCTCCTGAATTGTACCAGGCCACATGCCCTCAACATGGGGTAGCCTTGATTGGGACAAGGGCCTCATCCCCACAACCCTTGCCCCGGTGGTTGTGGGGGTCTGCGGCGGGGGTCTATGGACTAAGGGGACCCCCAGGCACGATATTTAAATGAATATTTAATTTTTATTGTTTCACTTTAAGCATTCTTAAAATCACTGCTCCTGAAAAAACGGCCGATTTAAAAACTTTTTTTTTCCATTGATACATGTCCCCCGGGGCAGTATCCGGGCCCCCAAACACTTTTTATGGCAATAACTTGCATACTTAAAAATTAGCACTTTTGATTTTTTACATTCGTGTCCCATAGACATAAACGGTGTTCGCATTTTCGCACAAATTTTTTGTCTGTTCGCAATTTCTGGTGCGAACTGAACTGGGGGTGTTCGGCTCATCCCTAGTGCTAGGTGGTAACTAGCCTGGCTAATTTGTAGTCTTGAATCAAATGTTTTTCTGCTAAGCTTGAGTTTAACTGTTATTTCTCTCTTCTGTCAAGAGGTGGCATTGTTTCTTTTGGCATTAGAATGATAGATTATAGTGAATTCAGGTTATGAGTGAATATGCTTTTCTCAGCCAATCAGCAGGAGTTTTCTTTTGGCCAATGAGTCCAGCAGGTAGCTGTGAGCTAAGCTTGAGGATCTACAGTGGGATACTGTGAGTAAATTTGTAGTTATAGGAGACAGCAGTTGCTATGAAATACATTCTTTATCGCTGTCTGCCTAGTTCTATCTTTGTCCAGAGAGTCTGGAAAGGTTTATATTACATTTGCCTAAGGGTGTCCTGTGCCCAACCCCTCTCTCCCCGTTCCTGTTAAGAGAAATAAAACTGTTCATTTTTAAAAGTAACTGGAACCCATCTTTCCACCTTGCATTACACCCACCATGCCTAGTAACCTGCACCCTGAGGAGGAATGTCAGCCCTCCCTGACTCTGGGGGTCACCAACAGGCCTCTGGAGGTCAGGGAGAGCGTTTCATTTTGGCCCCCAGCGTGGGGCTCAATGTTATTTTTGCTGTGGTCGTCCCTGGCAACAGACTGCAACTACACAGAATTTTCGTCTGGCTCCATGGGAAAGTGGCAAATACTATCTGTGTGCCTCAGAGACTGTACTATTATCCTTGTGAACCATGTGAGGAAGAATCAAAGTGTCTTTTTGCTCTTGGGAGAGTGTCAGCCTGGTCTTTTGTCACTTTACGCCATTGCTGAAGGGGTTAAGGCACACCACAACAGTTTTGGCTTGATGCTGGAGAAAATAGGCAGGCGCTGACATTTCTGAAGAGCTGCTGGACCAATCTCTTGGCAGGGGGAGAAGTTGCCTCTCTGCAGAGGAGGAGACTGAAACGCAGTTGTGTGCACCACCATCACGGATCCATGTGCTACAATACACCTACCGAGAGAGAAGCATGGCGCATCTCAGAGTCTGCATGGCGGATTGGAGTGTTCCTGTTTAGAGAAATAAAGCTCTCTTTGTTCATTTTTAAAAGTGACTGGCGCCCATCTTTCCACCTTGCACTACACCCAGCTAGCTTAGGAACCTGCACCATGAGGAGGAATGTCAGCCCTCCCTGACTCTGGGGGTTACCACCAGGCCTGTGGAGGTCGGGGAGAGTGCTAAATATGCATTTGCAGAACTATGATCCTGCAATTGTACAGTCCAAAAGTTCCCTGGCCACTGGTAAATCTGGTATTTTTAACATTGGGGTCATTTATTCTGACCTCCCAACCATGGCTGCTAGGGGAAGATTGTCTGGTTCCTCTGAGGTAGGTTTGTCAACAGGCCCCGCACGTTCAGGCAAATTAGTACCATTGTCATGCCTCCAGCATAGAAAACTTACTCTGTTATGTTGTTCTTATTGACTTTGTTTTGGGCTCCCCCCAGTGGCCAACTGTAGTTTCCATATAAGTACATAATGTGTATGAATGCTTGTCCCTGTAAGGATCTCATCATCCCTCATCCCTGAGGAGGAGAATACAGGTGCATCCTGGAAAGTCAGTCATTATTTTGAGCCACCATCTTGGGCACACTACAGAACACTCATCCCATTGTGGCAGCATCACTGGTGAGCACAAGGATGCATATTTACTCAGCATCTACCACACATATAGCAGCTCGGAAATGCTGTTTATTGTATTATTTTATGTGTAATACTGTATGTTTTCTTTTAAGTTTTTTTCCCAGTTTCACCCTTCCTGTTCTTCATAATAAAGCTTCAAATTTGCATATACACTCACGGAGGAGGATGTGGCTGCATATCATGCTGCATGTAGGCTATACAAGGTAACATGTGCCGAGGACAGTCCAGTGAAACAGTGTTAATGTAGAAAGTGAGTGTCAGGACTTGTACGAAAATCAGAAGGGAAAAGTCGTAAGACAAGCTTTCTGCTGGGATTTAGATCGTTAGTACGGTGCTTTCGGCAGCCGATTTGACTTTTTCATCAGACAAAAGCTGGATGTGCAGGCTATAAAATTTTTGTCGGATGTGAACTCAACATCTGATTTTTGGATGGTCAGTACAGAAATCGTCACACAAGTTGAAAGTACAAACACGCATGTTCAGAATCAAAGAGCAAGCCGGAAGAGTTAGGTGTTGTAAACTACCGATCACAATTTAGAATTAACATTCGTGACGTGGCAGCTGATGAAATGTCGAATTGCAGCACACATTCTCATCTTCTTTAATGGGATAATAACGAAGCTGCTTTGCTGGTGATACTGATGTAGTTATGCCAAACATATTTTAAAAGGCTTTTGTTTTGTACGATCTGAAAATCGAGAATCAACGCTCACCAAACTTCTATTAACTTCTACTAACATGAAATTAGCATAAGGGGCCCAAAGGGTGGCGCTTGAGAAATTACCTTCCTATTTATACTCTCATAGTACGTCACTACCAGGGCCGGACTTACCATTGGGCTTGACTGGGCTCAAGCCCATGGGCCCCGCCCAATAGGGGGCCCCGCGGAGATGCATAGCTGAGCCTGTCACTCAGAGGGCCACTGTCAGCTGCTAGGAGCTTTGGAACAGAGAGAGAGAGAGAAGCAGTGGCAGGGGCTGTGCTGTGAACAGGAGGCGGGGCTGAGGAAATGTCTAACAGCGAGGGCTGGATAAGCAAGTGTAGAGAGTGTAACCCTCCTCCTCTCCAGCCCGCCACAATTGACTACACAGGTGCTGAATGGGGGCACCAGGAGGGAGATACACAGTACCTGAAGCCCGAGGAGGACATAGCAGAGGAAGGTACAACCACAGAAAATTCCTGCAGCACTGAGCACACACATCATTCTGGCTGAATGGAAACAAGATGGTGGGGAGCCCTGCACAGTCACATGTAATGCTGGCTGGACAGTGTCTTCCAGAAATGTATGTCTTCAGGCAGTGCAATGTTACTGATCAGCCTCCCCCTCCCTCTGTAATCTTTTTTTTTTTTTTTCTTTATAGCTGCACACTGCACTGATAAGATCTCTGGAAGACCCTGCAGCCTACCTGCATTCTGTGTCCAGTGAGGGGGTCACACATGGCTGGCTGTTAACCATTTCAGCTCAGCTATTTAGCCAGAGCTCTGTGTGTGCTGCAGAGTTTGATGTTTTTGTGAAGGATTTACTTCTGATTCAGGCTAGAATTTTCACAGACCCATTAACTGTTTACTGTCCTCCACTAATCCTGACCAGATCACTGTTTGTAAGAAAAAATGTATTTTGGAAATTAAATGTGCTGCTGCCTTGTCCCTTGGTTGTACTTTATTATAGGATTACTGACTTTATCTTGCAGAACTGGTTTAAATAGAGTGGCACAGCCCTGCAATACTATATACTTGTACACTGAGTTCAACCATAAACGCAGTCTCTGACCATCTCTCGTATGATGTCTGCAGTCTCTGACCATCTCTCGTATCATGTCTGCAGTCTCTGACCATCTCTCGTATCATGTCTGCAGTCTCTGACCATCTCTCGTATCATGTCTGCAGTCTCTGACCATCTCTTGTATCATGTCTGCAGTCTCTGACCATCTCTCGTATCATGTCTGCAGTCTCTGACCATCTCTCGTATCATGTCTGCAGTCTCTGACCATCTCTCGTATCATGTCTGCAGTCTCTGACCATCTCTTGTATCATGTCTGCAGTCTCTGACCATCTCTTGTATCATGTCTGCAGTCTCTGACCATCTCTTGTATCATGTCTGCAGTCTCTGACCATCTCTTGTATCATGTCTGCAGTCTCTGACCATCTCTCGTATCATGTCTGCAGTCTCTGACCATCTCTCGTATCATGTCTGCAGTCTCTGACCATCTCTTGTATCATGTCTGCAGTCTCTGACCATATCTCGTATCATGTCTGCAGTCTCTGACCATCTCTTGTATCATGTCTGCAGTCTCTGACCATATCTCGTATCATGTCTGCAGTCTCTGACCATCTCCTGTAGTGTGTCTTACATATATGCAACTCGCATCACTCACACACACAGCCTACATAGGCTGTATGTGAGTGATATGAGGTGTATATGTGTGACATAGGCTGCATATGAGTGACATTATACAGAAAATGTTCACACATATACTAACGTGTCATGTGGGGGGGGGGGGGGGGTCTTGTCGCGTTGCTTCACCTCCCTGAAATTTAGTTTTTGCTGGTTGGGATGTCTGTGACTGCAAGTCGAGACGAGTACACTCGGCTGCTCTCGGCTCCGCTCGGCTCCGCTCGGGACTGCAGCGCCATTTTTAAACTTCAAGACCTCAATGACAAGGCTGCAAATGACAAGGCTACACTGACAAGGCTGCAGATGGACACTGATAATGCTGCATTGATGGGCATTTAAATGTAAGGTTTTTTATTATTAAAATTCCCTCCTAAACTTGGGATGCGTGTTATATGCCGGCGTGTGTTATACGGTGGTAATGTATAGATGGTAGGGCCCGAAAATGACTCAAGCCCAGGGGCCCCCACCACCCTAAGTCCTGCCCTGGTCACTACGTTTGTGTTTGTCAAACAGATAGTTAGTATGCTAGACAAAATCCTGCACATGCGCTTTTAACAAAAATCAGATGTTCGGTCATCCAACAATCAGACCATGTGTACGAGGCCTAAGACCCCATATACACTGTTAGATTTTCTGCAGATTTTTGTCTTCAGATTTACCAAAAGCATATAATATGGAGGTCGAACCTTAAGAGTTTCAATTTGTATGCAATCAGGCAGGAACTTGCACTCCGTGGTTTTGGTAAATCTGAAGACAAAAATCTGCAGGAAATCTAATAGTGTTTATGGGGCTTTATTCTTTTATATTGGTGATTATTAAACACCTAATACTACACTATGATGGGATCTTCACACAGAGTCACAAGCCGCTGGTAGGAGAACAAGAGTGGTGCAATTATAAGGAAACTGACAATGCAGGAGGATAAGCTCAGAGTAGGATTTAAACAGGAAGATTTAAATCGGAGCCCATTTGCAATCCTGGATAATGCAATATACAGTATGCGTGCTAGACTCCTCTAGCTATATAACAGAGTCCTTTCCTTTTAGTGAGTGCGGACGCACCTCTGTTGCACAGTCACTTTACTGGTGTTATGGCTGCATTCACACCTGGGCGTTTTGTAGCTTGAAGCCTGAAGCTACAAAAGCTAGAGGGGAAAAAATACATTATTCTCTATGGAGATGGTTCACATCTCCACTCCAAAACGCCTGAAGCTCAAACAAGTTCCGGACCCTTTTTGTCGCGCGAATCGGGCAGATTTGGGCGTTTTTATTCTTTTTACATTGGTGACCTTTTGCTCTGCACAAAATTCGCGGCAAAACGCGGTAAAAAACGCCGCAAATCGCGGTAAAAAACGCCGCAAATCGCGGTAAAAAACGCCGCGAAAAAACGCCGCAATTTGCGCGATTTTCTGCCTGAGGCTGGGTTCACACTGCTGCGGTGCGGGAACGCTGCGAATACACTGCGAGTTCCCGCACCGCATGTCTCCCGCCGGCAGTTCACACTGCCCTATGCGAGCTGCTGGGGGTGTCAATGAAATGTTAATGACACCCCCATAGCAGCTCGCATATCGCAGTGCGATCTGCAAACTCGGACAGGAATCGGATCGCATGGTGAGAACACCATGCGATCCGATTCTGCTGCGGAGCGAAAAAAAGGGTCCTGTCCGATTTTGGGCCGAATGCGTTGCGAATTCAGCCATACTATCTGTATGGCTGAATTTGCATCGCACAGAGATCGCATATGATTTGAACTGCAGTGCGGTGCGAATCATATGCGATCTCCCGCACCGCAGCAGTCTGAACCCGGCCTGAAGGCTGCATTCACACCTTTCAGGCAGAAAATCGCGCGAATTGCGGCGTTTTTTCGCGGCGTTTTTTACCGCGATTTGCGGCGTTTTTTACCGCGATTCGCGGCGTTTTTTACCGCGTTTTGCCGCGAATTTTGTGCAGAGCAAAAGGTCACCAATGTAAAAAGAATAAAAACGTCCAAATCTGCCCGATTCGCGCGACAAAAAAGGGTCCGGAACTTGTTTGAGCTTCAGGCGTAGGGCTTCAGGCGTTTTGGAGTGGAGATGTGAACCATCTCCATAGAGAATAATGTATTTTTTCCCCTCTAGCTTTTGTAGCTTCAGGCTTCAAGCTACAAAACGCCCAGGTGTGAATGCAGCCGAAAGGTGTGAATGCAGCCTAAGAAGAAGCGGTGGATCTGCATTCACATTATCCACAGAAGCATGGAGCACTTTATACTCAGTTTGGCACATACTATATGTTTGGACTTTAAATCTACATAAAGAGACTGTTATATTTTTACTTATATATATATATATTTTTATGTTTATGGGGTGAAAATGATTAAAGGCAAAAAATAAAAATAAAAAATAAAAAACTGTAAAAGGGTGTGCTTGCAAAGCGCAAATTAAAAAATAGAAAATGCAGCTAGAATCTGAGAAAATACAACACACAGCTCTCCTAGGATTTCTTCCCCTTTTTTTTTTTTTTGGTTTGGTGGCCAGTTTTAAAATATTAATATTTGTATTTATTATAACTAAATATTTATACTGTTACCTATATATTTAAATTGTGACCACAGTGCTGTCTTTGTCCCAAACAAACTAAAACATACATTAAAACATTAATTGTCATGTGTTCACTAACCATGCCTTATAAACCAAGTGCAACAATAACAATATTTAAATAAACACGCTGTTTCAGAAAATTCAAAACATAAAATAAGTGTCCATAAACTGGCAATGCGCCCGAATTTGAATAAATCTTCACAAAGTACGGTCCATGCTTGTGTCAACTTGGTGACAAAAAGTGAAAAGCCGTTCTCCCCTCCTGATGTGCCCTTACTCCCTGCCTGCTCCTTAACAACCAGCTAATCACTGGTTGTTTAGGACGCTGTCGGCCTCCGCATTAAAAAAAAAAAAAACTCTGCTTAACGCTGGATATTTAGCAGTGTTTAGAATAGTTTAGTAGCATTCAGGAGCTGTCAGCTTTCTTTCTGTCAAAATGCTGCTGCTGCCTATGCCACTAAAGGCTCCTAAAAGCCTGGACTTGGACACATAGAAAACATGGAAAGGCATTTTGAAGCTGTAAAAAAAAAAATGCATGGTGCTGCTAAAAACAAGTGTGGGGGCGCTAAATTGGGATTTGTTGCTTAATGAGATTTAACCTACTTAGTGATACCAATGTAGCGATACCCCCAATTAAGAGGGCCGCAAATTTGATTTGGGTCCCTGAGTACAGCTCCACCAACCCCCCGGCAATTTGCTCTACCCGCTCTGGCACAGTTAGTAAAGGGGTATGTATCTATGCACATATAAAGATTACTTATACTCTAAATGCAATGGACTCAAACTCACAGGCAGACTGCTAGCTGAAATAACTGTCTTTACTTTTGGCAATGTGAAAAGAAATGGTAACATGCATTAAACATTTGACTTACAACATATGAGCAGGTCCCTGCAGTATGTACTATAAACATGTATACATATATGACTGGACAGCAATGGGGAACGGAGCACCATGTGTAGCGACCGTCTGCTAGGCACCCCTGAGGTGCAACAAATCTAACTGTGACTACCTAACGGACCAGGCCTGATCCCTAACAATAGAGCTCAGTCCTTGAGGGAACACAGTATTCTTCACCGGCACAAGAACTGTAGAGGTGGTGCACATGTAGAATTAAAAGGTGTGTTTGTAATCCACAAGAAATAACAATCTTCTGCTCTGAGGTAAATGGCCTTGGCAGTCTGATAGGCATAAAGTGAAATAACAGTATAAGATGAGCCTTCAGCTCGCTCACCACTCCGGATACTGTCCTTAGCTCCGGGACCTCCACTGGCGGCATCCGGCCTCGTTCGTCACAGCCCCTGCGCTCCGGTCCTCCCTCTGACCATCCGTTCTCAGGCGAAAGTCTCCGCTCTGCACAGGCTGACAATGAGGCGTGAGAGTCTCTCTCAGTCTGCTGCAAGGCCCAGGCTTCAGGCCTTCAGCAGTCCCGGTCCGCACAGGTGTCTCCTCTCCCTGTGATCCCTGCGTCAGAAGAGGAAGAGGCGGTCCTTCCTCTTTCCTTATATCACCTCCCCCATCAGCCTCTCGGGCGGAAACAACCAACCTCCCGGGAGCCTGGGGAATTATGGGAATCGTAGTCTTATCCCCTAAAAGGGGAACAACCCCGCTACACACTCCCCCCACTTTGAATCTTTGGTCCCCAAAGACATTGTTCAATCTACAAGCCTTTTTTGAAACAACACGTTCACATAATTCAGACAGAGGAGCCTCCCACCAATTATCATAGGATGGGGAGCTGTCCTGTCTACAGGTCGCTTCAGTGAGGGCGACCTGTCTAACTGTGCCAGAGAGTGAGCTGGGGTTGCCCTCCACCAAATGAACAGTGTATGGGTCAGGGCGTTCAACACTCCTCCTTACTGTGGTAACAGAGTCCTCTGAACTTTTTCCCATTTGGGAGTAAGTTAACTTCTTGGGAGGCCTCACGACTCTACGAGCTCTCTGTTCTCTTGGAATTTCAGGCACTGACACCACAGGCTCTTCTTCAGGAACACACTCTGGGAACATCACTGGTTGTGGAACATCCACTTCCTCTTCTTCTGAGTAGAGACCAGGGATATCCTCCCAGCACTCGGGCACAACACTGAATGGAACAAACTCTGTAGCTTCTGGGTTCAACGTTCCATCTTCCACATCCTCAGTAAGTGGAAGATCTATGGCGGAATTTCCTGGAGTTGAGGAAGGCCATAGCCATTCAAATTCCCCTTTTTCTTCTTCAGCCGGTTGGGGGTCTTGTCCCCCTTTAGTTTGGGAGGTCTGGGACCGAGTGTTGGGTCTGGGGGCATCCAGAATGGAAACAGACTCAGGTAAGTCTCTCACTGGAGGTATTCTGACTGCTTCAGTGAGTGGGAGCAAGTGATTCCTATGCCAGGTCTTCAAAGGCCCCACTCTCCCTTCTGGCTTCAACTTATAGACAGGCAATCCTGGTAGCTTTCTACAGATGATATATGGCTCTGATCTCCATCTATCAGCAAGCTTGTGTTTTCCAGGGATCCCTAGATTGCGTAGCAGTACACGGTCCCCAGGCTGTAGGTCTTGTACTCCAACCTTCAAATCAAAGTTCCGCTTGTTTCGGGCCCCCCTCTGGTCAGAGGCCGCCTGAGCTTTCTCGTAAGCTATTTTCAAACTGTGCCTCAGTCTGTCCACATATCCTTTGTGGGAGGCAACAGAGGCATGGTCTAAAGAAATGCCGAAGGCCAGATCCACTGGCAACCTTGCTTCTCTCCCAAACATAAGCCGGTAGGGGGAGAAACCCGTCACATCACTAGTTGTACAGTTGTAAGCATGCACCAGAGCTGAAATGTGTTGGCTCCAATGTTGCTTCTTCTCTGTCTCTAAAGTTCCTAACATGTTCAATAGGGTCCGGTTGAACCTCTCAGGCTGAGCATCCCCTTGAGGGTGATATGGTGTAGTTCTAGTCTTCTCCACTCCTAAAGAATCTAGTAACTTCCGGATCAGGCGACTCTCAAAGTCCCTTCCTTGATCTGAGTGAATTCTCTGTGGTAGTCCATAATGAACAAAGTACTTTTCTAGGAGCACCTTAGCCACCATAGAAGCCTTCTGGTCCTTGGTTGGGAAAGCCTGAGCATAACGGGTGAAATGATCGGTTACCACCAGAACATTTCCCAATCCACTCAAATCGGGTTCGAGGCAGAGAAAATCAATGCATACCAGATCCATTGGGCCTTGACTCTGTAGGTGGCCCATTGGGGCAGCTTGATGGGGTAAAGTTTTCCTCTGAATGCATCGTGCACAGGAATGGCAATACTCCTCCACTTCGGCCCTCATGCAGGGCCAATAAAACCGGTCTCTGACAAGTTGGAAGGTTCTCTCTACTCCCAAGTGACCATGCTGGTCATGTAAGGCAATCAGCACCGTCTCTCGATGCTTTTCGGGGAGAAACAGCTGCCACTTATCTTCTGAGCTATCAGAGGGGCCCCTTCGGTAGACCACTCCCTGATGCACCTGTAACTTATCTAACTCTCTCCTCAGTAAGCGAGCCTCTTTGAAAGGGTGATGTCGAAGTCCCTCTGGACTCTTGTTTTCCAAGGCTTCCAGGACCAATTTCCCCATGGGGTCTTCCAATTGGTCACACCTTAACTCTTTCTTTGACAGCTTCGGTAGGCACTCTTCTTCTAGTCGAGTTACCCCACAGTAACATTTTGGGACTCCCACTGTGGTAACTCCTATCTCTTCAGCTCTGGATCCTCCTCTGGCTTTAAGTTCAGCCCCCTGACAAAGGGCTCACACTCCTTCTGGTGCCACTTGAGTCCAGTCTTCCCAATCATCGACCATGACATGAGATCTTCGGGACAGGGCATCTGCGTCCCTATTTCCAGCCCCTGGCCTGTACTTGAGGCTGAAATTGAATCCAGACAACGCCGCCAACCATCTGTGTCCAGTTGCATCCAGCTTGGCGGTGGTGAATAGGTAGGTCAAGGGGTTGTTATCTGTTTTTACAGTAAATTCGGCCCCATAAAGGTAGTCTTTTAGTTTGTCAACTACTGCCCATTTAAGGGCTAAGAACTCCAACTTGTGGGTGGGGTAGTTCTTCTCTGAGGGGGTCAGGCTCCGACTCACATAGGCCACTGGTCGCAGCTGATCTTCATACTCCTGGTAGAGTACTCCACCTAGGCCCTCATGGCTGGCATCAACATGTAGCTCATATGGTCTAGTGGGGTCAGCATAGGCCAAAACTGGGGCTGTGGTGAGACTCCTCTTCAAGGTTCTGAAAGCCTCTTCACACCTTGAGTTCCATTGGTCTTGAACCGACTCCCCGGGCCTCCTAGGCCCCAATCCATCTTCCTCTCCTTCTGTCTTGAGCAGCTCGTTTAGGGGTTTCACAATACGGGCGAACCCATCCACAAACCTGCGGTAGTAGGAGCAGAACCCCAAGAAAGATCGAAGTTCGGTGACTGTTGTGGGTCTTGGCCACGAAGTAACTGCCTCCAACTTCTCAGGGTCTGTAGCCACTCCTTTTTCAGACACTATGTGTCCCAGATAGTTCACAGAAGACTGATAGAACCGATACTTCTCAGGGGAAAGTTTGAGTCCCTCTTCACTGAGCCTCTTCAATACTTTCTCCAATCTGGCTTCATGTTCTTCCAAAGTTTTTCCAAAGACAATGACATCGTCCAGGTACACAAGGACTTCTATGAGGTTCATGTCTCCAACAGGCCTTTCCATGAGGCGTTGAAAGGTAGCAGGAGCTCCAGACAGGCCCTGAGGCATCCTGTTGAACTCAAAGAACCCTACTGGGGTTATGAAGGCAGTCTTTTCTCTATCTTCTGGATGCATGGGAATTTGATAGTACCCACTCTTGAGGTCCATCACACTGAACCACTTAGCTCCAGATAAACTCTGTAAGGCATCCTCTATCCTTGGCGTGGTGTACTGATCAGGAATGGTCCTCCTGTTGAGAGTTCTGTAGTCAATGCAGAGCCTCAACGACCCATTCTTCTTCCTGACTACCACTATTGGGGAGGCATAGGGGCTTCTGGAATCCCGAATCACTCCCGTCTTCTTCAGTTCCGCAAGCTGCTCCCTCAGATCCTCCAGATCTGCTAGCGGGACCCGCCTTACTCTCTCTCTGAATGGCTTGTCCTCTTGCATGCGGATTCGATGGGTGGCACTCCTCGCACAACCCACATCAAACTCATCTTTTGAGAAAATCTTCTCCCATCTGGTCAGCTGGGCCTTGGCTCTCTCCTTCCAAGCTCCAGGTAGGTTTGGGTTTTCCATGGAGAGTTTCTTCCAAACATCTTCTCCTTCACCCGTCCCTTTCACTTCTGACCAGCCAACTGGGACCGCAGGGCTCACCTGTCCCAAAAGCATCCTGGCAGGGATCTCCACGGGCCGCTCCGTAGAGTTCCTCACGCTCACTGGGACTCTTCCTCTGGCTTTCTTCAGTGCCTTGATTGGGATTACTTCCGGTATCACTTCCAGGCCTGAATGACCCTCCATTGGGTCAGATTCCAGCATAACAAAGGGGCCAGGCTGCTCCCAATTAAGCTTCACCGTGGCCCTAAGGCAGGTTACCTCTCCGGGCTGTAGCACCGCTCCTTCTCTTCCAAGTCTCCAAACCTTTCCTATCCCCTGACTTGGGGTCTTCTGCTCTAGGACCAACCGCTGGTAGGCCGCCCCAAGCATGGGATGGATCTTGGGAGCTGAATGATTCTGTTTCTTCACCAGAGGGGTCAGAAGCCTTCGGACCAGATCCGTGTTCGTCCCTATGATCAGGGAGGTCTTGCTGGTTCCAGGCGGGCGAGGGCACACCACTGCCAAGGTGTCAAACACTTCAGTCTTCCCAGCCACGGATGGGTCAAAGGTCAATTGTATAGGCAGGTATCCATCATAGGGGAAACTCTGAGTCCCCAGTCCCCATATCTCCAGCTCCTCTATCTTCTGAATAGGCAAATAACTCAGGTATCTATCATAGAAGTCCCTGTACAATAAGGTCACTTGTGCTCCAGTGTCTAGGAGGGCCTGTGTGTATACTCCTTCCACCTGGATGGGTACAGTAGGAGATGGACCAACCAGCTCTTCTGGGTAGGGCCGAGTTGATGCTGTCTTCTTCTTTGGACTCTTTTCTTTCCAACTAGATTTGCGCTTTATTCTTTCCTGAGCCTGGTATGCATTAATTTTCTCCCTCTCTATGGGAGTACGAACCCGCTGAGGGACATTGTTATCTCTCATTTTTAAAGGTTCTCGCTTGGGAGTGCTGTGTCTCTTCGGAGGGGTCTTGCCTCTTCTCTCTGGGGTGTATCTTGGTTGATGAACCCTGGGTTCCTTCCGAGGGGTTTGGTCTCCTCGCTTTCTTTTCATGCTATTCTTCTTGGAGCTCACTGAAGGTGGTGGGCACCCGGTTGACTCCTTCACCGGGGCCCTCTGGAGTTTCCCGCCGGCTGGCGGCTATCTGTTTTCTTCCTCTTTGGACTGGAACATACAGCTGCAATATGGCCAATTCCCTCACAATTAAAACAGATCATCTCTCCCCAGTCAGGTGGGGATGCTGGTGCTGAAACAGTTGGAAATAATTCCCTCCTGCTTGCTTCTTTCTTGGGACTGGGCGCCTCTTTCGCCACCAGAGAGGTCAGTATCTCCATCATCTGGGACATCTGCAACTTCAGAGCATCTACTTCTGTCTCTCTTTCAGGGGTTAAGGCCGACCTGACCGTTGCCACTGGAGGTTTTGTAGACTCCCTCGACTGTTTTTTCCCGTTTCTCCTCCAACATGGCCTCTTCCTCTCTGACCATCCGAATGAGATCGGGGTAGTCCAGGCTCTTCCCGTCCTGTCGGGTACGTAGTACTAGTGCAACAGGGTCTAGGGGTTGGGCTCCCCTCATCACCTGCTGGGCACGGGCTTCGTCTACTTTCCCCGGATCTATCCCCTTCTTCAGGATAATCCTATGCAGGATCTTGTCTATACGTCCCATATACTCCGATAGCTTCTCCCCTGTCTTCTGGTAACAGTGTTCCAGTTGATAGGTAAGCTCCGTGATTTTCTCTGTCCCACCAAACACACTTTCCAGGATGTCTAGGTAATCCTGGGCAGTGCAATCTTTCTTGCTTGTCTTCAGGTTGCGTATGGCCTCTAAGGCAGGCCCTTTTAGGCTCTCAACAATCCTTTGCTTCTTTCTACCTTCTGGGACCTCCCATTCTTCCAAGGCCTGTGTGGCGCCATCTAACCACTCTTCAAATCCCTCTTCCCCCGAGGGTACAGGTTTCCTCCCTGAAAACATCCGGAGTTTCCTGTATCCCGACATCGGGTAGTCCCCGGGGTCTCTTCTGCACTGAGTCACAATCTCCCCTAGGACAGCGCACAGTTCTGCACTAAGAGTGGTTTTCACAGGTGTGGGACTCTCTGTGTCTTTCTGCTCTTCCGCCTTCAGGGATAGCATGGTTTTCATTTGATGCGATCATTGCGCATGCAGCAATTGATAGGTCTGACCATCCAATGCTTGTATGCTTTGGCTCCTGAACTGCTCTGGGGTCTCACTTCTCCATTCTACTAGGGCGTATGTACACCCGGCATCATTTCTCATGTCCATTATCCGTGCTTTGTGGCATGGGGATAGGGACATTATGAGCTGCTTGACTGCCTCTTCCTGTCATATCCCTGGCAGTTCAATGACTGCTGCTGCGGCTGGATCAGTGCCCCATATTGTGTACCACCGTCCCACTTCTATCGGGTCCATGCCGGCACCTTCTGGCGGGTTTTCCCGCTGTCTCAGGATCCCGGATTACGAGCCCCCACGTGTAGCGATACCCCCAATTAAGAGGGCCGCAAATTTGATTTGGGTCCCTGAGTACAGCTCCACCAACCCCCCGACAATCTGCTCTACCCGCTCTGGCACAGTTAGTAAAGGGGTATGTATCTATGCACATATAAAGATTACTTATACTCTAAATGCAATGGACTCAAACTCACAGGCAGACTGCTAGCTGAAATAACTGTCTTTACTTTTGGCAATGTGAAAAGAAATGGTAACATGCATTAAACATTTGACTTACAACATATGAGCAGGTCCCTGCAGTATGTACTATAAACATGTATACATATATGACTGGACAGCAATGGGGAACGGAGCGCCATGTGTAGCGACCGTCTGCTAGGCACCCCTGAGGTGCAACAAATCTAACTGTGACTACCTAACGGACCAGGCCTGATCCCTAACAATAGAGCTCAGTCCTTGAGGGAACACAGTATTCTTCACCGGCACAAGAACTGTAGAGGTGGTGCACATGTAGAATTAAAAGGTGTGTTTGTAATCCACAAGAAAGAACAATCTTCTGCTCTGAGGTAAATGGCCTTGGCAGTCTGATAGGCATAAAGTGAAATAACAGTATAAGATGAGCCTTCAGCTCGCTCACCACTCCGGATACCGTCCTTAGCTCCGGGACCTCCACTGGCGGCGTCCGGCCTCGTTCGTCACAGCCCCTGCGCTCCGGTCCTCCCTCTGACCATCCGTTCTCAGGCGAAAGTCTCCGCTCTGCACAGGCTGACAATGAGGCGTGAGAGTCTCTCTCAGTCTGCTGCAAGGCCCAGGCTTCAGGCCTTCAGCAGTCCCGGTCCGCACAGGTGTCTCCTCTCCCTGTGATCCCTGCGTCAGAAGAGGAAGAGGCGGTCCTTCCTCTTTCCTTATATCACCTCCCCCATCAGCCTCTCGGGCGGAAACAACCAACCTCCCGGGAGCCTGGGGAATTATGGGAATCGTAGTCTTATCCCCTAAAAGGGGAACAACCCCGCTACACCAATAACAAGCAATAGAATAATTGAAAACTCAATTAAAAAACAAACACTCGATTAAAAAACAAATAAACAACTTGGGTGCAACATAAGTGATGTCACCCTGGAAAACAAAAAAAATTGTGTATATGAATATAACAGTAAAATCCCAATCAAGTGACACTTATTGATCATAAAGTGTGGAAAAAGTCCACCATAAGAATCTTCCAGATGTGACGATGTCCTCCAAATAAACTGAGTGATGCCTTCACCATAAACTTAGAAAAACGACACCCAAAAGTGAATGGATATGCACTCTGCTTACCAGATGAAATTGACTTCTTTACTTAAAGTGGGGTGCCCCTTAAAAAAATAAAAAATAAAAGTCAGCAGCTACAAATACTGCAGCTGCTGACTTTTAATAATCGGACACTTACCTGTCCCAGGGTCCAGCGATGCGGGTGAACGAAGCCCCCCCTCGTTCCCCGCTCCGCTCGTGGCGCTGCCATTCTTAATGTGGGCACCCGGCTGTGGCTTCACAGCCGGGCACCCACTGCGCATGCGTGCGCCACGCCGCACGCCGTGATACGCCGCACAGTCATCTGGGACCTGTTACGTGTCCCAGATGACTGACTGCGCCGAGGGGAGTGGATGTCACCAGCCGGGCACTGAAGGAGGCAGACTACGAGGGACCCCCTAGCAACAGGCATTTAGAGGTAAGTTAAAACATTTTTTTTTCCAATTATTATTTTTTAAATATTTTTAGGAATTTTCAGCTATTTTAAATTTTTTGGGGGAAACACCACTTTAAAAAAATAGTCAAACAGGGCTTCTGCAGGATAGTGCCTGCTCACATGGATATGACATGGGGATGTATGGGAACCTTCCTCCTCATACATCCCCATGTCATATCCATGTGAGCAGGTACAAAAACTTTAATTTAAATATATTTCCTAGTAGCCCCAAAGCATATAAATCCTGTTTGTCGACACCAAAAAGTAGCAGTGACATCATCACTGTGCTGTACATAAGTGAAAGGATAGTCAATATGGCGCTAAATAGGTGTACATTGGGCTAGGTCAAGTTAAGTGAACTGGGAGGACAGTTTGAGTGGATAGGGTCCTTTGATTTGGTAATGGATCCAAAACCAACACGCTTGACACAGCACTTCTGGGAGACTGAAGAGATCTCTAGATGGAAAAGCAAACAGAGAAGAGTACACAGACTAAGTGTAGCAGACAATGTGACATTTATTGGAAAAAGACCATTAACAATTCATTTAGCAAAATCAAAAGAGTTTGCTATAGTTCTCAGATGGCTTTCACAACCAGGCTGCAAACGAACTGAATCAATCAGAGGCAGGGAGAGCACTTGCTAGGCAGACACTGAGGATTCTGGGAAAGATAGTCTTAAAGGGGTGCTGTACAATACAAGTGAATTGCCGCAGAACTACAGCACCCACAGTTCCCTGGACACAGAGCAGGAGAGACTATCTGTATCCATCTGGTTTCTTCATTAACAGCATGCAATGATTTTGTGACGAATTTTGAATATAATACCTTAAAGTGGTGTTTCCCCCAAAATGACAACATTATGTGTATTTACATTAAATCTGACAATAAAAAATAATTGGATAAAAAAAAAATTTCACTTACCTATTTCTCCCTGTTGCTAGGTGGTCCCACGGAATCTGCCTCTTCCTCAGCCCGGGCTAAAAACGTAATTTCCCTTCGGCAGTCAGTCATCTGGGACACGTGACAGGTCCCAGATGACTGTGCGGCGTATCACGTTGTGCGGGACCGCTCACGCATGCGCAGTGGGTGCCCGGCTTTGAAGCCACAGCCGGGTGCCCACAGTAAGGATGCCGGCGCTGCGAGCGGAGCGGGGAACGAGGGTGGGCTTCGTTCCCCCGCATCGCTGGACCCTCGGACAGGTAAGTGTCCGATTCTTAAAGGTCAGCAGCTGCAGTATTTGTAGCTGCTGACTTCTAAAAAAAAAATTTTGATGGGCACACCTCTTTAAGATGGGGAATGGAACATATGTTGTTTTGATCCCTCGTATATTGGGATCTATTACAGGTCATGTACACAAACATGTTCCTAGGGCTGTATACCTATACCTATAGTATGAGAGCGGGGGCTGGGTCAAGGTGTTTTAAACATTTATTGCCCAAACCATTTTAATTGAAATGTATATATTCCTCTGTGGACTTCTGAATAAAGTATAATGTATATTTTTTGTAACTTTTGTATGGTGTTGCTGGATTGTCTCCAGATATATGATAGAAATTGTTATATTTATATATTATTGTGGAGTAGAGTCTGACCTAGGTTTTTATTGGTTGGGTTTAGTGTGACAATTTAATATATACTAGTGACTTCCATTTTTGTACATGTTTACAGTATAGAATTGCATGGAACTTTTGGATTTACTATTGTCCAATTACAGTGGTGTTCAGGCTGAATAAAAAGTACAGCTTTACAACATGCAGCATGCATCATCCTTAATTCATTTTGTTTTACATGGCAAATGGCAAAAAAATATAACTTTTTTTCCAGAGTCTTAACCTGTGCTGATGAATCTCCCTAATGCGGCGTACACACGAAGGGACAATCCCGCGGGATTATCCTCTGGACTCAAGTCCTCAAGTCCAGCGGACAATCCCCCCAAAGTTTTAAGTTTGGTTTTAAAATTATCCGCTGGACTTGGCAGTCCGGCGGACAATCCCGCCGTTAGTAGGCTAGTCCGCCGGACTTTTGAAAATGAACGGACTTGCGCTCATCGGCAAGTCCGTTCATTTAGCACGTGACTTCAGGTTACGTAGCTAGCATAGGCAGTAAATGCCGCCGCGCTAGCTCCGTGACCTGGCATGGATTTAAAGGGAATCCCCATGCCGAAAAACGGCGTGGGGGTTCCCCCCAAATCCATGTCAGACCCTTATCCGAGCACGCAGCCCGGCAGGCCAGGAAAGGGGTGGGGACGAACGAGCGCCCCCCCTCCTGAGCCGTACCAGGCCGCGTGCCCTCAACATGCACCTTGTCCCCATGTTGATGAGGACAAGGGCCTCTTCCGGACAACCCTGGCCGTTGGTTGTCGGGGTCTGCGGGTGGGAGCTTATCGGAATCTGGGAGCCCCCTTTAATAAGGGGGCACCCAGATACCGGCCCCCCCACCCTATGTGAATGAGTATGGGGTACGATGTACCCCTACCCATTCACCTAAGGTGTAAAATGTAAAGTACAAAAAACACACACACTTTTGAAAAAATATTTTATTGCACTGCTCCGGGGGTCTACTTCCGTCTTGGGGGTCTTCTCGCCGGACTCCTCCGCCATTTACCAAGCTCTTTTACCGAGCGGAGAAGTCCGGCTACCTTCTTCGTCGTCGCCGCCGTCGTCTGGGGGTCTCGATCCGCCTTCAGGGGTCTTCCGGGGTCTCTTCTGTTCTTGCGGCGGTCGTCGTTTTCCGCGCCGCCTCTTCTTCTTCTTCTTCTTCTTCTTCTTCTTGTTCTTCTTCCGATGTTGACCCGTCGCTGTCTCTGCCCGGAATGCCAGAGCCGCGCTGCGCTGGGACTTATATAGGGACATGGGGACAGGGTCACATGCTCATGTCACATGGTGACCCCGCCCCCTTGCGATGTCACAGTCCCAGCATCCTCCGGGACTGTGACATCGCAAGGGGGCGGGGTCACCATGTGACATGAGCATGTGACCCTGTCCCCATGTCCCTATATAAGTCCCAGCGCAGCGCGGCTCTGGCATTCCGGGCAGAGACAGCGACGGGTCAACATCGGAAGAAGAACAAGAAGAAGAAGAAGAAGAAGAAGAGGCGCCGGCGGCGCGGAAAACGACGACCGCCGCAAGAACAGAAGAGACCCCGGAAGACCCCCGAAGGCTGATCGAGACCCCCAGACGACGGCGGCGACGACGAAGAAGGTAGCCGGACTTCTCCGCTCGGTAAAAGAGCTTGGTAAATGGCGGAGGAGTCCGGCGAGAAGACCCCCAAGACGGAAGAAGACCCCCGGAGCAGTGCAATAAAATATTTTTTCAAAAGTGTGTGTGTTTTTGTACTTTACATTTTACACCTTAGGTGAATGGGTAGGGGTACATCGTACCCCATACTCATTCACATAGGGTGGGGGGGCCGGTATCTGGGGCCCCCTTATTAAAGGGGGCTCCCAGATTCCGATAAGCCCCCGCCCGCAGACCCCGACAACCAACGGCCAGGGTTGTCGGGAAGAGGCCCTTGTCCTCATCAACATGGGGACAAGGTGCTTTGGGGTGGGGGGGCCGCACGGCCCCCCTTTCCCCAGGGCACCCCCCATGTTGAGGGCACGCGGCCTGGTACGGCTCAGGAGGGGGGGGCGCTCGTTCGTCCCCACCCCTTTCCTGGCCGGCCAGGCTGCGTGCTCGGATAAGCGTCTGAGATGGATTTGGGGGGAACCCCCACGCCGTTTTTCGGCGTAGGGAGTCCCTTTAAATCCATGCCAGGTTACGGAGCTAGCGCGGCGGCATTTACTGCCTACGCTAGCTACGTAACCTGAAGTTACGTTCTAAATGAACGGACTGCTCCGCGTGTGGGCAAGTCCGTTCATTTTCAAAAGACCCGCGGACTTTGGCCAGCGGATTGTCCGCCGGAGAAGTCCGCGCGTGTGTGGGCAAGTCCGCGCGTGTGTGGCAAGTCCACACGCTCGGAAAGTCCGGCGAAGCCAGCTGGAAAGTCCGGCGGATTGTCCGCTGGACTAGGTCCGCCGGCAAAAGTCCGCACGTGTGTACGCGGCATTAGTCTGTCAAATGTTAGATTTAAAATAGATCTCCTTTAAACAAATGCACAGAATTTATATAAGCCCAGATTAAGGAGTATTAGCTCATACTCGCATATTCAAGAAAGAACAAATAACATAATGATAAAGGAATTCAACCTTGATATTTACCTTCTGCACTTCTTTTGTATTTTCATCAATTGTACATTTTTTCCATGGAAAATACTAGACAATTCTTATGGAATTTGCTCTCCTTTTCTTCTGACTGCAAAGGAAACAATAATATTTTTGAAAGGAATTCTACATTGTAATTTGAAATAGTTTGAATTCATTTACTATAATTAGGTTTTTGAATCTGTATTTTCATTCGTTAGTAGTATATGTTTAATGCTGCAGGCAAATAGCAGAAAGTACCCAGGGGATAGTGCAGTAAGTATGAACACCTCCAGAAGTATTAGGAGGAGGTTGTGGGCATACTCTGTGGACTTTTAGAAGTAAATCTTTCAGTGGATCCACTTACATGCTTATTGGACTACGTGGGCTTCTCTATGCTTAAGGGTTCATGCACACGGGACGTTTTTACAGCTGCTGTTAGGGGCAGTTGACATCTTTTTTTAACTGTCTTTAAAAGCCCCTCCATGTTAGCCTATGTGTCCATGCGCACATAAACTGTCAGTGGCAGTCTGTGCTTCCAGGAGCAGTAAAAACGAAAAACGCAGCTAAACGTGACATGCCGCGTTTAGCCACATTTGACATTTTTAAACATGGGAAACCGCGCAATAATGCTAATGTAAAAATGCGTCTAAACGCAGCTAAACGTGTCAAGCCGCGTTCAATGTTTTTAGGCGTTTTAAGGTAAAACGCGGGTGTTTTTAAGGAAAAACGTGGGAAAATGCCCAAAAATGCAGGAAACCACAATAACGCTAATGTAAAAAATGGGCGTTTTTAGCGCTGCTGTAGCACTGGCATTTTAAAAAATCCTGTGTGCATGAGCCCTTAGCCACCAGTGCGGATTACTGTTGAACGTGCGCTGTTCATGGTTCGAAGACAAATTGTTCTAAAGTGGACTTCCTGACACCCTCCGACCCTTTCCGACTTCATAGTATATGCATATACTTTTTTTGTTCACATTCTATTTAAGTCTTCACTTTTCATCACGATCCATTATCATTTATTATTCATACATCATTCTTCACTGTACACTATACAATTCCTACACCTTCATTGGTTAAGTTTTGGAAAGAATAATTTTTTACATGCGCATTTATATGCATACAGTGATGCTAATACGCATCTCTTTGAACATATTGCATATTATTTAATTCAATTTCTTTTTCTTGGGTTTTCTAAGTAGCAACTCTCTGTTTATATGGTTTGCCCAGCAGCACTTGTTGGGATCTAATTAATTACGATGTTTCAGCTGTTTGCAACAGCTTTTTCCAATTATCTTATCATGTGACACAGACTTTGGATGTATATATATATATATGACATTCATTTGAGAGTTAGTCAGCTATGAGTAAGCACTACGGATAGTGCGAAATGTGTCAATTTGTGCCCCCCCCTTTTGCTTTGCCGTGTTTTGGATTTGATGTGATTCCTGCTTTTTAAATACATTTATTGAATTTTTATCTTCTTCCGGTGTGCGGCTGTCCAGAGTTCTTCCTGATACTCTAAAGTCTACCGTGTCATAAGCCTGCACCTGGGGCTCCCAAACAGTAGTAGGAGCATTCGATCTGAAGGATTTTCCTAGAGCGTGGTTATCTCCCATTGAAATAATCTTATTGTATCTTCTTAATCCATTCACCACACCACAGTGACAGGTGACTCCTCTCCCTTAGGAAATGCACTCACCGACTCCCAATGCCTGCACTTTCGTGTCAATCTTAAGCGCTTTGAAACCACACAGAGAAATAGTAAAACGATCATCAAATTATCCAATGTGTATATCCAGAACTCTCCACATATAAAAAGTAAGCCAAAAGCAAATCACAGCAAGCTCCTCTCCTGAAACACACACTCTTTGAACTGCAGTCACGGCAGACTTGAGGTGTGCAAGCACAATAGCGTGGATCTCACCCCCTCCTCGATGCCTAGATGCAGGATCAGTATACCGTCTCCTCGTTTAGCTCACAGCTTCAAGTGTTACTGGAGATGATCGCCGTACAGCCACGCCCGACATGTTTCGTCATACACTGACTTACTCATGGGGTTGGCTTACGGCACGACAATCCCTTCTTTTAAACCCTCCTATTCCTTTAATTACCAGAATATCCGTACTGCGCAAGCGCACACCTCGTTTCCCCGCTGCTGCAAAGTTCCAGACCTTTGAGCTTGTTACGAGCATTAGATTAAACCACAAGTTGTCTTGGACAGCGGCCTGTCTCTAAGCATCCATCACACAGTGCAACATTTAAACCTTAATATCATATGCGGTATTCACAGTTCCATTTCTCTACATATCTTTATGCTCATAATACTGCTATTCCACCATTGTCCTCAGTCAACCCACATAATAAATCATATAAATTTCACAAATGCATGATCCATGATTCATTGTCATTCACAATAAATTCATCTGTTATAAACATGCACTGCAACAATCTATTTAGATGTTCATGATTTGGTCCATGGGCAATGTTGAAAGCAGTAATATTAAAATAATATGCAATTCATATGAGTGAATCAAATATTAAACTACACATCATTTAATCAGAAAAACTTAAAATAAAATATATATAAAAATTAAACTAACAAGATCATATTCTATATGTGAATGGTTGGAAATTAAAATACATCAGAACTCTTATTTACAGCTGGGTGTTCACAAATATCTTTATGCGTCTTCATTCTACAAACAGGTTGTATAAATGTTTCTCAAGTGATGATTGGTGTGTAAACATATCCCATATTGCACAATCAATCCCGGGTCTTGCCTCCATTCATCCCAGAGGTCCCTAGTGGAGATTCAATGTAATGACATCTCTCGCTCCCCTCCTTTTTAGAGCTAGATATCTCCCATATATTATAATGTAAAGACATTCATACATCAGTTGAATGGACCCCTTACGCTCTAGAGTGTCTATACTTCCCATGCGCAATCAGCAAGATTTCTAACGTTAGATTCCCAAGCAGATTATCCCTTATAAATGTATTAGAAATATTATTGAAAATTCAGAATCATTAAAAAGCCAATTTTTTTTTAATTATTTATAAAATAGTTCAAGACTAACTCGATGCTCAACCCCTTTGGGGCAAGACATTTTAAGAGAAAAATCCACCGAGTTTCCCTTTGTGAGAGGTCCCTAACTCAGTTTGAGCCTCTCCATGAAAAAAAAATACAGTATCTATTCCAATGAATTGTAGAAGAGAGGGGTCCTGCTGATGTTTCTCTCTAAAATGGAGAGATACGCTGTGAAATCTGAACCCCTTTTTTATGTTGGCCAGATGTTCCGCTATGCAGACTCTTAACAGTCTCTTGGTTCTCCCCACATAGAGTAAACCGCAAAGACACCACATCAGATATACCACAAAGGAGGAGTTGCATGTAATAAATTCATTAATGGCAAAGGTTTCATTGTCCTTATTGGTGACATTCGTGATTCCTCTATTCATCACTTTAACCTTCTACAGCAGATGCATTTTCTGCAGCAAAAAAAGACTTTTAAGTCTATTTTCATGGCTCCTTGTCCTGGGGGATCAAGAATCTTTTTTACAACTTGATCTCCAAAATTTGGTGCTCTCTTATAAGTAAACCTAGGTTGTTGGGACAGTATTTCTGCCAGGTGTCTGTTTCTGCAGATAATATGCCAGTTTTTTTTGTATATACTCTCTATTTCCCTATACTGGCAATGGAAGCTTGAGATAAAACCTACTTGATGTTGATTACTCGATATTTGAGTATCCTTTTTCCTGAAACATTGGGACCTTGGCATATTCGCAACTTCATTGATTATCACATTTAAAGTGTTATCTTCATATCCTTTCTGTACAAACTTATCTTTAAAGTGGATGTAAACCCATAATGTAGAGAATAAGATTTCCTTTCATTTGAGCCCAGTCTTGCCACACAGATTTACATGAGCAATCCTCTTTTATTGTTCAGTTAGAGAAATCTTGACAAAGTCTTGAAAACTTTGTCAAAAAACGCCCCCTTGCTGTGAGTGACAGGTGATTTACATATCATTCACTAGCCTGAGGCAGGCACATCTTGTGTAAAAAGTTCACAATTCACATCCCCCTCCCCTCCAGCTCTCCCAGCTTTACTTTGTTTTGACTGGATGTTTCTCATCATGGGATGCAGTGAACAGTCAGCAGACTATAGACAGACAAGTGATTTAGGGGACATGTATGTAGTCAGAGCTGGGCAGAGTAGAACATCCAGTGATCTGATGATAACCTGTCTCAGGCTAGTGCATGAGATATGTAAATCACCTGTCACTCACAGCAAGGGGGCGTTTTTGACAAAGTTTTCAAGACTTTGTCAAGATTTCTCTAACTGGACAATAAAAGAGGATTGCTCAGGCCTCAAGTTAATCTGTGTGGCGAGACTGGGCTCAAAATAAAAAATAAAAAATTTGGGTTTACATCCACTTTAAGGACATTAGCTTGTGAAAAGTAGTCTTCCAGTCTAGTGCAGTTACGTCAGACCCGTAATATCTGACCCTTAGGGATATTCCTTATCCATGCAGGGTGATGACCACTCCTGATGGATAAGTAAATATTATGGTCCGTTGCTTTAAAATATACTTTTGTACTCAGTCCGTTTAGCTCCTTTTTTATTGTAACATCCAGGAAGTTGACAGACTCTTCACAACTTGATGTTGTTATTATTTCAATTTAAATCTCCCAAAAATTCTACCGCAGATTCCTCAGAGCCCTCCTATATAAATAGGAGGTCGTCTATAAATCTGAAGTAGAATTTAAACAGTGGCAGTTGTCTACTGAAGACTTGTCTGTCCTCCCACTCTGCCATGAACAGGTTGGCAAGGCTGGGAGCATATTTTGCTCCCATAGCCACGCCAACCTATGGGGAAAATAACTGTCCATTGAACCAAAATAATTGTGCGACATACAGAATTTGACCCAAAAAACATTTCTCAGTATGTGGGATATCTTCACGTCTGCTAAAGGCCCAGTTCAAAGCCAATGATGCATCTTCATGCTGAATGACAGTGTATAAGGAGGCCACATCAGCTGTTACAAGAAAGGAGATAGCAGAACTCTCCAATTTAACCTCTTGAAGTAACTGTAGTAGTTCTGAAGTATCCTTTAGATACGCTTTGGTTATCCTAACACTCGGCTGAAGAAATTTGTCTAAATATTCTCCTAACCTCGCTGTTACGGATCCAATCCTGTTAACAATTGGTCGTGGGGGTGGCACTTGTGTGCCCTTATGGACCTTAGGCAGCGTGTAGATTATTGGAATTCTGCATGAGCTAGGTACAAGGTATCTCTTTTCCTTTAAACTCAGAGCATTAATTCTATATCCCCAATCCACCAGAGCCGCCAATTGAGCTGTATAAGGCTCAGTTGGATTGGATGTTAATCTCATGTAGGTGGACGAGTCTTCCAACAGTTCCGTTAGCTGATTCTGGTAAAACTTCTTGTCCATCAATACTACCCCGCCCCCCTAATCTGCAGGGCGGATAATTATATTCCAAAGACTTAATGCCCTCCCTGATGTATTCAGGGTTCACTCTTTTTTTTGGCGTAAGATCTTCAATGTCCTTAAGTACCAGATTTTTAAACTACTCTATAAATTGATTGCTAGGGTTTTGAGGATTAAAGCTAGATTTATTCTTTAAGCAGCTGTCTATCCTACTTGTTGTCACATTCGTTCTAGTAATAGGATTCCCTAGGTGGCTTAAAAAATATTTTTTTTATATTCATAGTTCTGATGAATTTATGTGTGTCAATATAGACTTCAAATTTATTCTTCACCTTCTTTTGTGCGCATTTTAAGCCTAAATTGAGTATATTGAGCTCTTTTTGATTGAGCTCCACTTCAAAAGGCGTGTTCTCTTTGTTTTGGACAAATGGAGGTCCATTCTTTCCCCTTCCTCTTTGGTTCACTCCCTGTGTGTTTCTCCTCGGTGTTCCCCCTCCCCTCCCTCCCCTCGAATAGACACTCCCGTCCTTCTTCGTGTGGTGACTTCAGCACGTTTTCCCTCAGACGCGTTTCGTTAGATTTAACATTATGGCTTTAAAGTGGAAGTAAACCCCCCTATCGTTTTTAGCCAAGGAGGCTGCCATCTTTGCCTCTGTTTAATCTTCAACTGCCACGGTGCTGCACATGTGATCCGTTATGACACCAGCCATTGGATGGTTTGACTGTTTGGTTGAGAGCACAGCCAATGTGCAGTTGGCATTCCCGGCATGCCTTTTTTTTTAAACTGTTAAATCGATGGGTTTACTTCCGCTTTAACAAGGATAATGTTAAATCTAACGAAACGCGTCTGAGCGAAAACGTGCTGATGTCACCACGCGAAGAAGGACGGGAGTGTCTGTTCGCTTGTAGCCGGCTCTACAATTTTGAATCTGCTGTTTTTATTTCATCAGTTTGTAAGTGCAAACTTTTTATATTCTAAATAAACCTTTTAGTACAGTATAACGCTATGGTCCAAATACTTTCTTCCCTGGGTACCTGTTGAAAGCTCTTTGCCACCGATCTGCATATGACCTTAGGCTGTGGAGGAATTCTTATCTTGGAGTACTGTATTTGCCTTCCCAGTTTGGGCTGTTTGGTAAGAAGACATCCTATATGGTGATTGTGCAGGGCTACCCGCTGTTTGATGTTTATTGTTCGGTAAGGAGGCACTCCCTAAGGTGGTTGCTCACGGTTCATTCAGATACATCTTGCACTTCATTTTATCTTCATTGGTCTTTCTAAACGGGAGAACTTTAAAGGGATATTTTTTGTTTATGTGATTTCTTTTTTTTGGCATCTGGTAAGGAGGCCTTTCATGTGGTGGGTGTGCACGTATATTTGTCTCTGGTCACGGGTGTCTTTCCACGAATCAGTCTGACATTACTTCCATTCACTAAATTCTTTGGCAATTTAATTGCTTCTATATAGTCTAGCAGTATTATGCTATGGTGCATTTTTAGTTTTTCTCGGTAACCTTCAACCTTCAACTGTGCTCTATGAGTATATAACCTGGGAAAGAACAGAAAGTACACCACATCGCTTCATCACATCCTCTCCTAGCAACCGGACCATCAACCCGGGCTGGGTTAAAGCCATATGCAAATTTATGGCTTACATCTGGTAAGCATGTTTTCTATAAGCACATGAAGCAGCATTGTGGAGAGTATTTCTGCTGGAGAAATTATTTTTGCTAAAATTGACTTTTGGTTCGCTCCAGTGGAAATTTTTTATTTATACCTGGACTCTAATAGCGCGATTTTCTTTTCCTATAATTACAATGATACCTCAGAGAACAGCGCTGCCCTGTCCCTGGTGCCTAGACCCAAAAGTATGGTCGTTGGCGTGAGCTGCACGCCTCATTCTGAGGGCCACTGGGCGCAGCAACGCCAATTACGTGACTCTACGCGTGACGTCCGAGCCTCGCTATGGTGACCTGCCATGACGTATGTTGTGTCTATAGCGAACATGTTCCAAGCCTCAGTACGGACTCAAAAGCCTCATTATGAGTGAAAAAGTTATAGTGACCAATAGTAAATGGTAAAATGCGTTCCAAGCCTCGATCGCAAAAAGGTGTAATATTAGTAAGAATTACTGGCAAATCAAGGGGTTAGCAATTAAATCTAAAAGAGAGGAGGACTTCTCACATGGAGATACCATAAATTGGTAGACATTATGTGTACGCAAAAAAATACCAAAAATCATAAATGCATACAAAAGGGATATAAAAAAAAACAGCTAAGCTTGTTTAATAAAAGCATTTATATCCCATTTATATCCCAATCAATGTTCATACCGAACGGGGAGTAGGACTTGAGCTCATGTATCCAGAACGTTTCAAGTCTGGAGACCCCTCATAGACATGAATCACCCCTCCAATGGGGGATGAATTTGTCAATGATTTGGAACAGGTTTTTGTTATAATATTTTAGATAATGACAGGGGACGCTGTGATTGAGATGACCCTTCTTGATGCTGGCCAAATGCTCATTGACCTATAAAGTCCTGATGATGCATCCCAAGTATTGCTTTTTACATGGGCAGGTCAGCAAATTTACAATAAATCGGGTGGCACAGGTCGTAAAGCAGGGGTCTCAAACTGGTGGCCCTCCAGCTGTTGCAAAACTACAAGTTCCATCATGCTTCTGCCTGAGAGAGACATGCTTGTACCTGTCAGCCTTGCAATGCCTCATGGGATTTGTAGTTTCACAACAGCTGGAGGGCCGCTAGTTTGAGACCCCTGTCGTAAAGTGTTTCATATGGTAGGTACGTTGAGTGGTAGTGGATGTAAATGTATCTGTTTTACGTCTCCCACAGGTGTTATACAAACATACATTACACCTGCAGCAGGGATAATACCCTTTACAATGTTAGAAAAAGGAAATCGTTTTCGGGGATCGATGATATTCAGGGCAATCTGTCCTTGTATGGATGATGCACCTCTATAAATCACCCCAGAACATTCTGGGAGGATTAGTCCCAAATATCTATCATTCTGAAGGACCTTCCAATCTCTTTTATTTGTCTGTGTTGGATAACAAAAGGGGTAAAAAAAAAGACCACCTATATTTGTTATCCACAGTGGGTTTGGGGCGGTTTTCCAATAGTGTGTTCCTATCAACCACAGAGGCCTTATTGATATACTCATCTAAGTCAGTGGATCGGTTGCCTTTTTCTAAGAATTTTCCAAATCTGAGACTGATGGTGGAAATCTGTTATATTAGTACAGTTGCGGCTCAAATGTAAGAATTGGCTGCACGGAACTGACTTTAACCACTGGCTGTGATGGCAACTATTGAACGGAATGGGTAAATTTTGGTCGATAGGTTTGAAATATGTTTTGAATTCCAAATTCCTGATTAATAACTGAGATGTCAAGGTCCAAAAAATATATAGAGGTGCGAATAGCCTTATAACTCAGAGAGATATCTCTGTTATTGTCAGTGAGAGCTGTCATGAAGGTGTCCAGGGATTCAAAGTCTCCCTGCCATAGGAGGAGGATGTCATTAATGTACCTGGCCCAAAGAACCAGCTCGGATCCCCCGGGAGCATAGACGACATCCTCCTTCCACTGTGACATAAATAAGTTTGCCAAACTGGGTGCAAACTTAGCCCCCATAGCTACCCCTTTTTGTTGTAAGTAGAACTGGCCCTGAAACCAAAAGTAGTTGTGATTCATTTCAAACTCCTGTTGGATCAAAGGGAGACCTACATTTTTAGATAAATAGTACTTAACTGCTGCAAGGCCTAAATCATGGGATACAGGTGTAAAGGGCAGCAACATCTGCTGTTACCAGTATTAGATCCTCCTGATAATCTACTAAAAGTCTTATGGTATCTTTAACGTATGAGGGGGCCAGTTTAACCAATGGTTGAAGGTGGAAATTGATGTAACGTCACATACGCAATGTGACTGAGTAGATCCCACTTACTATGGGACGACCAGGGGGGTTGACAGGGTCTTTATTTACTTTGGGTAAATAATACATTACTGTAATGCGAGGAGCCAAGGGCACCAGAAAGTCTTTTTCTTTCTTTTCTAGAATGCCAAGGGCTGAACCTTTATTAGCCAACTCGACAAGGGTCCTTTTGTACCCGAGAGTGGGATCCCTAGAAAGTAGACTGTAAGTTACATAGAGTTACATAGTCCATCTAGTTCAACCATAAAAAATAAATAAATAAATATCATACAATCCCATATACCCAATCCACAGTTGATCCAGTGCTCTGATCGTTAAGAATCCTATTCAAACCTACCAACAGGCATGGGTACATTCCGGCTGATAGTTGCCATCACAGCCAGTGGTTAAAGTCAGTTCCACGCAGCCAATTCTTACGTTTGAGAACATTCCGGTCGATATTTGCCATCACAGCCAGTGGTTAAAGTCAGTTCCATGCAGCCAATTCTTACGTTTGAGGTGCAACTCTACTAATATAACAGATTTCCACCATCAGTTAAAATTCTGAAGAAACGATTCTTAGAAAAGGGCTACCGATCCACTGATTTCGATGAGGACATTAATGAGGCCTCTGTGATTGATAGGAACACACTATTGGAAAGCCGCCCCAAACCCACTGTGGATAACAAATGTAGATGGTCTTTTTTTTACCACTTTTTCTACCCAACACAGGCAAATAAAAGAGATTTTCAATAGACGTTGGAAGGTCCTTCAGAATGATAGATATTTGGGACCAATCCTCCCAGAACGTGCTGGGGTGATTTATAGAGGTGCATCGTCCTTACAAGCACAGATTGCCCTGAATATCATTGATCCCCTGAAAACTATTTCCCTTTTCCAACATTGTAAAGGGTATCATCCCTGCCGCAGGTGTAATGTATGTTTGCATAACTTCTGTGTGAGATGTAAAAACAGATACATTTACATCCACTACCACTCAACATACCTACCATATGAAACACTTTACGACCTGTGCCACCCGATTTATCGTATATTTGTTGACTTGCACATGTAAAAAGCAATAAGTGGGACGCACCATCAGGACTTTATCAGTGAGGGTTAATGAGCATTTGGCTAGCATCAAGAAGGGTCGTCTCTATCACAGCGTCCCCCCATCATTATCTAAAATATCATAACAAAAACCCCGCTGGAACTCAGTTCCAAATCATTGACAAATTCATCCCCCATTGGAGGGGTGATTCATGTCTATGAGGGGTCTCCAAACATTCTGTATACATGAGCTTAAGTCCTACTCACCGTTCGGTAGGAACATTGATTGGGATATAAATGCTTTTATTAATCAAGCTTAGGTGTATTTTATATGCCTTTTGTATGCATTTATGATTTTTGGTATTTGTTTTTACATATAATGTCTACCAATTTATGGTATCTCCATGTGAGACGTCCTCCTCTTTTAGATTTAATTGCTAAACCCTTGATTTGCCAGTGATTATTACTAATATTACACCTTTTTGCCTTATATTCGATCGAGGCTTGGAACGCATATTGCCATTTACTATTGGTCACTATAACTTTTGCACTCAGATTGAGGCTTTTGAGTCCATACTGAGGCTTAGCGTGCACATTCGCTATATCATACGTCCTGGCAGGTCACCATAGTGAGGCTCCAACGTCACGTGATTGGCGTTGCTCAGAACCTCAGAACGTTGGCATGCAGGTCACGCTGACGGCCATGCTTCCGGGTCTGGGCACCACGGGCGGGGCTACGCTGTTCTCTGAGGTCTCATTATAATTATGTTTTATTATAAAAGCTAGCAATGTGGCAGGAGCTAGCTAATACCCCAGTTGAAGTCCAGTGGGAAGAAACGCATCGGGTTTGCTAGTCCAGCTCCCCACATTGCTTTTAAATCTGGGATCACTATTTTTTGTACACATCTCATCCGATGCTTGTACTTTTAAATAAACTTCTACTCATTTGATTTACACCATATGCCTTTTTTCTTTCCATGATCCTTATACTGCTTATCGGAGGTATTTGCTGATCCAAACGTTGATCCTTTACTCACAGTGGAGTTTGTAGATTTGTAGAGATTCGTAATCCACTGCATAAGAAAAAGCACAATCTTCTCTTATGCATGATGATGGTCTGGTGTAGATATTAATTCCATGCGAATAATAAAAAAATGTCCTTGATGAGGGTCTGGTATGGATGTTAAGGTGTAAACAAAACAAAATAACAAAAAAAGCAGAATGGGGTCCACCCCCAGATCCCATAGCAGACCCTCATCTCACAATGCAGCCTGGCAGGCTACATGCCCTCAACATAGGGAAAGTTCCTTGTCAGGGGGGAACCTGGCAAAGCACCTTGTCCCATCTTAATCAGGGGACGGGTCTCTTTACCACAACCCTGCCGCAATGGTTGTAGGGGTCTGAAGGCAGGGGACTCATTGGAATCTGAAAGCCCCCTGCTTGCAGACTCCACAACAATAAGAGTGCCCCCAGATAGCTCCCTTACACACGGTCGGAAATTCCGACGGAAAATGTCTGATCGGACCATGTTGTCGGAAAATCCACCTGTGTGTGGGCTCCAAATTTGAGATCCTGCTCTCAAATTTTCCAACAACAAAATCCGATCAGACTTTTTCCGATCGTGTGTAGAGAATTCCGATGGACAAAGTGCCATGCATGCTCAGATCAAATTACGAGACCAAAGCTATTGGCTACTAGCCTCTACGTAGTTCCGTTGTACGCAACAAACGTCACCAACTTTGTCCGACCGCGTGTATGCAACACCAGTGTCGGACAAAATCAGTCGGAAAAAAAAACTACGGATTTTGTGGTCGGAATTTCCGACCGTGTGTACGGGGCTTACTGATTCACATAAAAAGTAATTAGTAATTAAACACATTTACATGTATGTCACTGGTTGCTAAGAATGTGATGTGTGCTGTTACCCACTGCTTTGTTAGCAATCATTGACAGCAAGGAGGCTGTCATGTATAGCAGTTGTATTTCTACTGATACTATCTTGAGTTCATTTATACTCAGGACAGCCCATGATTATATTATATTATATTAAAAGAATATTTGTACCTAAAAGGTTGCATCTATCCAGAGGGGTTATGTGCAAATGACTCCAGTAAAAAGCATGGTCTGTTGGACTAATTTTTGTTTCTTAGTGAGCTAACTTTAATTATATACCAGCATACCAGTATTAAGATCTTTTGCTTACATTATAACTGAGACTGAATAGTATCCACTTGAAAAACCAGGCCTTTTCTGACACTTCTCACAAAATTACTTAGAACCCCCAAACAGTATATATAGTTTTTCAAAGCAGAGGCCTTATCAAATAAAATTGTGGGTGTTGCAATTTTTTATGTCACATGGTCAAGCTCATGGACCCCTTCACTGGCCAGCCAGGCTAGATGACTGGATAAGGGTCTTTTATGTAGATTCATGTCAATCATGATGAGCGTTGCCTAATGATGTTGACCTGCCAACATGATCCACTGCCACAATGATACTGCCCCTCTGCTATTCCTGTGTCAAAGGACAGCTCCCTGACACCACTGGAATGTAAAAAAAGGGACATTTGGTCAATGACCCTTTTGTTTACCAACAGAAGCCGTCAGGGATCTATAATTTCAAGGTGCTAGTGATAATGCTGCTAAATGACATATCCCTGGTTTGCTGACAAACAGAAGCTGTCAGAGATCCATCATTTAACATCATGTAACTGCTACCATTGCTAAATGACAGATCCTCTGCTGCTGTTTGTAAACACAAAATGTCACTTTTAAAGCAGTAAATGCACAGCTTTAAGGCATTCCAAGCATATTATTTAATGGATTTGTGTATTTCCAATGTTCTCCTTTGGTTTGGTTAACCCAGGAAAAAAATCCACTAAGTCCAAACATAGTGACGAACCCCACTGGTCTATAAGAAGAATCATATTTTTTCCCTTTTTTCAAGGCCAATTTGCAAGCCTTTGTAAAAAAAAAGGGTGGATGGTCAGTGACTTCACTTGGGATCTCCAGACCTTTTGTTTACATTACGGCAGTGCTATGGAGCTGTCATTCGTAATGATTATTTGTTATGTGGCTTTCCCTTTTTTGAGTAAAAATTGGTATTTTTTCCTCCTACTCTTTCACATGGGGAGGTCTGGGTATCTGGGCCCTGCTCCCCCCTTAATCGAAACAGGGCTTCCAAATTCCAATGAGGCCCATTAAACTAATACACATTGGGAGTGCTCATGATTGCTCTTTGACTTTCTTCATCTGCTTGCTTGTTTTGAAACAGTGACTACAAATGCTATTGGATCAGTTCTCCCAGTACAGGTTTTTTTTTCCTTTTGTACAATAACTTGTGCATAGGCATTACACAGAGAGTAGAAAGTCCACTGACCAAGCATCAATTTAATCTCTCTGGGGCATTTGTCAATATATATAGTGTGTTTATACACTATATTGCCAAAAGTATTGGGACACCTGCCTTTACACAAACATTAACTTTAATGGCATCCCAGTCTTAGTATATAGGGTTCAATATTGAGTTGGCCCACCCTTTGCCGCTATAACAGCTTCAACTCTTCTGGGAACGCTGTCCACAAGGTTTAGGAGTGTGTCTATGGGAATGTTTGACCATTCTTCCAGAAGTGCATTTGTGAGGCACTGATGTGGCCTAGAAGGCCTGGCTCACAGTCTCCACTCAAATTCATCCCAAAGGTGTTCTATCGGGTTGAGGTCAGGACTCTAGTCAAGTTCCTCCACCCCAAACTCTCTCATCCATGTCTTTATAGATCTTGCTTTTGCACTGGTCCAAATCATTTGGTGAAGGGGGGATTATGGTGTGGGATTGTTTTTCAGGGATTAGGCTTGGCCCCATAGTTCCAGTGAAAGGAACTCTTAAGGCGTCAGCATACCAAGACATTTTGGACAATTAACTTCCCCCCCAACTTTGTGGAAACAGTTTACCATAGGGATGGCCCATTTCTGTTCCTACGTGACTGTGCACAGAACACTACATGCAAAGCATGAAGTGCAACATCACAGGGCCACTTACTACATGATGTTTCACACCCCATGGAGAGTGATACACGTTTTTGATCAAATGACATCCCTGTTTTCTTTTTTTTTTTTTTTTTTTACATTTTTAAGAAACTCAGAAATGATAAGCTTCAAGAATTGAACACATTTTTTTTTAATGTCTGTTCGTCTTTGATTTCAGTGAATTTTTTATTACATTTCAAACTGATAATGAAGTTACTTAAAGTGATATTAAACACACATTGTTTAATTTACATTGCCCCTATTTCTGTATGTGGAAGATGGCATTGTAATTATTTTAATAAAAAAAACATCTAAATACCTTTTTCCTAATCGATATACAGCTGTCACATGACCCAGGTCTTCAAAACAAAAAAAACAGCCTTTGGAATACAGAGTAAAAGTAAATAAATATTATCATTAAACTGTTTTAAATGGGAATACAAATATATATTTGAAATCAAATCTTTATTATTTTGTGTAAATAACATGGTGTGGGTGGATTTATGCCAGTCACAGGCTGTGTCACACCCCCCAGCCTGTGTCTTAGAATAAGAGGGAGGTGATTCCTCCATTAATCTACATATTATATCCTACCCCCATTGTGTTTAGCTGGTTGATGAGCATGAAGGAGGAGGGAGGGAGTGGGCTGTCATTTACCACTGTGTATACGCCCACATGTGTGACTCTATAGTAACATGGGCTGCTCAGATGTGATAGGGAGGAAATGCTCAGCATAGAAACTGACTGAAAACTGGGCATGTGCATGAGTTTCCACAACAGATGCAAAATTCTTAGCTGAATTGAGGACATGAACAGAAGGTGGAGATAGAGAGCAACATGATCAACCGGGTTTTTTGCATACTACAGTAAACGAATCTCAGTGACTAAGTGAGTATGAACAGCATGTAATACACCATTTATTGATAGTTTTTTATGATGTGGGTTTAGTGACACTTTAAAGGAAATATATGGTCACAGCATACACTTTATTTTTATTACATCAGCATAGTAATAGCAATACAAACAATAGTTATTTTTGACAATCCAATATAAGCTCCCTTGAAAATTTGTTGTGAGCATTGCCCATATGCTGGCCAACTCTTTTGCAACTTCCTGGATTCCCTGCATGCTTTGCAGCTTTTCCTCTGCTGTTTACTTTCAATTTCTAAGGACTACATATCCTATGGTACCTTTCAAGATCATTCCAATTAATAGGAGGATAGAAATAATTGAAACAAAAATAATTGTGGAAATCAATTTAAGATTATACATTGTGACTACAGATACCCTTTAATTCTCCTTGCTGTGTTCATATGTTCCTATAATCTTTCTGCTGACTTAAAGGGGTTGTAAAAGCAGAAGGTTTTTTATCTTAATGCATTATATACATTACCACTTCAGCCCCGGACCAATTGGCAGCCAAAGGACCAGGCCCCTTTTTGCGATTCGGCACTGCGTCGCTTTAACTGACGTGGCTCCCAAACAAAATTGGCGTCCTATTTTTCCCACAAATAGAGCTTTCTTTTGGTGGTATTTGATCGCCCCTGCGGTTTTTATTTTTTGCGCTATAAACAAAAATAGAGCTATAATAAATATCCCCAAAAAATATATAAAAAAACGTTTTTTCCCTCAGTTTAGGCCGATACGTATTCTTTTACATATTTTTGGTAAAAAAAATAGCAATTAGCGATTATTGATTGGTTTGCGCAAAAGTTATAGCGCTTACAAAATAGGGGATAGTTTTATAGCATTTTTATTAATATATTTTTTTTACTAGTAATGGCGGCGATCAGCGATTTTTATTGTGACTGCGACATTATGGCAGACACATCGGACATTTTTGACACATTTTTGGGACCATTGTCATTTATACAGCAATCAATGCTATTTAAATGAATTGATTCCTGTATAAATGACACTGGCAGTGAAAGAGTTAACCACTAGGGGGAGGGGTTATGGGCTGTGACGTGTGTTTTTTTAACATTAGGGGGCGGGGCTGACATCTGACGTCATTGATCGGCTTTCCCGATGACAGGGAACAGCCCATCAATGACAGGCAGAGTAGGAAGCGCGGGGAGAGGTTTGTTTATACAGACCTCTCCCCGTTCTTCAGCTCTGTGACCCGATCGCGGGACACCAGCGGCGATCGGGCGATCGGGTCCGCTGGTCCCGCGGCCGTGGTCATGGAGCTCCCGACCGGGTCGCGAGCGCGCCGCCGCCGGCGCGCTACCCACGGCTGGGCAATTAAAGGGCCACGTACCTGTACGTGGTTTTGCCTAGCCATTCTGCTGACGTATATGTGCAGGAGGTGGTTGGTAAGCGGTTAAGATAAAAAGCATTCTGTGTGCAGAAGCCCCCCTCAACAAGACTTTACAATCACTTTAAAGTATTTTTTGTAATAAAGTAGACGAGTTGAAAGACATTCCACTCTAATGTAAACTAGCTGAACATACTTTCTCTGTTTGACAGGTGAAGTAAATTTGAGAGTAATAGTTTTACTGCCCTAATGTCCACTATGCTAAGCACAATAAATGTTAATGTGTCCACAGGGTGGGTCACACACTGATGGTATTCAGCGTACCACATCCTAATAATTAACAACATGAAATAGTATAGATCAATGAACACTCAGACCCAAGGGGGGCGGGCGAAGGGGTGATTGGGACAAACGGATTTTACAGAAAAAGTCTCTCTGGATAGAATGATCAATGCTACTGAGCCACCAGGCAAGTATTAACATATAATGCATTATGTGTCTGAGTACCTAAAAAGTCCAAGTGTTCATTGATCTATTCTATTTCACTATGCACAGCACAACCAGCATGCACAGGAACAAAACACTGGACTTAAGCCGGATGTGCATGGATCAACATTCAGCCAGTTTAGCAGGGACCGGACAAATTTTGTTCAGGGAGGTTGTACAGAATTTTACCTACCAATCTACTTTTGTACAACCATCCTGTAAAATTTCCTCTGCTTGATCATCACTGCCAGCTATAGTCAGTGGTGCTGATCAGTGTATTCTGACAGCGGGGAACTCCCCCCACATTCAGAATACAATGACACAACAGGGAGGATTCTCCATTGAGTGTGTGGATGAGGGAATCTAGTAATTTTTTTTTGTTCAATCCCAGTGCTGTATAAACCATGTGTGCAGGGTGTGTGGGGCACATGGGGCACATGGGGCACGAGGGAAGGGTGGTCCACTGCGCAGATAAGATTAAATAAAAGTAAGTTCAATGAAATTTCCCTGGGCCCCCTCATTTCGATCAGAGGGGCGCAGGGTGTAGTAGCAGTGATGGAACTCTTTTTTTTTATTATTTACTGCAGTGCAGGCGATAGTAGGTTTGTAGTTGTCCACAGACTCCTTGCAGCCCTGGTCGAGTTACTGTATATAGGCAGCTGCTGCTTCTCTCTCAGTGGATCCTAAAGGTAGAGGGTGAGGCTGTATCCGGCAGTGTACGAGAGCTCATAGCGGGATCACAGTTATAAGGTGGCGGCGGCGGCAGACATAAGCCAGTAGGGTACATTTTTTTTTGGTAAGAATGATGAAGCGACAGTACAGTGCATTAAGACACAGGCTGCAGTGTTTGCACTGTATACTATTACTACTGCTGTCAGCAGTAGTAATAGTATATGTAGCGATACCCCCAATTAAGAGGGCCGCAAGTTTGATTTGGGTCCCTGAGTACAGCTCCACCAACCCCCCGGCAATCTGCTCTACCCGCTCTGGCACAGTTAATCAACAGGTGTATGTGTATGCACATATAAATATCACTTATACTTTAAGTGTAATGGACTCAAACTCACAAGCAGACTGCTAACTTAAATAACTGTCTTTACTTCTGGCAATGTAAAAGGAGATAGTAACGTACATTTAAACATTTGACTTATGACACATGAGCAGGTCACTGCAGTATGTACTATAAACATGTACACAGGTATATATGTATAGATGGACAGCAATGGGGAACGGAACGCCACGTGTAGCGACCGTCTGCTATGCACCCCTGAGGTGCAACAAATCTAACTGCGCCTACCTAACGGACCAGGCCTGATCCCTAGCAATAGAGCTCAGTCCTTGAGGGAACACAGTATTCTTCACCGGCACAAGAACTGTAGAGGTGGTGCACATGTAGCTTTAAATGGTGTTGTCAGGGTTTCCGTCCGCTGCGCACGCTAGTGCGCAGGCGCACGGGTTCGGCTTCCCGGCTCATAGCCAGTGACAGAGAGAAGATGCGGCGGCACGTGCGCACTCGTGTTCCCGCCAAGCGGCGCGCGCGCATGCCCAGTAGCGCGGCATCACCTCATGTGACCTCAACGGCCCTATAAAAGGAGGGCCTCTGTACCCAGACAGACGCTGGTTCGTCTGACAGCTGCTTCCTGTTTGTATCCTGTACTTGACCCTTGAAGATTGTCTTACCTGTTGCCAAACCCGGATCGTCCTGACTACTCTGCCTTCTCCTGACCTTGACCTTCGGCTTGCCTATTTGGATCTGTTACCTTCTCCTGCCCTGGACCTTTGGCCTGTACCCTGGACTCTCCTCTCTGCTGCCTGTGTTTGATCCCCAGCCTGCCTTGGACTCTCCCGCTTAAGGATACCTTGTCCTATTGCCTTGTACCTAACCTGCCAGTGTTTGACCCCCGGCCTGCATTCAGCTAACCTGCCTGTGTTTGATTCCCAGTCTGCTTGCCGTGTTTCTAACTAGGAATTCGTGGACGTACTATCCTGTTCCAGTCTACCCTTCACTGCAACATCGGAGCCCACGCCTGGTCACCATCCCACCGGTGGCTTGTGCCTCTTGGTGCCAACCGTCCCTGTATCACTTTCAGGGCAGTGGGCGCCGAGTCGCAAGGGCAACCGCTCTCGGCATCTTGGCCTCGGTGAGTACCTAGTTCATGACAGTACGAACCAGCCATGACAGAGGCCAACAGAGCGGGTTCTCCATTGGACATGCTATGTCAGCAGGTGTCTGCCCTCATGGAAGCTGTACAGAAATTACAGGAAGGCTATGCCCAAGTTGATACTCGACTCCAACAACTGACCACGGCCGCTCCCCCAGCAAGTCCAGCTTCCGGGTCTACTAGTGGGACCTCCGCACCTCAGGCTCAACCTCCACCTGCCATGATGATGGCCGTGCCTGAACCCAAGGTACCAATACCAGAGCGATTTTCGGGCGATCGCAGGAAGTTCAGGTCCTTCAAAAATGCTTGTTCCCTGTACCTTGCCTTGCAACCCCGAACCTTCTCCTTAGAAATTGTCAAAGTCGGGTTTATCATCTCCCTATTATCCGAGGAACCCCAGTCTTGGGCCCACGGCCTCATGGAACAAAGGAACCCTCTCCTCAATACTGTTGATACATTTTTTGAAGCAATGGGCCAACTCTACGATGACCCCCAACGTAAGGCCACGGCTGAGGCCACTCTGCATACCCTCTCTCAGGGTAAAAGGCCTGTGGAGGACTATACGGCTGAGTTCCGCAAATGGTCTGCCGATACCACCTGGAATGAGGCAGCCCTCCTCTACCAGTATCGACTGGGATTAAGGGAAAGTCTGAAGGACGAGTTAGCCCGGGTTGAGCCTCCTACTTCTTTGGAGGAGTTGATCCAGTTAGCCACCAAGCTGGATCGACGTATGCGGGAACGTCGCTCAGAACGTGTACAAGGGTCCCGACCAATATGGGTTCCCCGAAGGATGCCAGCTGCTTATCCAACCGTCCCATCCGGTCCATCGGCCTCTGAAGGGGAGCCAATGCAATTGGGCCTAGTTCGTCCCCGCCTTACCCAGGAAGAACGGCAACGAAGACGGAGATCCAATCTGTGCCTCTATTGCGGGGGTTCAGGACATTTCCTCCTGAATTGTCCCATCCGGCCTAGTAAGTTGCCATCTCAGCCTTTCATGAACTGTCAAGCCGTTAATCGGGCCCAAACGTATGTGACTCTTTCTGTTTCCCTACAGCTGGCGGGAAGGAAGATCCGGCTACCAGCCGTGATTGATTCAGGTGCTTGCAGCTGCTTCCTGGATATTTCTATCGCCAAGGAATGGCACATTCCTTGCTTCAACAAAACAAATCCTCTATTGGTTCATTTGGCTGATGGGTCCCTTCCACAATCTGGTCCAGTAACTCAGGAGACTTCACCTATCCTCACCACCACAGATTCTGGCCACCAAGAGTTCCTACGATTTGATCTCATATCTTCCCCGATGTTTCCCATCATCCTTGGACTTCCTTGGCTGCAAGCTCATGACCCCCAAATTCACTGGAACAGGAAGGCGGTCTCCTTCTCGTCACCATATTGTCACCAACACTGCATCTCTCCAACTCCCCGCTCCATCCTATCGGTTATCTCGGCACCAGAAAACCTCCCGCACATTCCCCCGGTCTATCAGGACTTTAAAGATGTCTTTGACAAAAAGAAGGCCGACCACCTACCACCACATCGGGCTTATGACTGCCCCATCGAATTGCTCACAGGCTCCGCAATTCCCTTTGGGCGCATATTTCCTCTGTCGGAGACCGAGCTAAAGGCCCTCAAGGCCTATATTGATGAAAATCTCGAGAAAGGCTTTATTCGGCCATCCACCTCTCCAGCGGGTGCTGGTATTTTCTTCGTTGGAAAGAAAGATGGCTCACTCAGGCCCTGCGTTGATTATCGGGAACTTAATAAAATTACTATCAAAAACCGATATCCTCTACCACTTATTCCTTAACTCTTCCAGCGGATCCGGTCAGCTAAAGTTTTCTCTAAACTAGACTTAAGGGGTGCCTACAACCTTGTCAGAATCCGTGCAGGGGATGAGTGGAAGACAGCCTTCAGGTCTCGCTTTGGCCACTATGAATACTTGGTGATGCCATTCGGCCTATGTAATGCTCCAGCCACTTTTCAGCACCTGGTGAATGACATTTTTAGAAAATATTTGGATGACTTTTTAGTCGTATACCTAGACGACATCCTCGTTTTTTCAGCCACTCTGGAGTTGCACCGGGAACACGTCAGGAAGGTCCTCACCATCCTCAGAGCCCATCAGCTCTATCTTAAAGCTGAAAAATGCGAGTTTGAAAGATCCACAGTACAGTTTCTGGGGTTTATCATCTCCACTAAAGGCACCTCCATGGACCCACAAAAGGTCAAGGCAGTGGTAGACTGGCCACCTCCTAAGGACAAAAGAGCTGTACAGAGGTTCATCGGTTTTGCTAATTTTTACAGGAGGTTCATCGCCGGATTCTCTGCCATTGTGGGCCCAATCACTCACCTGACCCGCCTACACAGCCGTTTTCAGTGGTCCCAGGAAGCCCAGGAGGCTTTTGTCAAATTAAAAACTCTCTTCACGTCTGCCCCTATCTTACGGCACCCAGACCCACTGCTACCTTTTGTTCTAGAAGTGGACGCCTCAGAGTCTGCCACAGGTGCCATCCTCTCCCAACGACACGGGCCAAAAGCCCTGTTACACCCAGTGGCCTTCGCCTCCCGGAGACTCAATCCAGCCGAGAAGAACTATGATGTTGGTGACCGGGAGCTATTGGCCATTAAATCCGCGCTGGAGGAGTGGAGATACCTCCTCGAAGGAGCAGTTCATCCAATCACCATTTTTACAGACCATAAAAACCTTGAGTACCTCCGCACTGCTAAACGGTTAAGACCCCGTCAAGCCCGTTGGGCACTCTTCTTCTCAAGGTTCACATTCCATATTTCCTACCGGCCAGGGTCAAAGAACGGCAAGGCAGATGCTCTATCTCGTATCTTCCCAGAGTCCTCCCAGGTATCAGAACCCAGCACCATTCTTACCCCTCAGAACTTTCTACTACTCACACCCACTGACCTGATCTCCGCTCTATCCACTTCTTCGGCTCACTGTAAAGATCCCATTCTGGACACCCTGGAAAGACGTGAAAATCTATTCTGGCTCCAAGACAAGATTTTTGTCCCCACAGAGGTAAGACCTGTAGTCCTGAGAACTTTACATGATCATAAACTAGCTGGTCACTTCGGGGTACGAAAAACAGCAGAACATATCTCTCGCACCTTTTGGTGGCCAGGCTGGAGAAAGGATTGCCAAAAATACGTGTCTTCCTGTATTACATGTCAGCGAAACAAGGGTCCTAGAACAAGGCCATGGGGGTTACTAAGGCCTCTACCCATTCCAGAACGACCATGGGCCGACATTTCGATGGATTTCATCGTGGAATTGCCTCCATCGCAAGGCTTCACTACCATTCTAGTGGTAGTGGATCGGCTGTCCAAAATGAGCCACTTTTTGCCCATGATCGGCACTCCCTCTGCCCTGGAGACCGCCAACATTTTCGTCAAGGAGATTGTTAGACTCCATGGGGTACCCAAGAGCATTGTCTCGGATAGGGGTCCACAGTTCACCTCAAAATTTTGGAAAGAGCTTTGTAGAACCTTGGATATCAACATTTGTCTTTCATCTGCCTACCACCCACAAAGTAATGGACAAACTGAACGCACTAATCAAACTCTTGAACAATACTTACGGTGTTTCTGTTCCTCCGCACAAGATGACTGGTCCTCTCTATTATCTTATGCAGAATTTGCATATAATAACTCTTCCCACTCGGCCACAAATCAGACTCCGTTTTGGGCTAACTTTGGGTTTCATCCATCTTTTCTCCCTAATGTTGTCTCTGAATCACGGGTTCCCGCTGTACAGGAACGGATAAGTTATATTCAAACCAACTTCAAAAGACTTCAAAACGCCATGCAACAGGCCCAGGAAGGATATAAGAAATATCACAACAAGGGGAGGAAGGAGAACCCCCATTTCAAGATTGGAGAGAAGGTATGGCTGGCAACTACCCATCTTAAGATCGCGTGTCCTGCACGGAAGTTGGGTCCCAAGTTCATTGGCCAATTCGAAATCAAGAAAATGGTAAATCCTGTAGCTTTTGAACTTGCCTTACCCAGGTCCTACAGAATACACCCAGTATTCCATGCCTCTCTACTGAGACCCTTGGTCCCCAGTCCTTTTCCAAACAGAGAAGAAACTCCTCCTCCACCTATAACAATTGATGGAGTAGAAGAATACGAGGTAGAGTCATTACTTGGCTGCAGGAAGGTGGGTCGTCAGCTTCAATTTTTGGTAAAGTGGAAGGGCTATCCACCAGAGGATAATTCCTGGGAGCCATCCAGAAACTTCCACGCCCCAAGATTAATCAAGATCTTCCGACAAGAACACCCTGAATTGATGGAGAGCCTGGGCGTCCGGAGGCCGCCCCTCAGGGGGGGGCACTGTCAGGGTTTCCGTCCGCTGCGCACGCTAGTGCGCAGGCGCACGGGTTCGGCTTCCCGGCTCATAGCCAGTGACAGAGAGAAGATGCGGCGGCGCGTGCGCACTCGTGTTCCCGCCAAGCGGCGCGCGCGCATGCGCAGTAGCGCGGCATCACCTCATGTGACCTCAACGGCCCTATAAAAGGAGGGCCTCTGTACCCAGACAGACGCTGGTTCGTCTGACAGCTGCTTCCTGTTTGTATCCTGTACTTGACCCTTGAAGATTGTCTTACCTGTTGCCAAACCCGGATCGTCCTGACTACTCTGCCTTCTCCTGACCTTGACCTTCGGCTTGCCTATTTGGATCTGTTACCTTCTTCTGCCCTGGACCTTTGGCCTGTACCCTGGACTCTCCTCTCTGCTGCCTGTGTTTGATCCCCAGCCTGCCTTGGACTCTCCCGCTTAAGGATACCTTGTCCTATTGCCTTGTACCTAACCTGCCAGTGTTTGACCCCCGGCCTGCATTCAGCTAACCTGCCTGTGTTTGATTCCCAGTCTGCTTGCCGTGTTTCTAACTAGGAATTCGTGGACGTACTATCCTGTTCCAGTCTACCCTTCACTGCAACATCGGAGCCCACGCCTGGTCACCATCCCACCGGTGGCTTGTGCCTCTTGGTGCCAACCGTCCCTGTATCACTTTCAGGGCAGTGGGCGCCGAGTCGCAAGGGCAACCGCTCTCGGCATCTTGGCCTCGGTGAGTACCTAGTTCATGACAGGTGTGTTTGTAATCCACAGAAAGAACAATCTTCTGCTCTGAGGTAAATGTGCCTTGGCAGTTCAATAGGCATAAAGTGAAATAACAATGTAGGATGAGCCTTTCAGCTCGCTCACCACTCCGGATACCGTCCTCAGCTCCGGGACCTCCACTGGCGGCGTCCGGCCTCGTTCGTCACAGCCCCTGCGTTCCGGTCCTCTCTCCGACCGACTGTTCTCAGGCAAAAGTCTCCGCTCTGCTGCTGCTGACAATGAGGTATGAGAGTCTCTCTCTGTCTGCTGCAAGGCCCAGGCTTCAGGCCTTCAGCAGTCCCAGTCCGCACAGATGTCTCCTCTCCTTGTGATGCCTGCGTCACAAGAGGAAGGAGGCGGTCCTTCCTCTTTCCTTTTATCACCTCCCCCATCAGCCTCTCGGGCGGAAACAAACAGCCTCCCGGGAGCCTGGGGAATTATGGGAACTGTAGTCTTATCCCCTAAAAGGGGAACAACCCCGCTACACACTCCCCCCACTTTGAATCTTTGGTCCCCAAAGACATTGTTCAATCTACAAACTTTCTTTGAAACAACACGTTCACATAATTTAGACAGAGAAGCTTCCCACCAATTAGCATAGGATGGGGAGCTGTCCTGTCCACAGGTCGCTTCAGTGAGGGCGGCCTGTCTAACTGTGCCAGAGAGTGAGCTGGGGTTGCCCTCCACCAAATGAACAGTGGATGGGTCAGGGCGTTCAACACTCCTCCTTGCTGTGGTAACAGAGTCCTCTGAACTTTCTCCCATTTGGGGGTAGGTTAGCTTCTTGGGAGGCCTCACAACTCTTCGAGATCTCTGTTCTCTTGGGACTTCAGGCTCTGGTGCCACAGGCTCTTCCTCAGGAACACACTCTGGGAACATCACTGGTTCTAGAACATCTACTTCCTCTTCTTCTGAGTAGAGACCAGGGATATCCTCCCAGCACTCGGGCACAGCACTGAATGGAACAAACCCTGTAGCTTCTGGGTTCAATGTTCTATCTTCCACATCTTCAGTAGGTGGAAGATCTATGGCGGAATTTCCTGGGGCTGAGGAAGGCCATAGCCATTCCAATTCCCCTTTCTCTTCTTCTGCCGATTGGAGGTCTCGTCCATCTCTAGTTTGGGATGTCTGAGACCGAGTGTTGGGTCTGGGGGTATCCAGAATGGAAACAGATTCAGGTATGTCTTTTACTGGAGGCATTCTGACTGCTTCAGTGAGTGGAAGCAAGTGATTCCTATGCCAGGTCTTCAAGGGCCCCACTCTTCCTTCTGGCTTTAACTTGTACACAGGCAATCCTGGTAGCTTTCTACAGATGATATATGGTTCTGATCTCCATCTATCAGCCAGCTTGTGTTTTCCAGGGATCCCTAGATTGCGTAACAGTACACGGTCCCCAGGCTGTAGGTCCTGTACTCGAACCTTCAAATCAAAGTTCCGCTTGTTTCGGGCCCCCTCTGGTCAGAGGCCGCCTGAGCTTTCTCATAAGCTATCTTCAGACTGTGCCTCAGTCTGTCCACATATCCTTTGTGGGAGGCAGCAGAGGCATGGTCTAAGGAAATGCCGAAGGCCAAATCCACTGGCAATCTTGCTTCTCTCCCAAACATAAGCCGGTAAGGGGAGAAACCCGTCACATCACTGGTGGTGCAGTTGTAGGCATGTACCAGAGCTGAAATGTGTTGACTCCAATGTTGCTTCTTTTCCATCTCTAAAGTTCCTAACATGTTCAATAAGGTCCGGTTGAACCTTTCAGGCTGGGCATCACCTTGAGGGTGATATGGTGTGGTTCTAGTCTTCTCTACTCCCAAAGAGTCCAGTAACTTCCGGATCAGGCGACTCTCAAAGTCCCTTCCTTGGTCTGAGTGGATTCTCTGTGGTAGTCCATAATGAACAAAGTATTTTTCCAGAAGTACCTTAGCCACTGTAGAAGCCTTCTGGTCCTTGGTTGGGAAAGCCTGGGCATAACGGGTGAAATGGTTGGTTATCACCAGAACATTTCCCAATCCACTCAAATCGGGTTTGAGGCAGAGAAAATCAATGCATACCAGATCCATTGGGCCTTGACTCTGTAGATGGCCCATTGGGGCAGCTTGATGAGGTAAAGTCTTTCTCTGAATGCATCGTGCACAGGAATGGCAATACTCCTCCACTTCGGCCCTCATGCAGGGCCAATAAAACCGGTCTCTGACAAGTTGGAAGGTTCTCTCTGCTCCCAAGTGACCATGCTGGTCATGTAATGCAATCAGCACAGTCTCTCGATGCTTCTCAGGGAGAAACAGCTGCCACTTATCTTCTGGGCTATCAGAGGGGCCTCTTCTGTAGACTACCCCCTGATGCACCCGTAATTTCTCTAACTCTTTCCTTAGCAGGCAAGCTTCTTTGGAAGGGTGATGTCGAAGTCCCTCTGGACTCTTGTTTTCCAAGGCTTCCAAGACCAATCTCCCCATGGGGTCTTCCAATTGGTCACACCTTAACTCCTTCTTGGACAGCTTCGGCAGACACTCTTCTTCTAGTTGAGTTACCCCACAGTAGCATTTTGGGACTCCCACTGTGGTTACTCCTATCTCTTCAGCTCTGGATCCTCCTTTGGCTTGGAGTTCAGCCCCTTGACAAAGGGCTCGCACTCCTTCCGGTGCCACTTGAGTCCAGTCTTCCCAATCATCGTCCATGACATGAGATCTTCGGGACAGGGCATCTGCGTCCCTATTTCCAGCCCCTGGCCTGTACTTGAGGCTGAAATTGAATCCAGACAACGCCGCCAACCATCTGTGTCCAGTTGCATCCAGCTTGGCGGTGGTGAATAGGTAGGTCAAGGGGTTGTTATCTGTTTTTACAGTAAATTCGGCCCCATAAAGATAGTCTTTTAGTTTGTCAACTACTGCCCACTTGAGGGCTAAGAACTCCAACTTGTGGGTGGGGTAGTTCTTATCTGAGGGGGTCAAGCTCCGGCTCACATAGGCCACTGGTCGCAGCTGATCTTCATACTCCTGGTAGAGTACTCCACCTAGGCCTTCATGGCTGGCATCAACATGTAGCTCATATGGTCTAGTGGGGTCAGCATAGGCCAAAACTGGGGCTGTGGTGAGACTCCTCTTCAAGGTTCTGAAAGCCTCTTCACACCTTGAGTTCCATTGGTCTTGAACCGACTCCCCGGGCCTCCTAGGCCCCAAGCCATCTTCCTCTCCTTCTGTCTTGAGCAGCTCGTTTAGGGGTTTCGCAATACGGGTGAATCCATCCACAAACCTGCGGTAGTAGGAACAGAACCCCAAGAAAGACCGAAGTTCTGTAACTGTTGTGGGTCTTGGCCATGAAGTAACTGCCAGATAGTCCCAGATAGTTCACAGAAGACTGGTAAAACCGGCACTTCTCGGGGGAAAGTTTGAGTCCCTCTTCACTGAGCCTCTCCAATACTTTCTCCAATCTGGCTTCATGTTCTTCCAAAGTCTTTCCAAATACAATGACATCGTCCAGGTACACAAGGACTTCTATGAGGTTCATGTCTCCAACAGTCCTTTCCATGAGGCGTTGAAAGGTAGAAGGAGCTCCAGACAGGCCCTGAGGCATCCTGTTGAACTCAAAGAACCCTACTGGGGTTATGAAGGCAGTCTTTTCTCTATCCTCTGGATGCATTGGGATTTGATAGTACCCACTCTTGAGGTCCATCACACTGAACCACTTAGCTCCAGATAAACTCTGTAAGGCATCCTCTATCCTTGGCGTGGTGTACTGATCAGGAATGGTCCTCCTGTTGAGAGTTCTGTAGTCAATGCAGAGCCTCAATGACCCATTCTTCTTCCTGACCACCACTATTGGGGAGGCATAGGGGCTTCTGGACTCCCGAATCACTCCCGTCTTCTTCAGTTCCGCAAGCTGCTCCCTCAGATCCTCCAGATCTGCTAGCGGGACTCGCCTGACTCTCTCTCTGAATGGCTTGTCCTCTTGCATGCGGATTCGATGGGTGGCACTCTTCGCACAACCCACATCAAACTCATCTTTAGAGAAAATCTTCTCCCATCTGGTCAGCTGGGCCTTGGCTCTCTCTTTCCAAGCTCCAGGTAGGTTTGGGTTTTCCATGGAGAGTTTCTTCCAAACATCTTCTCCTTTACCCGTCCTCTTCACTTCTGACCAGCCAACTGGGACAGCGGGACTCACCTGTCCCAACAGCATCCTGGCAGGGATCTCCACGGGCCGCTCCGTGGGGTTCCTCACACTGACAGGGACTATTCCTCTAGCCTTCTTCAGGGCCTTCATTGAGATCACTTCTGGTATCACCTCCAGATCTGAGTGACCCTCCATTGGGTCAGATTCCAGCATTACAAATGGGCCAGGCTGCTCCCAATTAAGTTTCACCGTGGCCCTCAGGCAGGTCACCTCTCCAGGCTGTAACACCGCTCCTTCTCTTCCAAGCCTCCATACCTTGCCTATCCCCTCACTTGGGGTCTTCTGCTCTAGGACCAACCGCTGGTAGGCCGCCTTCAGCATGGGATGGATCTTGGGAGCTGAAAGATTCTCTTTCTTCACCAGGGGGGTCAGAAGCCTTCTGACTAGGTCCGTGTTTGTTCCTATAATCAGGGAAGTCTTGCTGGTTCCAGGTGGGCGAGGGCACACCACTGCTAAGGTGTCAAACACTTCAGTCTCCCCAGCCACGGATGGGTCAAAGGTCAACCGTATGGGTAGGTATCCATCATAGGGGAAACTCTGAGTTCCCAGTCCCCGTATCTCCAATTCCTCTATCTTCTGTATGGGCAAATGACGTAGGTGTCTATCATAAAAGTCTCTGTATAATATGGTCACCTGTGCTCCAGTGTCCAGGAGGGCCTGCGTGTATATCCCTTCCACTTGGATGGGTACAGTAGGAGATGGACCAACCAGCTCTTCTGGGTAGGGCCGAGTTGATGCTGTCCTCTTCTTTGGACTCTTTTCTTTCCAACTAGATTTGCGCTTTATCCTTTCCTGAGCCTGGTATGCATTAATTTTCTCCCTCTCTATGGGAGTATGAACCCGCTGAGGGACATTGTTATCTCTCATCTTTAAAGGTTCTCGCTTAGGGGTGCTATGTCTCTTTGGAGGGGTCTTGCCCCCTTTCTCTGGAGTGTACCTTGGTTGAGGATCCCTGGGTTCCTTCCGAGGGGTTTGGTCTCCTCGCTTCCTTTTCATGCTATTTTTCTTGGAGCTCACTGAAGATGGTGGGCACCCGGTTGACTCCTTCACCGGGGCCCTCTGGAGTTTCCCGCCGGCTGGCGGCTGTCTGTTTTCTTCCTCTTGGACTGGAACATACAGCTGCAATATGGCCCACTCTGCCACAGTTAAAACAGATCATCTCTCCCCAGTCAGGTGGGGATGCTGGTGCTGAAACAGTTGGAAATAATTCCCTCCTGCTTGCTTCTTTCTTGGGACTGGGCGTCTCTTTCGCCACTAGAGATGTCAGTATCTCCATCATCTGGGACATCTGCAACTTCAGAGCATCTACTTCTGTCTCTCTTTCAGGGGTTAAGGCCGACCTGACCGTTGCCACTGGAAGTTTTGTAGACCCCATCGCCTGTTTTTCCCGTTTCTCTTCCAACATGGCCTCTTCCTCTCTGACCATTCGAATGAGATCGGGGTAGTCCAGGCTCTTCCCATCCTGTCGGGTACGTAGTACTAGTGCAACAGGGTCTAGGGGTTGGGCTCCCCTCATCACCTGCTGGGCACGGGCTTCGTCTACTTTCCCCGGATCTATCCCCTTCTTCAGGATAATCCTATGCAGGATCTTGTCTATACGTCCCATATACTCCGATAGCTTCTCTCCTGCCTTCTGGTAACAGTGTTCCAGTTGATAGGTAAGCTCCGTGATTTTCTCTGTCCCACCAAACACACTTTCCAGGATGTCTATGTAATCCTGTGCAGTGCAGTCTTTCTTGCTTGTCTTCAAGTTGCGTATGGCCTCTAAGGCAGGCCCTTTTAGGCTCTCAACAATCCTTTGCTTCTTTCTACCTTCTGGGACCTCCCATTCTTCCAAGGCCTGTGTGGCACCATCTAGCCACTCTTCAAATCCCTCTTCCCCCGAGGGTACAGGTTTCCTCCCTGAAAACATCCGGAGTTTTCTGTATCCCGACATCGGGTAATCCCCGGGATCTCTTCTGCACTGAGTCACAATCTCCCCCAGGACAGCACACAGTTCTGCGCTAAGAGTGGTTTTCACAGGTGCGGGACTCTCTGTGCCCTTCTGCTCTTTCTTCTTTGGGGATAGCATGGTTTTCATTTGAAAACTGTCTCCCTTGCGCGGCAGCGCATGCAGCAATTGATAGGTCTGACCATCCAGTGCTTGTATGCTTTGGCTCCTGAACTGCTCTGGGGTCTCACTTCTCCATTCTACTAGGGCGTATATACACCCGGCATCATTTCTCATGTCCGTTATCCGTGATTCGTGGCATGGGGATAGGGACATTATGAGCTGCTTGACTGCCTCTTCCTGCCATATCCCTGGCAGTTCAATGACTGCTGCTGCGGCTGGATCAGTGCCCCATATTGTGTACCACCGTCCCACTTCTATCGGGTCCATGCCAGTACCTTCTGGCGGCTTTTCCCGCTGTCTCAGGATCCCGGATTACGAGCCCCCACGTGTAGCGATACCCCCAATTAAGAGGGCCGCAAGTTTGATTTGGGTCCCTGAGTACAGCTCCACCAACCCCCCGGCAATCTGCTCTACCCGCTCTGGCACAGTTAATCAACAGGTGTATGTGTATGCACATATAAATATCACTTATACTTTAAGTGTAATAGACTCAAACTCACAAGCAGACTGCTAACTTAAATAACTGTCTTTACTTCTGGCAATGTAAAAGGAGATAGTAACATACATTTAAACATTTGACTTATGACACATGAGCAGGTCACTGCAGTATGTACTATAAACATGTACACAGGTATATATGTATAGATGGACAGCAATGGGGAACGGAACGCCACGTGTAGCGACCGTCTGCTATGCACCCCTGAGGTGCAACAAATCTAACTGCGCCTACCTAACGGACCAGGCCTGATCCCTAGCAATAGAGCTCAGTCCTTGAGGGAACACAGTATTCTTCACCGGCACAAGAACTGTAGAGGTGGTGCACATGTAGCTTTAAATGGTGTGTTTGTAATCCACAGAAAGAACAATCTTCTGCTCTGAGGTAAATGTGCCTTGGCAGTTCAATAGGCATAAAGTGAAATAACAATGTAGGATGAGCCTTTCAGCTCGCTCACCACTCCGGATACCGTCCTCAGCTCCGGGACCTCCACTGGCGGCGTCCGGCCTCGTTCGTCACAGCCCCTGCGTTCAGGTCCTCTCTCCGACCGACTGTTCTCAGGCAAAAGTCTCCGGTCCGCTGCTGCTGACAATGAGGTATGAGAGTCTCTCTCTGTCTGCTGCAAGGCCCAGGCTTCAGGCCTTCAGCAGTCCCGGTCCGCACAGGTGTCTCCTCTCCCTGTGATGCCTGCGTCACAAGAGGAAGGAGGCGGTCCTTCCTCTTTCCTTTTATCACCTCCCCCATCAGCCTCTCGGGCGGAAACAAACAGCCTCCCGGGAGCCTGGGGAATTATGGGAACTGTAGTCTTATCCCCTAAAAGGGGAACAACCCCGCTACATATATAATGCAAACACTGTCTGCAGATGAGAATGAATGATACAGCCACAATACTTGTGATCGTTATGATGATGATAATCACACAGTACAACTTGTACTTCATAATCATCATTGTGACAATCACATAAGAACAGTGAAATGATGCCCTTTTAGCATACCGTCCTGGATTCAGTGGACCATCCTAAGATTTCAAGTATAATCCTGGCATCCTGCATATCCAGGATGGAGTCCCACAGCCCTGTGTCAGAATGCGTTCTGGCACTGGGCTCTACTAATGAGGGATGGACATGCTCTCGCTGGGTACCTGCCCCACATCTACTGTGAGGTGCCCTGGGTCCCTGGCACCCTAATTGCCCAATAAAGTAAAGAAGTATTCAGCGCTGACACAAATAAACTGTTAATAGTAAACAAACTGCAGGCTAGCACTCAAGGTCAACTCAAAAATAATACCTCAAATGAACATGAATAATAAACAGTGCAGCACACTTCTGTAAGATCTTATAATATCATATGTAGAAATATCATATAGAAAAAAGTCCCAATAGATGCATGTGAGAAGCAGCACTAATCCATTCAGTGAAGTGGAAAACCAGACGGTTTGACAGGTAACAATGATCCCTCCACCACAGATGAAATGGCCTCTCACCTTAGAGATTCCACCTAAAACAGGTCACTATGCAGTAAAACAGATCGCCAAGCAAAAACCCTGGATATCGTCCTGGAATGAAAAGACTCCACAGAATGCATAAAATAGAAGAGAAACAATCTAGTGCTCTTTGTTTGTAAATTTTATTAATAAAGAAAATGATCGGAACGGTACTCACAATAAAAGACACTCAGATCCGAGTGTCGGCGAATGAGCATATCCAACCAACAGGATGGCCGATGACCCTAATTGCCCACTCTGTTTATTGTGATAGGTAGTGGCAGGAAGAGGTTCTCACTGCCTGTCACAGTAATAAATGGAGAGCACTGAGGGAACCTTCCTCTAGACTGCTCCTCTGCTCTCACATGTATCAAGTACAACAGTAAGAGCAGGTTCACACTGGGGCAACTTGTCAGGCGACTTAGCCGCCTGACAAGTCGCACTCCGTTCTGTACAATGGAACTCAAGTCGCTCCGACTTAGAAAAAGGTTCCTGTACTACTTTGGGGGCGACTTGAGGTGACTTGCATTGACTTCTATACAGAAGTCATTTTGAAAGTCGGCGCTGCTGTTGTGTGCAGGTCGACTGAGGCAGTCACGCTGCAAGTCGTGCTGCCTCAGTGTGAACCAACTCTAAGAGGAAAAGCCCAGGGGGAGGGACTTCCCCTAGCATTAAGCCATGCTGACCCGAGGTCTGTAGGTTTTGAGAATGTCACTTGGGGCACACAAGTGATTCGGAAGGGGGGCACCAAGCGACAAAAGATGCTGTGTGGACATTAGGGCAGCAAAACTATTACGGGTGGAGGGGATTTGTGCTTTAACCACTTGACATCCGCGCTATGGACGAATGACGGCAACAGTGCGGATCTCAATTCCCGGGAGGCCGTCATATGACGTCCTCCCCTGTGCATGTTCCCTGCGCACGCCCTATAGCCTTCCGAGTCACTGAGACTCGGGTGATCAGCGATCTGAGTAAGGGGCGGGTCCCCTTACCATGTGATCAGCTGTCAGCCAATGACAGCTGATTACATGATCAAAACAAAAGCTTGGTGATCACCGGCTCATCTTAAAGGGACATCGGTCCCGAAAAGTCAGAGGCAATTATGCCTCATGTATCCCACCTGTCAATTCCCACAAGTGCCACCTGTCAATGCCCATAAGTACCACCTGTCAATGCCCATAAGTATCACCTGTCAATGCCCATAAGTACCACCTGTCAATGCCCATAAGTGCCACCTATCAATGCCCACAAGTGCCACCTATCAATGCCCACCAGTGCTTCCAATCAGTGCCACCTAAAAGTGCTGCCTATCAGTGTAACCCCTCAGTTCCCATCACTGCCACCCATCAGTGCCCATCACTGCCACCTATCAGTGCCCGTCACTGCCACCTCATCAGCGTACATCAATGACGGACAAAAATTACCCATTTTAAATTTTTATAACAAAATAAAAAAAAAAATTGTCACATGAAAAAAAAGAAAAAAATATTTACAAAAATGTGAGGGGTGTACTCACTTTTGTGAGATACTGTAACTAACCCACTTTAATACTACTGATAATTAATATATAATTTCATATGAAACGTGATTGCTGTGTAGTACCATCCAATTAGGAAATTACATCACAAGCAACACATTACGTGCAGGTTTTTTAGGCAAGATAATAACTTTTTAAATAGAATACAATTAGGACAACAGGCACTTGCAACATTTTACCCATGAAATCTGCAGTTATTCAAATCAAATCATTCAAAACTCTCATAAGGTTTAGTGAGCAAAACATTTATTGGTCCATAAAGTTGTCTGACATTTAGAGTGCCGTCAGCCTATATTAGACTGACATCAGAGTTACATCAAGGAGGTTACAGCAAATTTCATGTTAATGACACTGTTGCTTTGAATTAACGTAAATCAGGCTAATTTCTTTATTAAAACATTAATAATTTAATTTAATTTTTTAATTATAGGCTAAACAATGTGTGTCAAACTATTTTAACGTAACATAGGGGTAATTCATTTTAGGTTAGTGGAAGATTGTGCAAGTATTAATAAGGCTCTTGTATGCACATCTGTGTATCATTTTATGAAGACATCTGACATTTAATAAAAACAGTTCAAAGGATGAAGAATCCATTTAGATTCCATAATCTGTAATATTGCATAGCTAAAAGTTTCATGGAAAACTGCAAATAACATACAAAATATATTTAAAAATATATACTATTTTTTAAAATGTAATTGTGTGATGATTGTATACATTACTATGCACCCGTATGGCATTGCTGAGAAAAAAACCTATAGGACTATTCAGCCAGTGGCATGGGAATTCAAAATACCCAATAACATTATCAATGCACAATCACCTGGCACATTCTGATATTCAAAAGCATAATTCAGCATGTATGGTATAGTGTAGCCCCCTGCTGTGAAGTATTGGGATTCACCAAAGAACTGATGAACAGGGGAATGCTGACTGCTTTTAGAAAGAGTGTAACACCGCCTATGTAGTTACCCCTGTATAACTTTCAGCATGTGGTAAACAGATACTTCTTGATTCATTAGAAGTTTAATATATAGTATGTGTATATATATATATATATATATATATATATATATATATATATATATATACAGTGCCTTGAAAAAGAATTCATACCCCTTGAAATTTTCCACATTTTGTCATGTTACAACCAAAAATGTAAATGTATTTTATTGGGATTTTAATTGTTTTCAATTTTTTTTATAAATAAATATCTGAAAAGTGTGTCGTGCATTTGAATTCAGCCCCCTTTACTCTAATACCCCTAACTAAAATCTAGTGGAACCAATTGTCTTTAGAAGTTACCTAATTAGTAAAAAGAGTCCACCTGTGTGTAATTTAATCTCAGCATAAATACAGCTGTTCTGTGAAGCCCTTGGAGGTTTGTTAGAGAACCTTAGTGAACAAACAGCATCGCGAAGGCCAAGGAACACACCAGACAGGTCAGGGACAAAGTTATGGAAAAGTTTAAATGCGGGGTTAGGTTATAAAAAAAATATCCCAAGCTTTGAACATCTCACGGAGCACTGTTCAATCCATAATCCGAAAATGGAAAGAGTATGGCACAACTGCAAACCTACCAAGTCATGGCCGTCCACCTAAACTGACAGGCCGGACAAAGAAAGCATTAATCAGAGAAGCAGCCAAGAGGCCCATGGTAACTCTGGAGGAGCTGCAGAGATCCACAACTCAAGTGGGAGAATTTGTCCACAGAACAACTATTAGTGGTGCACTCCACAAATCTGGCCTTTATGGAAGAGTGGCAAGAAGAAAGCCATTGTTGAAAGAAAGCCATACGAAGTCCTGCTTGCAGTTTGCGAGAAGCCATGTGGGGGACACAGCAAACATGTGGAAGAAGGTGCTTTGCTCAAATGAGACCAAGATTAAAATTTTTGGCCTAAAAGCAAAATGCTATGTGTGGTGGAAAACTAACACTGCACATCACCCTGAACACATCATCCCCACCGTGAAACATGGTGGTGGTAGCATCATGTTGTGGGGATGCCTTTCTTCAGCAGGGGCAGGGAAGCTTTTCAGAGTTGATGGGAAGATGAATGAAGCCAAATACAGGGCAATCTTAGAAAAAAACCTGCTAGAGTCTGCAAAAGTTTCAAGACTGGGGCGGAGGTTCACCTTCCAGCAGGACGATGACCCTAAACATACAACCAGAGCTACAATGGAATGGTTTAGATCAAAGAATATTCATGTGTTAGAATGGCCCAGTCAAAGTCCAGACCTAAATCCAATTGATAATCTGTGGCATAACTTGAAAATTGCTGTTCACAGACATTCTCCATTCAATCTGACAGAGCTTGAGCTATTTTGCAGAGACATCCCCAAAATAAGTTTCAGCTGTAATTGCAGCGAAAGGTGGTTCTACAAAGTATTGACTGAGGGGGGCTGAATAAAAATGCACGCCACACTTTTCACATATTTAGTAGTAAAAAATTTTGAAAACCATTTATCATTTTCCTCACACTTCGCAATTATGTGTTACTTTGTGTTGGTCTATTACATAAAATCCCAATAAAATACATTTACGTTTTTTGGTGCAACATGATAAAATGTGGAAAATGTCAAGGGGTATGAATACTTTTTCAAGGCACTGTATATATAATTATTATTATTTTTTTCCTTGTAATACAACACTATACACGTTAGTTGTGTGCAATGTTGTGTATACCATTATCTGGAGGTGTCAGCTTCTGCATAAAATCATACCTCGGCACCTCCAAACAAATGCCCAATATTGCCCTCAAATGCTGTCTTACGCCCAGTGAGAATTAAAGTGTTTGTAAAGCATATATTATGTTATTTTTTTTAAAACAAACATGTCATACTTATCTGAGCTGTGCAATGGTTTTGCACAGAGCAGCCTTCTCTTCTTGAGTCCCCCGTCGGCACTATGGCCTCTCCCCCCTCTGAGAGCCCCCATAGCAAGCTGGTACATGCTTGCTCCTGAGCCCCGCTCTCTGTGTCCATAATACACAGATAATGCTGCTCAGCCCTGCCCCCTCCCTCCTCACTAGCTGTGATTAACAGCAGCGGGAGCCAATAGCACCTGCTGCTGCATCTCAGCCAATAGGGAGGGAGCAAACAGAGAGAGCCTCGGCTCTCATGCACATTGCTGGATCAAGATCGGGCTTAGGTAAGTATTAGGGGGGCTGAGTGGGGAAGCTACACACTGAAAGTTTTTTTTTACCTTCAAGCAGAGAATGCATAAAGGTAAAAAGCCTTCAGCCTTTAAAAGCACTTTAATTGCAGCTTTTACCCTTCTGCCCTCTCCGCCATACACAGAACTTGTATTACTGTACTCCCACAATGCATGGTGTTCTGTAAATGAGCATTCAACTTCTCTCCTCTATTCACAGGATTTGAGGCATTGTGGGTGGGTTTGCAGTAGTACAATGTTCACTGAACACCTCCCACTCGCCATCTTGACATTAGTTGTAGTCTTGGGCTCCCAAGAGGAGCGGAAGAGCTTGGGAACCCCAAAGCAGGGATGCATTGTGGGGGGGGGGGGGGTAAGGGTACTGTAAAAACCCAGATCACTTTTACTCCAAGCAAGCTTGTGTGAAAGCAAGCCATGAGCTTGTTTCAACCTGTTAAGATTTTGGACATACTAGATACCTCCAAAATGCTGAACTTGTTAAATATGTACATTATTGGGACATTGAATAACGGCTTGCTGAACTATCCCCCTTTACAAGATCACTAATTACTAATATTACTTAATATTTCTAACAATTTTCTGCAAGGCATTATTTCTTATACTACAGTATCATTCACCATTATGCAAGTGTGATAGAGAAGAATAGACCTAGGGTCAGATCATTGGAAAAACAACCCTCTGCTAGTAGAACCTCTGTTTCTAGAAATGTAAATAGTTTTCCTACCCTTGGCTAAATTTAATCTGAAAATAACCTTATTAAATGAAAATGTTGTCCTCTTTGCCTCTGCGGCCTATAGGCACAGTCTGGGAAATTCAAGCATTTACAACATTTTTCAAGCGAAGGTCCTTTTAAAACCACCTGCACCTAATTTAGGCAAGAACTTGCACCAGTTTTAAAAAAAAAAAAAACGGAAAAATGTATTCTCAAATACTTACTGTAATTTTCCTTTCCTGATGGACTCCATGGCAGCCTACGTGTAGGTTAACCCCGCCTCCTCTCCAATGATATAGGACCCCACTCCCATAAATTTGAGCTTACCGCTAGAGACTGCATTCCGCAATTAGCCAACTCTTGACCAACGGGTGGGACATCCGTCTGCGATGGAATCCATCAGGAAAGGAAAATTACGGTAAGTATTTTATAATGCATTTTCTGTTTTCCTGACAGACTCAATGGCAGCCTACATGTGGGAAATATCTAGCCAGCTCACACGGGTGGGTATGCTGATCAAAGAAATTTTTTTATTTAACCCGTCAACTGACAGGACTCTTAAACCAAAGTTCACAGAAGATAGAGACCAGCCCTGCTGAATGGACTGGACGGTCCAGGATGCAATTGGTCGAAGCTGGCTTCCCTTTATTACTGCCAGAGTGCAAGACAAACAGGTAGTCGGAGCGTCTAAAGGAGGACGTATCTTGCAGGTATTCCTTCAGTAATTCACCTACATCCAGAGGATGTGCTTCAGTAGACCCTTGGGCCCTAAATGTAGGTAGGACAATTTCCAGGTTTTCATGGAACACTGAGGTGACTTTCAGGTTTGAGCCGAGCATAGGGATGATGACTACCTGGTCCGGGAAAAAATGACCCAAGGACCCAATCTCAGAAACCCCTTTGGCCGAAGTGATGGCAACCAGGAAGGCAACTTAGCAGATCCTAAGGTACTGGAGTTAGACAGTGAGTCAAGAACAATGGGAAGATCCCATTTGGGGAATCTCTGTCTTCTTTGGGGCCTAAGTCTTGCTGCCCCACGGAAGAACTGCCGGATTAGAGGATGAACGGCCCATGATGTTCCAGAGAAGGCCGACAAGGCTGAGACTTTGACCTTCAGGGAGCTGATGGATAGAGACAGATCTAGGCCGGATTGGAGGAAACTCAGGATATCCTAAATGATCTGCCCGTAGAGGATGAGAATCCTACAAACTCAGCCCATATTCTCCCATAAACCTTATTGGTGCTCGACTTTCTCAAGCTAATGAGGGTGGAAATCAGCTCATCAGAGAGATTCCAACCTCTCCCTCTCAAGAACCAGACCATCATTCTCAATATCGCTGGACAAGTGTGCAGTACTGCCCCCTGAGAGAGAAGGTCTGGCCTGAGAGGGAGAGGCAGTGGGTCCCAGAAGCTGAGCTTGATCAGGAGGGGAAACCATGGCCTATTCGGCCAGTAAGGTGATATCCCCATTACTTCGACCACTTCCATTTGGAGTCTCCGAAGAAACTTAAAGATGATCGGGAGCGAGGGAAAGGCATATGCCCTGTTGAAGTTCCACTTATCCGATAGAGCATCCACTCCGAAGGCCTGGCTGCAGCGGTCCCGAATGTAATACTTCTTGATCTTGAAGTTGCAGGGGGATGCAAATAGGTCCACTTCTGGATTGATTCCCAAAGACAGAATCCATTCGAACGTCTGTACATGAAGAGACCACTCGTTGTTGTCCAACTGTGTTCAAGACAGGAAGTCCGCTTGAACGCTCTGAACTCCGGGGACGAAAACCGCTGAAATGTTGGCCAGGTTTTTCTGCACCCAGGACATGATGGGCTCGACTTCTTGGAGCTGGGTGGCACTCCGGGTGCCTCCTTGCCTCTTCACATAGGAGACCACTGTGGTGTTGTCCATTTTCAGTTAAAACTGACTCACCTTTGAGGAGATGAGTGAAAGATTGAAGGGCACACCAGGCTGCCCGTAGTTCCAGGACGTTTGAGCCCGGGTTGTTAAGACGGGCATCCCACTTACCTTGAGCAAGCTCTGACCTACAAAGGGCTCCCCATCTGGCACCCCTGGCATCAGTCGTGACTGTGACCCATGAGACAGGGGCAATGGAGTGACAGATGAGCAGATTTCTGCGCTGGAGCCACCAGAAGAGATTGTTCCTCATCACTGAGGACATGTGAATGGACTGATTGACATCGCCTGAATTACATTGTTGAAGGAACCCTGTTTGAAAAGGGCGTAACCTCCACAGAGACCATTTGACTATGGGGGTTGTAGAGACCATCGTGCCGATGATTCTTAGGCACTGTGAGGCCTTTAGGCGTGAGGAGCTCAGAGCCGTGAGATTCTCCCTCGGATGATTGGGTCTTGTCCAGTGGGAGAGAGATGGTGTTTTCCACCGCGTCGAACTGGGCCCCTAAGTATACCAGGCATTGTGCTGGTTCCAGATGGCTTTTTTCCAAGTTTAGGAGACACCCGAATTTGGACAGAGTGGAGATAACTTGCTCCCTGTCTATGAACAGCTGCTCCTTGTCCTAGGACAGTAACAGGAGGTCGTCAAGATAGTGGTACAAGCGTATCCCCTTTGTTCTCATGAGGGCCACCAAAACCAGAAGAACGTTCGAAAAGATTTGGTGAGGTTGTCAGGCCAATGAAGTCAAAGGCACCGACAAATTCATCTCCCTCCAATTCGCTTTCTCAAGAGCCAGGGGAGGCATTATAAGGCTGGAATGGGCCTGGATCCTCCTAAGCCTCGTCAGCCACAGAGTCAGAGAGAGTGGTGGACTGGCTCTGCGTGCGGGTCGTACCCCATTCCTTTAGGGATTACTGCACCACACGCTTAACAAGAGACTCCATCTGTTGGTTCTCCATCTATTTCTCCCCACCCGCCCGGGCATAACACGGATCACAGAGTGACTTGACCTCCGGGACTCGTGTCCCAGATCCCCAGCAGGCTCTACGATCAGAGTGGCTGTCATGGTGGTGGGTGCAGTGTCTGGAGGAGGAATGGGAACATCTTCTCTACTGATGGGTCCTAGATGGAGAGTCACGTCTGGACCTAGATGAGGAAGGTTGATATTGTGGCCTGGAAGGGTCCCTGTTGTTTTGGACAATAAACTGGTGATCCGACCTGGAAGGGCTAAAAAGGAGAAGGGCAGAAAACACATTACGTTAGGGGATACAACCATCCAACGTGAACCTGGCCCTCTCCCCTCACACACTCCACATACCTAGAGCATGAGGGCTGGCCACACAGAGGCGGTGACATGTCCATGGCACCCTGGCGGATGATAGGTGACGATCCTGCAGCTTGTAGGAGCACACAAACGTACTGGAGAAGGAGAGAAAATGCCATGTAGCTTGCCCTTTAAGAGCCATCTCTGCCTCCCCCTCACCCTGCACCATAAACCTCCAGGCCAGGTTACCTTAACCTTGAAACCTGGTGCATGAAGCAGCTGTCGCAAGGTTCTCACAGTGATCTCCAGTGTGACAGGTGCTCACAGGGATTTAAATATCCCGCCGTAATGACGTCACCGTCATGTCTAGTGCACCTGCGCGAACGCCGAGACCCCGGCCGTGCGGCGCATGCGCAAAACCAAGCCTCGGTTTTGACCGAGGATTGCGCATGTGCAGAAGCGCGCCGGAGCTGCGACCCAGAAGCTGTGTCCTGGAACGCACCTGCGTTCCAGGCATCATAGAAGATAGAGAGGGGAAGGGAGGGAAGGCAAACAGGACAAATGTTCAAACACAAACTAGCTGCCATGGAGAAAGAAATCTGCAGACCTGCCAGCCGATCCGCGCCTGGGCATAGAGAGGTCATCCCCACCACAGGACACAGAGGCCTGAAGCCCTGAACCCACCCATGGCAGGGACAGGGGCTATCTTGACACCGTTAAGGGTATGTCCGGCATCAACCTCGATTGATTGGATGTCCATAAATGTAAGTGCACTGATTGTTGGTCCAAATGAGGAGGACAAAAAAGGAATGCAGTCTCTAGTGGTAAGCTCAAATTCATGGGAGTGGGGTCCTATAGCATTGGAGAGGATGCAGGCTTAACCCACACGTAGGCTGCATGGAGTCTGTCAGGAAAACAATATTTTTAACTTTTTGCTATAAAACATAGCCAATAAAAATATGTAAAAAATCTAATTTCTTCATCAGTTTAGGCCAATATGTATTCTGCTATATATTTTTGATAAAAATTGATTGGTTTGCGCAAAAATTATCGTGACTTCAAACTATGGGGTATTTTTTATCTCATTTTAATTTTAAATTTTACTAGTAATGGCAGTAATCAGCAATTTTTTGTGGGACTGCGACATTGAGGCAGACAAATCGGACACTAATGCCGCGTACACATGATCGGACTATGGTTGTCGGGGTCTGCGGGCAGGGGGCTTATCAGAATCCGGGAGCCCCCTTTAATAAGAGGGCCCCCAGATCCCGGCCCCCCACCCTATGTGAATGAGTATGGGGTACATGGTACCTGAGGGAAAAAGTGTTAAGAAAAAACACACAACACAGGTTTTTAAAGTAGTTTTTTTATTTTTTGCGCTATAAACAGAAGAGCGACAATTTTGAAAAAAAACACAATATTTTTTACTTTTTGCTATAATAAATATCCCATTTTTTAAAAAAAAAACATTTTTTTTCCTCAGTTTAGGCCGTCTTCTTCTACATATTTTTGAAAAAAAAATCGCAATTCGGTTTGCGCAAAAGTTAGAGCGTCTACAAAATAGGGGATAGATTTATTGAAATTTATTTTTTTTTTTTTTTTACTAGTAATGGCGGCGATTTGCGATTTTTTTTTCGTGACTGCGACATTGCGGCGGACTCTTTTGACACATTTTTGGAACCATTCACATTTACACAGCGATCGTTGCTATAAAATTGCAATGATTACTGTGTAAATGTGACTGTCAGGGAAGGGGTTAACACTTACTAGCGGTGGAGCCCGGCTTTCTCCTTCGTCGCTGCCGCCATCCGGGGGTCTTCTTTGACTTCGGGGGTCTTGTCCCGCTCTTTGTTTCTTTTGCCGGGCCTCCGCTATCTTCTTGCAGCTCTTTTACTAGCGTTGGCTCGGTCTTCTGGTTCGTCGCTGTGGCCGCCGCCGCCTTGTTCTTCTTCTTTTCTTCTTCTTCCTTCCGATGTTGACACGGCGCTCTCTCCAGTCGCAATGGCCGGGACGCGTTGTGCTGTGACTTATATAGGGACAATGGGCGGGGTCACCGGGTAATGACATATGGTGGCTCCACCCCTTATGATGTCACAGTCCCGGGGGATGCTGGGACTGCGACGAAAAAGAAAAGAAGAAGAAGAACAAGGCGGCGGCAACAGCGACGAACCAGAAGACCGGCTGTCATGAAGATCCTGCCAGTAATCGGCGCCCTGGACTCCTTGGCATGCGTCCGCAGGTGCCATTGCGCATGCGCGTGCACGCCCGTGCACGAGAGCGCGTGCGGGAAGACGGGTGCGCATTCCTGTTGGCGCCAGATAGGCTATTTATATCTGCCTGTCACCCCGCTGTCTGATCTATAGCGTTCTGTGCCTGATACCTGATCTGAAGTATCTACCTGTGACTGACCCGGCTTCCCTGTGACCTTCCTGCTATCTGCCTGTACCCGAGCTCGGCTTGTCTGTGACCATTCTACTGCCTGCTCCATCTGTACCTTGTTGCCAGCCTGATACCTGACCCGGCCTGTTTGACTACCCAGCTTGACTACAGTGTTCCAGTCTGCTTTGCTGATCCAGTCTGCTGTGCTGTTCCAGTCTGCTTTACTGATCCAGTCTGCTGTGCTTATCCAGTCTGCTGCGCTATCCAGTCTGCTGCGCTATCCAGTCTGCTTTGCTGATCCAGTCTGCTGTGCTGTTCCAGTCTGCTTTGCTGATCCAGTCTGCTGCGCTATCCAGTCTGCTTTGCTGATCCAGTCTGCTGTGCTGTTCCAGTCTGCTTTGCTGATCCAGTCTGCTTTGCTGATCCAGTCTGCTTTGCTGATCCGGTCTGCTTGCTGATCCAGTCTGCCATACTTACCTTGTCCGCTGAGCTGATCCAAGGATCTCTCTCTACCGGTCTGTCAATCCTGCCAGGCACCCATGCCCCTCCTTACTCCTGGGTCTCCTGTCACCTTACCAGGGAACCAGGAGTGGGAGCCGCAAGGGAAGCTCTCCTCTGCAATTCAGGCTCACTCTGCAGCCCCCAGGCGAGGAGGGCCTGGAGGCCATGGATCCCTGGCGCAGATGCACGGGACCTGCTTGCTGCTGTGCTACTGTGCGTGTCCTGTTTTGTGGAGCCCAGGCAAGGCTTTCCCCCTCATCTGCCTCTGCTCTGCATCCCATCTGACCTGGCCATAGTACTCCCCTCATTTCTGGGGCCGCTGGGTGCGTCTGGTGACGGCCCGGCGGCCGTGGCTGAGCTTCTCCCCGCCGAGTCTCCTCCCGCATGGGAATCACCAGGGGTGGGGAGATCACAAGTTCCTGTACCCTGTGACGCGGGGACGAGGCAAGATGGCGGCCTGTAGCCCCACCCACGAGCTCAGTCGGCATAGAGGATTACGACCGGGCCCCGCACCGGTGGAAGCAGGTGGTCGCTTTGCCGGGGGCCCGACGGGTCCTGGGGTGGGGGGCGCCTGGTGTGGCTCACAGCTCTAGGGGAGGGTCCAGGCGAGAAACGCTTCGTAGGGCCTAGACCTCCGAGATCGTGGGGACACCTCACCTCCCGACAATGATCCCGATGCCTGGTTATCGATAAGGGAAGACACTTGGCTATGTGGTCCCGAGCCCCGGCAGCCGCCCGCAATCGCGCTAGGATGGTGTCAATGCTCCACCTTCTCAGTCTTTCTCAAACCATTCCAACCCCTTCCTGTTACACTTTCTTGTTTCACCCTTTGTTGTCTCCCCTTGCACACTGTCATGCCCGGCCCTGCACTACTTTCTTCTTTTCTTTTTGTTCCGGGCCGCACTGGACACTGGTACAAGAACATGAATTGGTGTTGGCTGGTGATCAGAACACTGGCCTGTCTGACGCTGGTATTAGAATACTGGTACTAGTGTGGCTGGGGATTAGGACACCGGCATTGGCAGACATTGGCATTATAACACTGATACTGGTGCTGGCTGGCAATCAAGACACTAGCACTAGCTGACACCAGTATGAGAACAATTGCACTTGTGCTGGTTGGCCACCAGGGCACTGTTGCTGGCTTGCACTGGTACTAGTACATTTCACTTATGCTGGCTCGAGATCAAGCTGTAAAGCTCTTATTTTGGTCTTTCTCTGTGTGTGAGAGAAAAGAGAGCTGGTGTCTTGTTGAATACTGCCCCCCATCGGATAGTGTCTGCCCTATACTGCGCTTGAGCAGTATGGAGGATAAAGGAGACTCCGAAAGTCTCCGAAGATGAACAGCTGATCGTCAACTCTACACGGCGCCTGCAGACTTATTCTGCCCTGAGTCCAGGTTCAAGCCCCACCATCCAAGTGGACATAGAGTTAGAATAAAAATCTGCCGAGCGTAGCGAGGCTGTGCCCGAAGCGTGGCGAGCGAATCGAGGGGCCCTATTACAAAACGGTGACTATTAAGTGCGCAGGTGCCATGTACAGCTGATGGTCAGCTGTTCAACTTCGGAGACTTTCAGCGTCTCCTTGTCCTCCGTACTGCGCAAGCGCTGCGCTTGCACAGTATGGGGCAGACACTATTCGATAGGGGGACCTTTCTGGTCAGAACACCGGCTGCAAACCGCAGTCCTTTAATGCACTGTGATTGCTCACCTTTAGCCTGTGACCTGCTGTGGCCAATGTCAGCACTATCACATGATTATGCACATGTAAACATACACAGGAGCGCAGTTCCAGTATATCCTCCTGGATCAATAGGGATGCAGTCTGTCTGTATGTATAGTGGTCAGTCCGCAAATGGTTAAAAACCCGTCACTACGGAAGCAACAGATTTTTTTACAGCAAGTTTACAGATCAGGAAAATGGCAGTAATGAAAGCCAGCTGTGAGCTGGCATGCGGAGGTTTGTTGGTGCTTGGAAGCTGTCATGAATGTCGTAACTTCCAGCACACGGTTCTATACCTAGCCCCAGTCAGCTGTTGGCTAGAGGATTCCTGGAAATACTAGTGATGTCAGATATTAGACAGATTCATGTGCTTGGTGGTATATTAACTAATGGTAAATTCAGCACAGATAGACTAAACTATGATGAACAAAGACTATGATTAATGGCCGCACAGATAGGCAAACATTGCAAGACACACATACAGTACCTGTGTAAACTCTAGGCTATTATTAGAAAAAAGCTGCTTCCACCTTGGAAAACTCTGTTCATTTTCCAAAAATGAGCAAGCTTCCAGATATGCAAATCCATTGCACACATACTTTATGTTTATTTTGTTCCCTTTCATTTATTATATACACTGATCAGTCATAACATTAAGACCATTGGCAGGTAAAGTGAATAACATTGATTATCTCATTAAAATGATATCTGTAAGACAGTGGGGTCTATTAGGCAGCAAGTAAACAATAAACGTCTTGCCCATGAAGCTGATATGATGAAAGCAGAAAAAAATGGGCATTGCAGTTTGATGTGTGTAGGGCCACATACTGGTAGACCAGTCAGGGTGCCCATGCTGACCCATGTCCACAGCCAAAAGCTCTTACAGTGGGCATATGAGCATCAGAACTGGACCTCAGAGCAATTGAAGTATGTGACCTGGTCTGATAAATCACATTTTTCTTTTACTTCATGAGGATGGCCAGGTGCATGTACATTGCTTACTTAGGGAAGAGATGGCACCAGGATGCAGTATGGGAAGCAGGCAAGCGGATGTAGTCAGTGTGATGTTTTAGGTAATGTTCGGCAGGAATGGATGTTACTTTGACATGTACCACCTGCCTAAACATTGTTACTGACCAAGTACACCCCTTCATTGAAACGGTATATCCGATGTCAGTGGACTCTTTCAGCAAGTCACCCCGCCATGCTGAAAAATCATTCAAGCCCTAGCGGCCCCCTTGTCTACCATCTATTTTCACATGACGGCATCCCAGTCCGCCCCACTACCTAGGGTATATAGCAAATGGAAGGCGGACATACCTTCCCTGGAGGAAGACGACTGGGAATCATGTGTCTCGGAGTATGTCTCCACCTTAATTTCAGCTAGGGACCGGTTCGTACAGTTGAAGTTCTTGCACCGAGCCTATTACACACCCCAGCGACTAGCGACTATATACAGAGACAGGTCCCCAAATTGCACGAGATGTGGGGGGGAGGACGCCTCCTTCCTACATATGACCTGGTCCTGCCCGGCACTGCAAGGGTTTTGGGAACAAGTCCTGGCTGACATCAACCAGGCAGCGGAACTCTCACTCCCCCTGCGGCCAGAGATTCTACTTTTAAATGTGATAGGCGACCCCTCGGTTGGGAAGTACAAGAAATTATTTATATCCTTCGCCACATACTATGCCCGTAGGGAAATTCTGCTGCGATGGAGGGCCGAGCTCCCACCCACCACCACCACTTGGAGAAATACTATGAACACGGTATTACCACTGTACAAAATAACTTATGTCAATAGGAACTGTCCGCATAAATTTGATAAAATCTGGTCATCTTGGATAGACTCTTGGGGATCCCTGCCCCTGGATCTGTCTCCTCCTGAACCAGAGGAAGACGGGTGATCCGGTGGCTGGGATCTGGATGGCCGAAATGAAGGTATATATACTTTGCACTGTCCCCCCCCCCCCCCCCCCCGTTCCTGTCCCCCCCCTCTCCCTCCTTCCCCTTCTTCTCCCCTCCCCTCCTCTTCTTCCCCCTCTTAGTCTACCTTCCCCCCCTCCCCTCTGGGGTACCCTCGTTCCATTCTATATTCCATTACCTCTCCACAATACCCTCTCCTAAAATAGCCCTCCCTCTACCCCTGGACTGATGTACTGTCCTTCCCATTCCCCCCTCTTTCTAGACTGATGATGTGGGACAGAGTAGACTGTTTATTTATGTGCCTATTGACTGGAAGATTGCGAGTTACTGTGATATCTAGAAAACCTGTATGTTGACCATTTGCACTATCTATCTTGTGTTGTAAACTGACCTGTATGCACTTAATATAAATAAAGTTCACGTTTTGAACGATCGGTGCGCTGCTATAGATTTGGCGCACGGCATCTTCAACTCAGGATTAAAAGAAGCTGGAAGTGCTAATATTATGGGGGTGATGTGGGTGATGTGAGGAAGTATAGTTATAGCTGTCCAAGTAACAAATATGCCCAAAATAGAATGAAAAAGTGACTTTCCCTGAACAAGCCTGCTGCGCCGGTAAGTACTGCGTGAGGTCAATTATTGCACTGCGCATGCGTAAGCAGCATTTGCGAGTGTTCAAGTGCTCTGGTTCACTGCGCCGGCAAAATCTTAGTAAATGTCAAGCCACGTAAATTCATTTGCATAAGTTGAACAGGCGCACCTCTCAACTTGACTAGACAAATTAATGCACATTGTGAACAAAATATATATCTAGAAAAGCTGCAACCCATATAGTCCGAACACAGGAACCATAAGGAAAATAAATCAAGAAAAAACTGTGCGCTAATCATATAAAAAAAACAAAATAACAATGTATTAGTCTAAATAAACATTGCACACAATCTTCGATAAATCAAACATAGGGGTTGATTTACTAAAGGCAAATCCACTTTGCACTGCAAGTGCACCGCAAGTGCACTTGGAAGTGCAGTCACTTTAGATCTGAGGGGAAGATCTGAAATTAGGGGAAGCTCTGCTGATTTGATCATCCAATCATGTACAAGCAAAAAATGCTGTTATTTATTTTCCTTGCATGTCCCCCTCAGATCTACAGCGACTGCACTTCCAAGTGCACTTGCAGTGCACTTGTAGTGCAAAGTGGATTTGCCTTTAAATAAACCCCATTGTGTCCATCTAAAAAAAACTTTGCAACAGTGAAAGTCCTTAACATGAATTTTGATCCTTTTCAGTGATGGGTTAAAAGTGCTCAGGCGAATCCCTTCAATACAAATACACACCGCTTACCATAAATCGTGGATCTCAAGTTATAGAGACCATGCACGCCTAAATTGTTCCAGATGGACTCAGTGGCCAAGAATTGTCAAAAACCATGAATCAGACTGAGACAGAAAATAATAAAGTAAAAAATAGTAAAAAAAAGTAAATAGTAAAAAATAAAAAAATAGTAAAAAAAAATAGTATAGTAATAGTAGAAAATAAAAGTAAATAGAACAAACGTAGTCAACACATAGCCAAGATTCGGTAACTGGAACAAATAGTTAGCCAAGCCAGAAGGTCAGGGATCAGTGTAGTGGAACAGGAAGCAGGATCTGGAGCCAGAAGGAATGTCAGCCAAGCAAGTATTTAACAGAAACGCAAAAGATAGTCTCTGTGATGTTGACCAAGGTGAAGGCAGAGATCCTCTGGGCTGGGCGGCTTAAGTAGGCAGGACTGACAAGCAGTATATCAGAAACAGGTGAGTAACTGTGGAGAGATAGGAGCTGGCAATTAACCGACAGCTGAGCGGCCAGCTCAGAGAAGGAAGGGCTGAGCCAAGCCCTGACACCAAGCTGGGAAAGATGTTTATTCCACTGGCATTCATATGAATAGCTCTGTAGAGTCAAATGGCAAGGCATTCAGCAGGTAATAACTCCCCATATGCATAGCTAAAAGAGGGAAATCTCACAGTGCAATATGTTTAGAAAAGCATTAATTTAAAACACACACAGATTACACTTACGAGCCTCCTCTCCCAGTTGAAGCCTGTTACGGGGAAACGCGTCGGGTGGAGCCATATTTATGGTATTCTACATTCCGCACAAGCAGGCAAGGTGCTGACCGCTGCCGTGTGTGTTACTAATGTTATAACAATACTGATTTGTGTCTTAATTATCATAAGTGTAATCTGTGTTTTAACTAAATGCTTTTCTAAACATATTGCAGATTTCCCTCTTTTACCTATGCATATGGGGAGTTATTACCAGCTGACTGCCTTGCCATTTTTTTTTATAATCACTCTTTTTTCTTTATTGAGACAAATTTCATCATACAACATAAAAATACACAATACAAAAATATCTACATAAATCTGTGTATTAGCTTTTCTAACTAATGCAGATTAATGCACGGGGTGGAAATGGATGGAAATGAATGGATGGAAAAACATGGAAATGCACGGGATCCATGATCATATCCTATTCAGAATGAGAGAAAAAAAAATCCACAACAATATATCTACTCATAAACTCATAACCAAAACTCAATTCGTGCAACACATTGTTCATTATATAATTAAGAAGGAGGTTTTACAGCGCCCTATTACATATATCAAACACATAAAAAAAAAAAAAAAATTGCTTTTTAAATTTATATTATCATGTTCTATAATATTTAGTGCTTTTATTCAATATAACCTCTTCCTTTCATTTCAATGTTTCAATCCACCTTTCTGTATGTGCTTTAATTAAGTGTTACCTATCCCGTGCCTTATTTATTACTATAAATTATTCTCTTCCTTTAACCACTTCAATACAGGGCTTTTAAACACCCTTCCTTACCAGAGCACTTTTTGCGATTCGGCACTGCGTCGCTTTAACTAACAATTGCGCGGTCGTGCGACGTTACACCCAAACAAAATTGACGTCCTTTTTTTCCCACAAATAGAGCTTTCTTTTGGTGGTATTTTATCGCCCCTGCGGTTTTTATTTTTTGCGCTATAAACAAAAGAAGAGCGACAATTTTGAAAAAAAAACACAATATTTTTTACTTTTTGCTATAATAAATATACAATTTTTTTAAAAAAAAACAATTTTTTTCCTCAAAATAATAAATGATCCCACAAAATTGACAAACATCAATAATGTGTGTGAAGTGGTTACATGTCTGACACAAACCAATCCCATAAAAAATAAACTAGCATCAAATAATATGTGTGATAAATTATTACATAAGTGACATGATTGAATAATAACCATAAAATTATTTCATAGATACCAAAATTGAATAAGTGATAAACCACAACCTAAATGTGGTAAGAAAATATATAAATAAAAATGAATGTGAGTAAGTCCAGTTATTGTCCCAAAAAAACAAGAACCAAAATAAATGTACATATGAGCTCCTTCTTGGAATAGACTCACCGGGCTAGCAGACAGACAGAGCAGCAAAGCAGAGGGCAGATATGCAGACAAACTGTGGTTCGGCAAGTAGGCACAAAAGCAGAGCTGAATAAACAAGCCAGTGAGATGAGAGGATCCAGGGAGCGATGCATGCACACAGGCACAGTGATGTTCTTGGAGATATTGTACCGATAATAGAAGAGAGCAAATTTTAAAGTGTTGTAGAAGGATTTTTAAAATGCGCGCTCTGCGCTACTTACAGGATGCATAAATAATAATAATAAATAATTTTTTTCCTCAGTTTAGGCCGATACGTATTCTTCTACATATTTTTGGTAAAAAAAATCGCAATAAGCGTATATTGATCGGTTTGCGCAAAAGTTATAGCGTCTACAAAATAGGGGATAGATTTATTGAATTTTTTTTTTTTTTTTTACTAGTAATGGCGGCGATCTGCGATTTTTTTTTTTCGTGACTGCGACATTGCGGCGGACACTTCGGACACTTTTGACACATTTTTGGAACCATTCACATTTACACAGCGATCGTTGCTATAAAATTGCAATGATTACTGTGTAAATGTGACTGGCAGGGAAGGGGTTAACACTAGAGGGCGCTGGAGGGGTAAATGTGTTCCCTGATAGGAGTGATTCTAACTGTAGGGGGAGGGGACTCAAGGGGAGGAGACCGATCATGTGTTCCTCCGTACTGGGATCACATGATCGGTCTCCTCCCCGCTGACAGGACGTGGAGCTGTGTGTTTACACACACAGCTCCACGGTCCCGCCCGGTCCCGTTGTTTTAACGGGCAATCGCGGGTGCCCGGCGGACATCGCGGCCGCCGGGCACTCGCACCGGGTCCCGAGCGATGCCGCCCCCCAGGCGGCCGGGAATCCGAAGACGTCATATGACGCCCACCCAGGATGGTAGATCCACCTTGTGGGCGTCATATGACTATACGTGGGTATTGAAGTGGTTAATGACATCAATCATCTCTCCACTGCATTTCCCAAACTCCACCCCATTTCCCCTCACCAGATGCATCCCTCAGACTATCCACTCCATAGCACAGCACTACCCCCCATAGGGTTTAATCCGCCCCTTATTTCTGAGGAGTAGTACAGCCATGTATCTTTAAATGTATTCTGTTGGTCTTTAACCATATGTAACCATCTCTCTGCTTCCATTGTTTTTTCCTCCTCCCTCTTCCAATCTATTATATGGGACATCTGGACTGTTTCCAAAATCTGGGTATCAGTATTTTAGCCGCATTTAGCAAATGTGGAGTAACACTTCTTCTATAGAACCTCGTAGATGATGGCATCCCATGGAAGAGAAAATGTAATGGGGAGAATTCTATAGGTCTAAGTGTCATTCTTTTGATCCATGGTGCTATTGCCTCCCAAAAAGCTTTGATCTTTGGACAAAACCACCATTAATTAAGAAATTAACCCCTTTGGTT